>CM057343.1:589517476-589965884 GCA_030015575.1 Agapanthus africanus
ATCGAACACTTAGGTTATATATATATATATATATATATATATATATATATATATATATATATATACGGGTATCAATCGAAATATTGGTTCCGTTTAATTGAACAAAACGAAATTTAATTCGTAGAAATTCTAACGATAATGATACGAAAAAGTAGACTCGAGTTGTGTTCCATTCAATACAGTCAATAACGAGGGTCGACTAGAAAAACGATTCGATTATAATTTCTCAATATAGAAGTATATATAATTATGTATATATGATTTCATTTATCATTTATTTTAATTAACTACTATACTAGTATGAGTAGCAAGTGAAGGGTTTTCATTTGTCGGAAGATAATCGGGGACACAACTGTGACGATGACGACGAATGGCACGAGCATGACACATACAACACAGCAACGATCAACAACAAAGACAAGGCTTAGGCTCGGCTATAGGTTCTATGCAGCGGCGATAGTGGCTCAAGAGGCCGTTGACGACGATGGTGGCCTTGACGGCGGCGGCAGAGTGCAGAGGTGGTCGGCGGTAAGGAGGAGGCCGGTGGAAGTTGACGGTGGTAGTAGTAGTCTCATGGGGGGTGTTGTGGGTCTCGTCGGGGGTGAAGGGGTTCCCGTTGGGGGTGAAAGGGGTTGCAGAGGAGCTTGGGGTCGCCGGCGGTGAAGATCGGTTGTAGTAAAGTGAGATGGTGGTGTTGTAGATGAAGGCTCGGGGTGTTTGGAGATGGTGAAGAAGGTGGATGGAGGAGCTCGGGTGTGAGGGTGTGTTGTGGTTGGTGGAGAAGAGGTGTTCGACAGCGGAGCTCCGGTGAACGGGTTGTCAATGGTGGGGATTCGAGGGTGAGGCAGTGGGGGGGAGAGAGAGTTTGTGAGAGAAAATGAGAAAATGAGAATGATATGGAGATAAAGAGAGAGAGGGACTCGGTTGAGAAAGAGAAGAGGCAGACGCTGGGATCTCGGGGCAATTGGGATGAGTGGCGACGTAGGGCGAGAGTGGGTCCTGGGGATCGAGGGACCGAGGAAGAAGGTGGGGAGAAGAAGTCGTGGGGAGAAAGAGAAAGGCCCTACAAGAAAATTGTATCTATACCCTTAGCATAAGCCCGACGGATTATATTGATATCCGACGGTATAACTTTATTCCGTCGGATATTACCCGACATATAAAAGTACGCCGTAATAAGATTTATTATGTTGGGTCTTTAACTTATCCATCGGCATTTTTTTTCCGTAAGTTTCATCCCGACGGAAAAAGTTAAATAAACCTCGGAAGGTAAGTCGTTTTTTCCCAGATTTGAAAACTTTTTCTGTCGTCTATTTACCTTTTATGTCGGGTAAGGCCTAACGAAATAAATTGGCAACAGAGAAAAAAAAGTCTGAACTGCAATTGCTTCGTCGAAAAAATTCGATAAACAAAAATATATACCTGCTATACATTGTAGTTTCCAATCCAATTAAAATCCATTTCCATTTCACCAATTCGCGCAAACAATACATATTTAATTCAATATATTGCTATACAGGATATATATTCACCACAAACTCAATTTAATTCACGAAAAATTCAAATCAAATATCCAAACAATCAATTCATTTCACAAAAAGTCAATTCAAATAAATACAAATCAATTGAAATATATACAAATCAATTCAAATATATACAAAATCATGGGCTTACATACGATACTTTTTTCCTTTAGTAGGTTAAGCTCTGGTGAACATAATTGTATACAACAGCGATCGATTTCATCCTCATCCGACTCTGACAAAGCACACATCACATATTTAATTGTATGCTCAAAATTTCTGTATATAATAACTATACAACTGTAGCAGTTATCTTACCCAGCACAAGTAAAATTTAGCTTTGAAACAATCCTGCATCAGTTAAACTTCGCAAAAGTATCTTTAGAGTCACCAACACTCCTATAAATCAAATTAGATCGTACAAATCAGGTTATGATATCGATGCTGTTAACAAAAGATGGTCTACATCAAGCAAACATTACTCTTCAAACACATGTTTCTTGGTCGATTGTCCTATACTGCAGGTGAACTCCATGTTTCTTCCGGTGCTAGATAGGGAGTAAGACACAAGGCACAAAACAAACTACCTAGTTGAAAAATGAGGCGATAGAAGGAGAGAGAAGAAAATGGCCGCTTGGTTTATTTGCAGCAAGAGATCTACAAGCCAGATGCGTATAATAAGCCGGGGCACTGCCAATGAGTAAAAAATCGATAAATTAGCTCAATTTTACTAATTACACTAAAATGCCCTAAACTGTTGCTATTTATTCACTTGTGTATGTGTGTGCGCGCGCGCTTATGTGTGTGTGTATGTGTGTGTACACATACATAGAAACACACACAAACATGCGCGCGCACACGCGCACACACACACTTTCTCTCACACCTACACATACTCACTCGCAAATGGTTTACTTATGGTAAGAGACTAGCTAGATGTGCATAATAAGCCGAGGCACTGCAAATGAGGAACAAATCAATAAATTAGCTCAATTTTGCTCAATTTTACTATAGTGTTATCCATACATAAGTATTAATTAGTACACAATACTATCGATAATTATATGTAAAATGTATACAAAGTAAGGATTATCAAACTGACATCCGGTACTTTCTTCCCTCAATGCCTTAAGAGAGAATGACGACTATTGATTTGTATATCTTATATATTTTACGCTGGAATATGAATCTAAACCCTAGTCATTTTAACGTTAACTCATTTTTCACATCGAAAAGATGAATAGAGAGTACGAGGAGATGAGCCACAACCACAAATCCAAGTATTCCTATAAATTAAGCAATCCAAGCATTCATAATCCAAGCCTTCACAATATGAGAATTTAAGGGATGATCCAGGAAAAGGATGCGTTATATGCCTTTTCGATCTACTTGAACTCTAGAATTCATTTTTTTAAAAATAACTATCCCACAATATGAAAATCTAAGGCGTGTTTTGATATTTTGAACATGAGATCCTCGATAACAACAAGTATATTTCATGTTATCATTGAGTTTCGTCTACTAAATATAAAATTTTCATGTTGTTTTGATTTTCAAGGTTCAATTTTTTTATTGTGAGATCCTCGATGACAACAAGTATATTTCATGTTATCATCGAGTTTCATCCATTAAGTATTAGATTTTCGTGTTGTTTTGATGTTCAAGGTTCGATTTTTTGATTGTGAGATCCTTGATAACAACAAGTATATTTCATGTTATCATCTAGTTTCATCCCTAACCCTAGCCCTAACCCTCACCTTAACCCTAGCACTAACACTTAAATATTGTTACTTTTCACTAAACTACCTAGAAAAATTAGCTAAATTACTCATCCCCTAACACCTAACTCTAACCCTAACATAAGCACTTAACCTTAACCCCCCAACCCGAACCGTTCCTAACCGATCAACAACAACAACAACATCAACAACATTGACAACAACAACAACATCATTGACAACATCGCAAAAAATTTAAAATTGAAAAAAAATAAAATTAAACCAAAATCAATTACCTTTAGGTCTCGAAGGCGGTAGATCTCGACAGAGGATCTCCGATCGCTTGAGAGAGAGAGGGAGAGAGAGATAGTGTGACAGAGAGAGGGGGGCAAACCGTCTTAGAGGAGCTCCGGTCGCCGCTCGAGGAGGAGGATGTCATCAAATCCTGAGAGAGAGGGAGAGAGAGACAGTGTGATAAAGAGAGTGGTAGAGAGAGAGAGAGAGAGGCTTACTGACTTGGAGGAGCTCTGGTCGCCGTCGCCGATTGATGAGGAGGAGGAGGAGGAGCTTCGATCGTCTTAGGGTTTTTTTTTTATTTTTTTGATTTGGGGAAAATGAGGGAAGAGTCTCGGCCTCAAGGTATTTTAAGTTTATTGTATTAGTCCGTCGGGTATTAGCTGACGAAATAACCCTATAAAAATATTAAACATACATGCAACCATATTTGGCTTATTTAGGGTTTATTCCGTTGGCTTTTAGTTTTGTTTCGTTGGCTATCAGCCGACGACATAAACCTACCGACGGAATAGACCCTTTTTTCTTGTAATGAGGAGAAAAGATAGGAGGGAGAGGGGTTTATGGTTCTGGTGTAGGTTATGGATGCTGGGCTTGGGTGAAGTGGGTCAGGCCGTGGATTTGGGTTAAAGTTTATGGTTTGAGAAATGTATTAGAAATTAGGGAAAATATATTAGAGGAAAGAAAATAAAAATAGATAATAAAGTTTAAGGGGGAAAATATCATCCGAAATTTTTTGGTAAAAAATAGAAAGGAAACGCAAAAAATAAAGGAGTAACTAGGAAATATATGGAGAAATTGGAAAGGAAATTTTGCTTAAACACGGAAATTTGAGTATAACGGAAAGTGGATATTACATTATACCCTATTTACAAAAATTTCGTCCTCGAAATTAAAATATACAGTAAGCAAAAAAAATTCATAGAAAAGCAACTAGAGAAAATATCAAATATTAGTATATAAGCCATAGAGCCGAAAAGAAATAGTTATACACTCACACACACACACGATGAAATAGACTAACCACAATAATCAATAGTGAAAGAATGACTGATAGGCCTCAAAGAACTAAGCTACTTCATTAAAGATACAATTATGTAACTACAAAAATAACTTGAAAACACTAAAAAATAAAAGTATAGAGAACGAAAATAAAGGAGTTAGTAGTCAACCGAATAGCGGCAAATAATGTAAAAACAAGGACTTGACTATATACGCAAAATGTAGAGAAAATAAAATACAAAATAATCAATGGTAACACTAAAATTGTAATGATATAGGTATGGAATAAATTAAGAATTACTAGCATGCAGAGTAACAATAATTGATTCGCAGTACAAATTTGAATGAAACACATCTATAAGTAAATAGATGTAGATTTGAAAATAAAATAATTAGTATAATTATCAATAAAAGGACAAGAATACGATGTAGAAAATCAAAACGAACTTATATTAAAGAAAACCAAACAACTAAATTTTTTATATTTTATTTTTTTTTGGGTAAGTTAAACAAAAGGACACTAATAGATTAAGTGAATATGAATGAATACATTAATTTAATAAACAATAAAAAATTATAGAAAATATAGAGCAGCAAATAACTTGAAGTGATATTTTGTAATTAAAAGCAGAGAAAAATCAAAACAAGAAGCATGAAGAGTATAACTACATATTAAAAGGACGATGGTAAGAAAAGTATTAGTACGAAAAATTCACTAAAAATTAAAATATATGGTGTAAGTTAGCACTTGGAAAATTATGAAAGTAGCAGAGTATTTAAAGTAAGTAAGTAAAATAAAAGTACTTGATAACACGCAAGGAGAAAACCTAACTAAATACAACTAGAGAGAAAACTAAATTTAGGATAACAAAACGTCAATATATATAATTAAGTTAGTAGAAAAATAATACTAGTAATATACAGTAGACTGTCCATAGTGCGGATTGAGGTAAACAACTTCGAAGATCGATGCCGTGAGCAAGCACTCGAAAGGAGAGACATAAATAGAAAGTGGTATCGTCAAGAATGATACAAAGATAAAGGATGAAAACTGGATTTAAAATCAGGGAATGATATAAGTTAATAAGGGGAAAAATAGGGTTTGACAATTTTAGACGAGGATAAGCGGTAAGATACGACCTAATCGAAAATACAGGGCTACGGTGATAAACCATTATGTCAACTAAGTTGGGGCCTAAGTATAGTGAGTTTTCTCAGACCAGTGTTTGTGGTGGTGTCGTGGATTTAAAACAGTGCGCCGTACTAGATTCGAATTGTGCAATAGCGGAAATTTAAGATACTAATGCAGTAACTACGCTGACTTCTTCAGTGGTCTTTGTCTGTTCGTCTGTCAGGGTGGATGCTTGTTCCTGATCATGGCATGTACTTACCTACCTCTGCTCGAAAAGCCACCGCTAAGATACCCGAAGTGGACCCCTCTGAACTGGAGTGTCGAACGACTACTGTTGTTTCTCGGATCCTTCCTATAGCTCGGATCTCTAAGGGCAACCGTTGATCCGATATTCGCCAGATCCGCAAATCAAGCATTGTCCTTTCGCCCGACGATAGTCCTTCTGAAGGTGCCCTAGCTTCTTGCAGTAATTACAAATATTCGCCCCCCTCGATGTAGTACGGGCGCACCAATCGGTCTTCTGGTTTGTGATATCTTGGGCCAACTGTTGACCTGATGATCGCCACAGATCAAGCATTGCCTGTTTGCTAGACATCAATGCTTCATAGCATGCCCCAGCTTCCGACAAAAATTGCATAGTAACGCCTTACATTGCGACTGTTCCCTTATAAAAAAAGGGAAGAGGGAAAATTCCCTACTATTCATGTCTCACGTGTTAAACACGTGGGCGTTTATATGCTAAAACATATAGGCGCTGCAAATAGGTTAAATAAGCCTCACGTGTTAAAAACGTGAGCATCTATATGCAATACATATAGGCGCTGCAAATCAAACAACTATAGGCTTAATAAGCCTCACGTGTTAAACACGGGAGCATCTATATGCCAAAACATATAGGCGCTGCAATTAGGCTAAATAAGCCTCACGTGTTTAACACGTGAGCGCCTATATGCAATGTATAAAGGCGCTGCAAATCAAACAACTATAGGCTTAATAAGCCTCACTTGTTAAACACGTGAGCGACTATATGCAATGTATATAGGCGCTGCAAATCAAACAACTATAGGCTTAATAAGCCTCACGTATTAAACACGTGAGCACCTATATGCAATGCATATAGGCGCTGCAAATCAAACAGCTGACAAACTAAATAAACCTCACGTGTTAAACACGTGAGGGCACCTCCCTACGTAGAATTAAATTCTACTCAATAAGGAATCGTTGGATCAAAGATTTAATGATGTTTAAGCATAGAATTAAATTCTATTAAGGAGGGATATTTTCTGTTAAACAGAAAGTTGGTGGATCAAAGATCCCATGAGATGGAAAATATTTTCCATATCTTTCTAAACAAAGAAAGATTATGCTCTGTTAAAACGAGCACCCTTGGATTAAAAATCCAATGATGGTTAAAAAAATTACTATTTTACAGAATAAAAGTTTACATATGGGAAAATATTTCTCCAATCTTGTTAAAAACAAGAAAAATATGTTCTATAAAACAGAAACTCTTGGATCAAAAATCCAATGGTGGAAAAAATTCCCCAAATCAATTCTGAAACCAATTAAATCAATTAGGATCTCTCAATGAAAGATTTTCTCAGAATTAAATAAACTTCTCTCCACTATATAATGGACCAGAGACCTCAAGTCTCAGAAGAGAAAAAAAGGAAAAAAAGAGAAGCTTAAGAGAGAACAAGAAAGAAAAGCTTCAAAAGAAATAGAGAATTTAATTCTCACAGAAGAAGACTTGTTTCATTGAAACCCTAGGTAAAGAGAAAACAAATCTCAGAGATCATATTGTCTCTCTTTTGCATCTTTAAGGGTTTAAACCTTCATGCAAGAACTTAGTTCTTCCTCTGGTTGAGAATTGCATAGGCAAATCTCCCCATAATTTGAGAATTTAATTCTCACCAGGAAGATTTTGCTCTGCAGATTCAAAACCTAGGGGAAAAGAATCAAGTTACATAAAAAAAGGAGAACAAAAACGAGAACATATAGGAATTTAATTCCTCTAAAAATTAGGGTTTAATCCTATATATATATATATATATATATATATATATATATATATATATATATAAAGAACTTAGTTCTTCCATAAAAAAAGGGGGTGATGATGATCCAAAATCTTCAAAGAAAAAAGAAAAAAAAACGGAATTAGTGCTTAGCACTATTTTGAAGCCTCACGCGTTTCCCACGTGAATGCTTCAAATGAAAGCAGAGAACAACTGAAACTGTCTCACGTATTTCCCATGTGAATGTTGAAGCATCCCAATAAAAAAAATGGAAGGAGAGATAGCCATGTGCTTTGCACAAGAGCTCTACCCATATGGGTAGCGCCCATTTTTGTGGCACTTCACGTGTGTCACGTGAGTGCCACAGAACTCTAGTGTTTAACACTAATCTTGTGCCTCACGCGTGTCACGTAAGTACCACAGAACTCTAGTGTTTAACACTAATCCAGTGCCCATATGAAATGCATGCGAGTATTGTATGCCTCAGCACTTAGCACTGTTGGGTAATTATGGAGACCCAGATCTAGCCCAAATTGACTAAGTTCTTCCAAAGTCAAAACCTCTTCAATTTCCAATCAACTGAGCCCTTCCGTGCTCATCAGTCCCCAAATTGATCTTATTCCCAAACATGACAAATGATCTTTCAACTGATGATATCTAAAATGATATTCATCCCACATCTCCTTATTTAATCTTAGTCTCCAAAAATGACTAATGATTCTTAGATGATCCACCATGATCTTTTCCCTCAAATACGGGATTTGGTTTAAGGGTACATCTCTTCACACCTCTGATATATGTCGTTGTAATTCTTCAACGTATTCAGAGAGGTGGTGGGTCCCGACGACCAACAACGTCTCTTAATACACTTCCAAGTTGACGTGCATCCCTCAAATCAGATCGTGCCTCAAATTAGGCATATTCCATATCGACACCGTTCACTTCGTCACGTAATAAATACACGTGTGCGCAAGTCGACAACGGACTATAACATCCTTAAACTGAAATCTCACCTCCAACATGGTGATAAACGGACCGAGACGTCCTTAAAATAAAATCTCACCTCCAAAATGGTGATCAACGGACCCTAACGTCCTTAAACTAAAATCTCACCCCTAAATAGTGATCAACGGACCGTAACGTCCTTAAACTAAATTCTCACCTCCAAAATGGTGATCAATGGACCGTGACGTCCTTAAACTAAAATACTCACGGTCAAAATGGTGATCCACGGACCGAGACGTTCTTAAACTAAAATCTCACCCCCCAAAATGGTGATCAACAGACCGAGATGTCTTCAAACTAGAACTTCGCCTCCAAAATGGCGATAACAGACCGAAACGTCCTTAAACTAAAACATCAGAGCCCAAATGCTTTTTTGTTGGATCTGAAGCAAAAATGATCCTAAGACCTTATTAAGTAGATCTTAGTCTCAAATTGGACCAACTTATCCTTAACAAAAATCCAATCGAGCCCCAACTGCTCGTATACATTTAAGTCGATCTTGATCTCAAAACAGATCAACGATCCTTAAATCAACCCAAACCCAAATCTATGATATACGGATTTGGACTAATCCACGCCCTATGGGCGACGACACAAATTAGTCTCCGTATACAATCCATGGGCAACCAAAAATAAAACAAACACACATGACACGAGGTGAACTTCTGGAGCAAGAGCAAGCAGTTATTGCAATGCGGTAACGTAATTAACTGCAGGGACTTATGCTTGCAGGGAAGAGCGTCCCCACAATCAAAAACCCCTCGCAAACGAGGAGGAATCTTACAAAATCTGCTACAATGGCCGCATCCGTCCAAACCTCCGATATATGGTGCCATAAATCAACTTGGCATCTTCGGAGAGGTGGACGGATAAATCCAAATAGCATCTGCCCCTAAAATTCAGGCCAGACGTCCTAACGTCCTGGTCGCGTCTTTCGGCGGAGAACAGATGACGGTACGACCGGTGAGACCTCTTCCCCTTTCCACTCCATATTTCGTGTGTCGTGTTCGCGAACAAAATCGTGGTTTGCTATGGTTGCCCTTGGATTCGAGGTACTAAGATTTGGTGTCTTGCTCCCGTGCAGAAAGAAGAAGAAACATCAATGGCTTCCAGCTGCACCAACTACAACGGCCACTCCCGCTCCGCCCCAACAGGAGGAGTGACATATAGGCCCAATGCGACCTCTATCTTTTCAATGCCGGTGGGGCAGGTGACTCAAGCCACCACTAGATTGTTCTTCGGGACCATGCTCCCGCCAGCAAGCCTTAGCACCCCAGTGCCGCCACAGGAAGCTTCCAAGAAGTCGGTCTTCGATCGACTTGCAATCACCATGGCCCCTCTCAACAGGTCGTCCAAGTCTGCCACCTCAGTTTTCAACAGGCTGAGCCGAAGCTCAAGTGGGCCCGCAAAAGGGCTCGCGATACCTAATGGGGCTATCCCTAAACGAACAGTCTTGCCCACTCCTGCTACGGGAAAAGTCATCAAAAGAGGTTCCCTTACCAGAAAGTCAGCCTTCGAAAGATTGGCCGTTTCCTCTCAACGGACGTCGGTCTTTGACAGGCTGGCACCAGCAGTAACCCCAAACCAAAGCAGCGGCACGACGGAGCCGCTTCCACAACTGAGGTGGTCCCATCGGCAATGCACTCTCAACGTTGCCACTAGCGCCGAGTGAGAAGAGCTGGGGGCAACTCCCCCTCCGGACTTACTCCACCAGCTCCAATGGTGGAAGTTGACACTGCTGTTCCAACCGGGAACAGCTTTGAACCGCTTAGGAGGGTACGGAAGAATTCCCCAACCGCGTTGTTGAAGAAATCTCCACTTCCCGCTGAAAACATGAAGTAGGAAAAGCCGGAGCAGCCCCCTCAACGGTTGTCCTCCCAAATCCATAGGGTCTGGCTGAAAGTCCAAGATTCTGTGATCAACAAGAACTATTCTCGTCAACCGGAGAAAATGAAGGTTCGACAAGAGGAAAATCATCCCTCCACCATGCAGCGAGGGACTTCTTTCACACAGGCACTTGTTACAATGGCTCCTTCAATTTCGACTTCTCACAAAAAGAGAAGACCGGAGAATCTCCCACCGCTGGCGGCAAATCCCAATGGTGATGTATCCAAATGCCCTAAGTCCGGGGGCATGATCGTGCACACGGTTAAATGGCTTTCGGAAAAGAGGAGAGCCGTGCTTCCATGAGTCATCGACCGCAAACTCGGTCGTTTACGAAAGCTCAGGAGCAGCAACAAAAGCTCCAGGAGATGCTGACGAAAATGGCAGCAATCATCGGGCAGAAAGAAAGCTCGGAAGCAGCGTCTGAACAGCGCCGGGAGAAGAAGACCGATATGGAGTTCCTGCGAAGGGTGATGGAAAGAAAGGATAAGGAGGCCACGGAATAGATGGCTAATATAAAACAGATGGCACTCCTGTTCCAAGACATGGTTGGAATGATGATCCAGCCTCAACTTCCAGCTAAAGGCCCGCCGATAATTATCGAGGAAGACAGAGGGGAAACATCAAACCCTCTTCCAGCTTTATCAACAGCCAGGGAGGAAACGATCTCTAAAGCTGCCCTTGATGGTTACATAGCTCAGCAAATACGAGCTCATCAGGCAAGTGGAGCGGTTGGCCAAGTCGTCAGAACCGGGCGATCGTACCCAGGCTGGTACGATCAAATCAAATACCCGCCGGGATATACGATCCCCAAATTCCATGTGTACAAAGGAATAGGCAACCCACATCAGCACGTCGCTAAATTCAGAGCTTTATGCGGCAATACTGGAGGCGACGACAAATTGCTGCTTCGCCAGTTCATTGGCAGCCTGTCAGAATCGGCGTTAGAATGGTACTCGGAGCTCCCAAATGACTCCGTCAAAACATTCACGGAAATGGAATTGCTATTCATGCAGCGGTTCTCCAGCGCAAGCGAGCATACCCCGATCACGGCGTTGATCAACGCCAGGGTAAAGCCAGGAGTGACCTGGGTTCAATACTCAATCCGGTGGCGGAACCTATGGTCAAAATGCGAACAACGCATTGAAGAAGCTCCTGCCGTGGGCATGTTCATAGGGACTCTAGATCCTCAGGCGACCTTGTCCTAGTTTATGATGTTCTTTAAGCCGACTACCTTTCAGGCTCTGATTGATAAGTTGGCCCAAATGGACCTGATGGGCCACAAACCTTCCTCTTCAAAAATGGACCCTCGGAATGCAAAAGGGTAAAGGGAAAGTGACCTTCGTTGCCAATACTCAACAGTAACCGAGTGACCCGAAACCGGTTGCTCGCCAAAACAACACGCACCTGCGCCAATCCCTTGAAGAGAACTTAGGACGTGCTTACTCGTTTCCCCGTGATAAAACGGGAAGATTGTTCGAACTGGCAGTGCGCAACAAACTCATCACTCTACCGGACCCAAAACGTCCACCGCAGCCCGGTGAGGCCAACAACCCCAACTACTGCTCCTATCACAGAATGGTAAGCCGCCCAATTGAAGATTGCTACGTCTTCAAAAATTGGATCGAGGACCAGTATCAATGAGGGAAATTTACGCTTTTTGAGAACTGGAGAGTGAACCCACCACAGAGGCACGTTCCTAAAAAGGTGGATACGCCGGGGGAATCATGCTCATTTGTGGGAGAAGCTCCATGGGAAGTAGTCCTTTCAGCTAAAACCAAAAGAATACTGACGGATCTTCAAGCATGTCCGACGATCAGGTGGAGAAGCCCGCTGGAGCCTGAGATGATTAAGGGGCTAAAACTACATCCCACACCGAAAACTGCTAATGATGGGCAAAACACCCAGGTCAAGACTTCAAAGTCTTCGAAGGGAAAGAAGAAGACCAAGAAGCCTGTGCAGCCTGATGACTAGCGCACGGACCTGGAAAAGTACATCGACGCGCTGGAGGAGTACAACCAGAAGGCGCGAACCCCGGTCACCCTCGAAGAGTTTCTCAACCATATACTTGGGAACGAAGATAGTGACGATGATGAGGAACATCACTCATCAGGAAGAACCCAAGATTATGTAGCAAGTCTCTACATGGTTTTTCATTTGTCATCAAATGGCAAAGAAGCTCCCTCGGCGTTAGAAAGCAACGCAGAGGAACTGGGGGCAGGATCGGTGCCAAAATCCCCGGAGCTGCCAGAAGGCTTAATTGTCAGGCTGCTAAATGAAGCTTTTCAAAAGAGCAGAGCCGACCAAGAACGTGAAACAACCATATACGAAAAGGCCAAGCGTCGGCGTCAGGCCGAAGAAGCTGCGGTAAGAATGAGTCGTAAAGCACTCCAACCAAGCCAAAGCATACCTGCTACAAACAAGAGCAGGATCAAGGCAGAGAAACGGTTCGCCAAAGCCCTGTCAGGGGGAATGAAGCTGCCCGTTCTCATGGAAAACACTCCCCGAATTATGTGCCTCGACGAAGCGGATGTACATCCGAACTACTGCTTATACTATCGGAGGGTCATACACCCCACCGAAGAGTGCAATGCCTTCAATAAGTGGTGGCAAGGATACATTGCCCACCGACAACACTTCAAGCGGATGAAGCACAAAGCTCGTCGGCAGCAGAGAAGCATGACGGATGAGCATGAAGGAACGACTGGCAACTGTCATATGGTTGATACCAGTTCGACAAAAGGAAAATCCCTAGTTCTTACATTTGGGAGCGATTCTGACGAAGAAATAACCCCCGGCTCTCTCTTCAAAGAATCCACCTCTGGAAAAGAAGAAAAGGAGAAGAACCGCGAGAACATTCAGCTGCGTAACCGAACGTTGCCTGAAAAGAATCTCGGGCCTACAAACAAAGGTTCGAGCAAAAGAAACAAGAGGAAGGAAAAAGACCTTGAGGAAATTGCCCTCGATGATAGAGTCGTCAAAGTGCTCGCAGCCAAGGACCCGCCTAAGAAAAACAAGGTGGATTATAATGTCCTGACACATTTGAGGAAGATACCCTCACAATTGAGTATACTGGATGCTCTCTGTTCATCTTGGAAAACTACAATTTAATACCGCTCATTCATTATCTATTTTGTGATATATCGGTACTATTAATTAGTGTCTGCTCAGTAATTACAGATTACAGGTATTCATGACATAATACTGGAAATACACTCAAAATTATGGATATAGCGTTTGGGAGCTGACACTGCAATCAGAATAGAAAACCGACCAATATTCAAGAGCTCTTTTGCAATAAATGTGTGCACAAAATTTTGGTCCAACACAATACAAGTGTGCACTAGCTCTTTTGGGACATGGACCATGGTGGGGGCTGCCTTGGCACACTCATGACTTGTGCAAGTGGGCAAGTGAGTTGATGTGTGTTAAATGCATAAAGGTGTGGTGTGAAAGAAAGCATCAAATTTTTCCTCCAATTCTACTGAGTGCAAACCACGGTTATTCAGAGAAATCAAACAACACCAGAAGAATAGTGTAGAGCACACATGACCACCACTCCAAGACGAGCCTCATTGCTCGGATTTGGACCAGCGAGACCCCCTATAAATCCGGCGACACCGATCCCCCTAGCTCCCTTTTTCTCCATTTTTCTTCTGGCACTTTATAGGCATCACATCATCCATTTTATATTGTTTGTTTATTCTATTTTGATGTCTACAAAAACCAGAACATATTTGAGCCAAGGGTGCATAGATATATACAATTTTTTATTTTTCTTTTGTTTTGGTTTAGCTTGAGAGTTGAGTAGGCTTCAACTTGGTTTCTTCTTTTTCTTCCCTCTTGAAGCTTTCTTTTGAGAGCTTCATTATAGAGGTTGAACAAGTTACCAATATCTTGTACCTAAACTTCTTCAAATGTTAATAATATTGCTTTTGTTTTGTTTACTTGTTTCTTTCCCTTACTTGCTTTTTTTTCATTTTGTGTAACTAATCTTTCTTTGGTTGTGGTGATGGTGAGGAAATGAGATGAAAGGCCTTGCATTTCTCCTCCTCTTGTTTATATTTAATTTTCTTAACATGATTCTAACTAAAATATTGTTTATGTATTGATGCGATATTGTATTTTGAAACCATGGTTACTTTGTAACCTCTTCATATACCATACTCACTCCCTTTCCCCATTTCACAATGTTTAACTTAAAATCAATTTGGTGTTAAATATGCTAAGTTTAGATACGATATTTTTTGACCAAGTTCTTGACAAACCCTCGGTTTTCATATACCTTATACTATTACAAACCCTTAGCAAAGTTAACAATAAAACTATTTGCTCTCACTAGCTACTTTGTGTTTTTGATGTTGTCGTATGCTTTCTAACCCTCGTGCTTAGTGTTGATACCTAAAACTTGGATATACAAACGGTAAGTGAACAAAACGGACTCGTTTCGTGTTTTGCGTCGAATATCGGAATTTGATGACTTGTGCTCCGCAACCGCTTTGACAAGTCATGCTTCACGCCGGGATCGACACAAGGACGGACAACTCATAAGCAAGGGAGCGTCGAAGGAATCATCACGATTCGACCATCCGAGCAAAATCTACTACCATTTCTTTCTTTGCTAGTTTTCTTTGTTTTCGTATTCTATTTTTGTGACAACCAACCTATTCATTATTTGTTGAACCTCAAACAATAAAATATAATACACAATTCCCTGCGGATCGACCCGTACTTGCCGGCTCGTTACAACGCGCCGTGCACGTGCGATTTATAAATTTTAAAATGAGACCGAGCTCGCGTGCGCATCCATTTCCTTAAATCGATTCCATTTCCAAAACATACGCGTTTACGCGCGCGGGTAAGGCCCCAACAAATTTTTGGCGCCGTTGCCGGGGAGTTGATAGTTATTAGGAATTGTTATTTCTGGTTCGTACTAACTCACTAACTTTTTAACTCAATTTTTTTTCCAAAACTAACACAACAAACATTCTTTTTACTTTGTTCTCTGTCCTTCAGACCTGCTATCACTCTGTAATCAAATTAAAAAATCAAAGTATACTAGTAGAATACTAATATAGTCTAGAGATTACACACAAAATTCGAGCACCATTGGACTTCATTAGACCGGCGACATCGCTCAAAAATCCGACGCCGCCCGGTCCTAAGTGGGATTTCTGGTTTTTTTTCTTTTTGTGTGATCTCCAGTGACTTGTTGGTATTCTAGTGGTATTGTTTGATTTTTATAATTTTCGGTGTGCAGGAATTGGGGCAGATATATCGCTTTTGACACTAAATATCGTATTTTCCGACATTTGCAGATTTTAACGGAATTACGATCAGCGATCGTGCGGAGCAAGCTTCAAATTTCAGTGCAAGACGTTAGTGAAGTATAGTGTCAAAGATCTGGGTAGTTTGACCCGCGCAAGCGAACATTCAAATACCCGTAATCACTTCAAAGGGGTTTCTAAACCCAAAATCACATTGGTACATTTTTTCTAACACCTTCACTCAAATCTGACGCATTCCGATATTCTATCTTCTGCAGGATTTTTCGCACAAACTTGCCACCAATTACACAGAGAACTAACCCGTATTTATTGTAGCGCCTAAGCCGAAACAGAAAAAGAATTGCTTTATTGATTGAATTCTTGAATTCTTTTATTGATTTGCGCATTTGCATCTTAATACAGATCTTAAGGGCATGAAACCAAATAAGATACGATAAAGGATTTCATCACCTTTTTCCGTAGCCCAAAAATCACAAAACTACATTCTTTCATACCCACAGTAATTTAAAATCAACTAGAACTTTGACTTTAAGGACTTCGCGCTCATTAGGAGAAGTTAACTGTGTTTAGAACACCGCTTAATGGTATATCGTTCACGGGGTGTCTAGACAAGTGTTCATGAGAAAGGGTTATTCTAATTAAGGAACTTCACGAAAGCGTTGGAAAACCTTCCCTTATCTCTGCACTTACCTGACTTCGTGATCCGTATATCTTGAGCCCATTTCTCGACACAGTTTTACTTCGACAATCAGGTTCTTGAGCAGGTCTAGTTGACTTAGTATAACATAGACCGCTAGGGGTGTTATATTCTTATTTTTGTGATTTTTGTGAATTCTTGTTGATATGGGTGATACACAATTCAATTCAAATTTTCACGATTCTTATTCTTTTGTTTATACCCAGTCCCATTTCAACCCTAGATTAAATGATTGCAAACTTAGAGAAAGTGGTCGACAGGGTAACAACTTTAGCATCACCACCGTCACAACCCTCCCTACCTAAAACAATTGAGCTATCGTTAGGGAATGATAGTGAGATGGATGCTAGGTTGATCTCTTTAGAGAAGGGTATTGAAGTGATGATTACGGTCGAGAATCAAACAGTTGCTACGCTAGCCCTGTTTATACAGCAGTCTGAGCAATTGTTTCACGCTCAAGCTCAATCTTTGACCAGAATTGAAGAGCACGTAGCTGTAGGGATTCTAGAGAATGAACATGGTCAATTAGGACCACATAGTGTCAATATCTATCATCTAGGAAGTCACCCAAGTGAGATAAACGATCAGATGAATTTTGATGATTTCATAGATGATGATGCGAATGAATTGACTAAGTGTTATCAGGACACACAAAAAAAACCTCTGAGTCGGTCTAACACTAGCCTTCAGGTACCTATTAAGCCTCTTGTCACTTATAATCTTGATATTGAATTAACCGATATCCTACTTGAAGAGAAAATTCATGAACCGACTGATTTTTGCGCTCCGATTTTAAAGGAGGGAGCTTGTGAATTTGACGGGTATGGTTGGGATAGATTGTTAGAGGAGATCAATGATCAGGAACCCACAATTTTTGCTAAGTTTAGATACGGTATTTTGTGACCAAGCGCTTGACAAACTCTCGTTTTTCATATACCCTATACTATCACAAACCCTTAGCAAAGTTAACACTAAAATTATTTGCTCTCACTCGCTACTTTGTGTTTTTGATGTTGTCGTATGCTTGCTAACCCTCGTACTTAGTGTTGATACTTCAAGTTTGGACATACCAATAGTATGTGAACAAAACGGACTCGTTTCGTGTTTTGCGTCGAATATTAGAATTTGATGACTTGTGCTCCACAACCGCCTTGACAAGTCATGCTTCACGCCGGGATCGACACAAGGACAGACAATTCATAAGCAATGGAGCGTCGAAGGAATCGTCGCGATTCGACCAGCCGAGCCAAAGCTACGGCCATTTCTTTCTTTGCTAGTTTTATTTGTTTTCGTATTATATTTTTGTGACAACCAACCTATTCATTATTTGTTGAACCTTAAACAAAAAAACCTAATACACAATTCCCTGCGGATCGACCCGTACTTGCCGGATCGCTACGACGCGCCGTGCACTTGCGGTTTATGAATTTTAAAACGAGACCGAGCTCGCCTCCTTAAAACGATTCCATTTCCAAAACATACGCGTTTGCGCATTTGGGTAAGGCCCCAACACTCTCCTCCTGTCTAAAGAAGCAAGAGATTCTCTGATCAGGGCATTACAGAACCCCGATCAGTTCTAAGCTTTCCTTGCAGAAGAAAAGATGAAGGACGAGCTGGCAGATGTTCATACTGCTGGCATTACATTCGGCGATGAAGATCTCCTCTTCGGAACGTGCGAGCACAACCGTCCTCTATATGTCACCGGGTATTGCCACGGCATCAAGATAGGGAAAATCCCGGTCGACAATGGGTCCTCCGTCAACCTTCTCAGCCTGAAGGTGCTGAAGGAGATCTGCATGAACGTTCAGCACCTGGCTCAGGACAAAGTTACCATCTCTGGGTTCGACTCACAGTCATCACGGATGCTTGGGTCCGTAATATTGACGTTACGCTTTGGGCTACTCGTCACCAACATCAAATTTCATGACATCGATGCCAAGACTTGCTACAACACCCTGCTCGGTCGGTCTTGGTTACACGAGTGCAATGTCATCCTATCTATACAACACCAGTGTATGAAGTATTTCAAAGACGGTCTTGAGTACACCATCACGGGGGAGCTAAATCCGTTCTCCGTAAATGAAGTCCGAAAATATGAAGACGCAAAGTATTTCCTACCGGAATTCAAAGACACGGAAAGATGTTATAAGCCGTAGAATAAACAAAAAGCCGTCGCCACAATCCCGGTTTTTGAGAGTGACACCGAGGAAGATGAGGAAACAGTCTACTCGTGGCAACCCTAATGCAACATACCCGGATTATTTAACCCTGTTTTGGTCTTTGGCAGTGACTCTGAGGATGAGGTCAACGTCGTGTTCTCCACTCGCCCGTAAGTACAAACCATTATTGGAGACGAATAGAGTTTACAAATCACCATGGTTCCGCCACGGCATTATAAAGAACTTGACGTGCTTGATACATACAGCGTACAAGAGCTGCAAACTTTCTACGTCCCTCCCAGGTGAAGAGGTGAAAAGGCAATCCTCTTCTATCAATCTACGGAGACCAAACTGAAAAAAGAAATCTGGCATGGCGCGCTTGATAAGCTTCAACCAATCCGTTTGCCCAGATATTATGCAGAGGGATTGAAAAGTCTATTAAGATGCCATGGCGTACCCTTCAAACAAACTGCTCGACAAGCCCAGTTCTACAATAAGATCTGGGACGTTCCCGGGACTCAACGAAGAATGCCCAATGGGAAGATGGAAACAACCGGGCTCGGATATATTCAGTCCAAGAAATGGGAGTGATTCCATAGCTACCACGCCATAAATAGTTCCTATGTAGAAAGAAATGCTTTTCCAGATAGCTGTGGCGTTGGAACGGTGCAAAATCCCACCGAAAGAGCGTCAAGTTCATCATTCGAAGAACAAGTTGAGAAGCTAATAAGAGAAGCCGGTCAAAAGGTTTGGGATGACCACAACCGCGAAATGGCCATTTACGAAAAGGTCAGGGCTCAGCGTCTCATTCAGCAGTTTGTGAAAAAGGAAAATTGCGATGCCCTTCACCCTTAGCCCGCTATATGTTCTCGTGACAAGAAAAAAGCCCGAAATAGGGGCAAAAGCAAAGTGAAGAATGAGAATGATGTTCAAAAACAGCGAAGCGGATCTAAGAAGCCACGCAATCAAGAAAAATTCAACTGGAATTCGTCTTTTATGAAGAAGATGAGTCGGAAATACTCTTTCCCCAAGACAAGATAAGGAAAATATTCAACCTCGTCATAAAGTATCAAATGATGACGCTCCCGGAGCCTCGGTACCCTGAACAGATAAACGAGGTCCATCATCCAGATTATTGCTCTTATCACCGAGCAATAAGTCACCTCCTTAAATACTGCTTCACCTTTAAAGACTGGGTCGAAGACCAGTATCAACAAGGTAGATTCGCTTTATCCGATAGCTGGAGGGTAACCCCATCATGAAAGCATGAGCCCAAAGCAATCTATATCGTGAGAGTAGGGCCAGATCAACATCAGGCTTGGAAACGAACTCGTACCTGCCACATGATAACACTCTTAAAGAAGGGAGAGAATGAGAATATGGATGACAGAGGTCAACAAACGTAGCACGAATACTAAGTAGGACTTATCTGAAATGACAGAGGGCTACGACAGGTTTTTCTGAAAACCTATTGCGTAATGAACTTGATATCGTTGTAGGATCGAATGAATTTTGAAATGGAGTTTCTTTGAGGCTTTTCTAGTTTTGCTAAAGGAGTCACTCCCGGTGAAGGGATCGTCGGTCCTTTCCTCGTCGAATGAGATGCGGGATATATCATATATATCACTGTGCAAAGCAAAAACACTTAAAAGCAATCAAAAGACAAACCGAGTGTGTAGCATCTGCCAGTTATTGCTAAAGGAGTCACTCCCGGTGAAGGGATCTCGGTCCTTTCCTCGTCAAATGAGGTGCAGGATATATCATATATACCGCTGTACAAAGCAAGAACTGTAGCTACCTGTTTTATTTTGAAATTCAATTCTACAACATCTTAGGTTTCTTTTACTTTCATTAATCATATTAATGAAGTCCCATCATTTAAGTACCTAAACATCACAGATAAATACGACGTACACTTATGCCATCCGCATTCGCCTCGATGTCCCCTCGTGCACCGTTAGGTTAGGTAACTAACGGCAGAGCGGGGCAGGGCTAGCGCGGGTGTAAAACATAAGTAACGTCTATATAATATATCATATATACTATATACAGTATCTATCACAGAACATCACATGATCACATCACAGATATCGTAGCAGAAGAAACATATGAAATATTGGATATACTAGGACGTCCGTGTTTTCAATACGAGCCAGTATAAAACACGGATTCCACGGTCGTGATGAATAGCCAAACCCACACCCTTAGACCCCTACGAGAGCGGCAAGCAACCCTACCAATTCTAGAGTTAGGAGACCCGGACTCGACTCCTCGAGTTGGTCTCCCACTGGACTCCAGAACCCGGTTACTTGTGCTCTCCTCCTTGGGTCTATCCTAGTGCGGAAAAGTAAATAATATACAAAGGGTGACATCTTCCGCAACCTGGAAGTGCCCCAAAAAAAAGAATATTACATACAAGTTTTTTACATGAATGAAAATGAAAAACACTCATCTCACATAAAAACCCCCCCGGCTATTCAAACACGACGATCCAATATAACATATCCAGCAACACATAACATCACATGTCATCAACGTAAGTAAATATGTGCATCCCAATTTTCGTTGACATATAGCAACGAAACCGGCGATATCACATATTACACTTACGGTCACAGAAAAGAAAGTGTAAAACTACAACAGTTGGAATCCGCAACCACCTCAGACATCGCATGCCTGACCAAATGAATTACTTAGACATCGCATGCCTAACAATTATAAACCCCGCATTTTAGTCTCAAAATCGAAAACTCTTTTCAATATCAAGTCGGGAAATTCAACAAGATTCCCGACATTTTGATCGAATGCTCGTCGCAAGCTTCAGTAGACGGACGCACCCCCGATACCGTCGACGAAGTGCACCAAGGCGGAACACCGCTACCGCGAGCACCCGAACGGATGCTTTCGGCGACGGGGTTCTCCTACAGTCACTTGGTCGGGGCTATGGGGCGAGGCTGTCTATTAAGTTTACTCGGCGAGTATCCGCGTACGCTACGTGATTGCGACGGACTTTTGATCACATCAAAATTCCGTGGCAACCGATCAAGTGAGACTAAAGTGCTATGTTTATAACATTCATTCAGTTATCTCATAACTGCTTGTGAATTCCAATTATTGTATCCCATTCCAGATAAATAGAAAATGTTAAACTTTCCGATCGAACATTCGAACACCCAAGTTTTCCCAAAACAGCTCAACACATGAAATAAATCTAAAAACATTCAGTTCATGCCTCAGTACCAACGGTCCAGTCGTAGAAGGGTCAAGCCAACGCCTCACATGTGGCACGCCGTACTGCCCCAAACCTTAAGGTTCAAAGGGCAGTTCTAGACGGTCACATAATCGAGTTAAGGTTTGTTATCTTCTAGAGGGACCATCGCGTTACTTGCACTACTTAGAACGTCTTTAAACCACGGAAAAATCCAATACTTGGAAATTTTCCGGCAGGGGAAAAGTTGGGTATTTATATCCGGTCGAACTTTTTAACATATTCTAAAATATCCGGAAAGCCACATAGACAAAGTCTGACAATCCGATCTAAACACCGAGTCCCCAATACAACCCAGAAAACTCAACTCTTGAGTTCAGGAAAAAAAAATATCCCAGGAAAACCAGCACTGCAAAATAGGAATTACTGTGCAAAATTCAATGGGAGATAAGACAAAATGGCTGCGGAACAGCCGCATTAGCACGCTAATGCAGCGGTTCCGCCGCACTTTAGAAAGATCATTAGGTAATTTTTGCACCGTAATTCTTAGAATTTCCTGCTGAATTTTCTGCATATTTTTAATCTGGAAAAAACCCAAATTTTGGAAAAAGTCCAGAGAGCAAATTTGTGTTAGGGTTTCGGTTTAATCGGACTTCAAACTCCGTCTACGCATCGCCTAAGGCTCTAGCTAGGCTCTGATACCACTGTAGGGTTCCTAGGCACACCAATGAGGTCTCACAAGGCATCAACCATGCCAATTTCAAAAATTACATGTGCCGAGAAACCCTAATACGGATCGTTAACTAGATGTTTAGGCGAAAAGTGAAACTAGTTAACAAAATAACTAAAGAACGGAAATACAACCTTTGTAGATCCGGTGCTCCACCTCCATAGCTCCGTGATGATGTCTCCTCGCTGTCCAAAACGGATCCCGGTCTCTAGCATCGGCTTCATCGGAGAAAGAGCGGGCTAGGTCATCGACGACGATGCCGAAGATGATCTACGTCGAGGTATCACTAGATCAAGCTCCACCTTCACCAAGCCATGATAACTTGTGAAGGAAACACCCTATACTACTTGGCAAGAGGTAGAGGATGAAGAAATAGGAAGTGGGTTCACTTTAGAATTGGATTTCTCACCCTTTTTCATCAATCACCATTGATGAAGTCAAGCTTTCTTCATTGAAGAAGATGAAGAAAAAGAAGCTAATATTATGATAAGTTATTTAAAATGAAAAGAAAATGAATACTTATCATAATGTAAACCATGGTCAAGTGTAGAGATTAAACCAAGGTTAGTTGGAATGGCTAGGGTTAAGGATGAGATAAGAATGGTGGACTTGTTCAAAGCTTCAAGAAGCTTCAACATAAAAAACAAAATAAGCCACCATCCTTAATAATTTCCAAAATGAATTTATAAATAAATAACTAAGTAAATAATCAAAACCCTAACCATTCATATAACCATGGTTTAATTTTTACACAAACCCAAATGAGCAAGTATCATCAAACATGATACAAACTAGTGTACAAAAGTATATCACAAATACAATGTGCACATCAAGTGAGAAAATTCATTTAAAGTGAACCAATACTAGTTAATGCAAAGTAATATATCAAATATATAATTATACATTAAATCATTAAATCAACACTTGATTAAACGATCCGGTCATATCGCATATCACCGACTAGTATCCAATGTATCGGCTTATCGAATCAATCCTTGAATCGATAATTAGGTTATATCGCATACAACCAATCGATACATTCATCGCGAGAATGGAATACGGTATCACATACACGCATTATTCTCGGTCCCGCATATATCTCATATGCGCTCCTATTTCGTTTCGCTTGAGCCAGGAAACCTCTGTGTAGGACTCTAAAGACTCGTCAATACGCCGGCAGCAGGTGATGATCATATCAAACACCCATAAGCCGCAAGCGGTCTGCTAAACGTAACGGCCACCCGGGTATTGAGCGATGAGAAGATCGACGAGCAAGCCCGCTCACACTCCAGTGAATCCAACCAGTAACACTACCGTACAGTCCGGTCTGATCGTCTGATATGTCGCATATCTCGCCTAGGGGTGGTAAACGTCAGACCCCAATAGCTCGATAAGTCGTGTCGATATAAGGTCTATAACAATTCGAGAAACTACTGGTAACACTTACCAGTAAATCTCAGCAACCCTGGCCAGGGATTTCCGGTTATAGCCAATCGGACACAGTGCAACATCAACTCCCTATACCGGGAGAGACGAATCCCCTCCTATCGCTCATTACCGAAAAACCACCGTTTTGCACGCCCTCTTGGACGTGGTAAGGTGGAAATCAAAGCACAGTGGGAACCACACAAGACTCTATGACGATCTCGGGTCAACAGACTACTCTGTACCAGTGTCACCAGAGAACTGCCATCTGACGTAAGGTATAATACCATCTGGGAGTTCTCGGCGAGTCCGTCCAGTGTACCCAGTCTCCACTGAGCACCCGTATATCATCTCCGATGTCAAACACCAATGGATATGGGATCATCCATCGCCCATCTGTATGGGTCGAGAAGGTATACGCTAGTCTACTCTGGTATATCGATGCCCCATCTCGATACACCCACGACTAGGGACATTGAAGGATGTACTTATGGACTACCATGTCCCCACTAGTATGATCCGCATCATAGTCCCGGTAGTCAAGTACACATCCTAAGGGCTTTACCAACATGTAACAGAGAGACAATCAATGTACACGTTAAGATAAAGAGTAACCAGATAGCATACTATCATGTCGAGCAAGAAAGTCCTTCCTATATATGTCCCAGCATCCACTACAATATACATCCAATGTACAGTAATGGCCTCTAGGGCATACATATAACTAACAATCTCCCACTTGCACTAGGGCCATCTGATAGCAGTGGTTGTAGTATCTCATACTCAACCATCCCATAAAAGTCTCTCTCTGGGAATAGGCCTTCGTGAGTGGATCCGCCGTGTTGTCCTCTGAGTCTACTCTCCTGACCTCGATCCCCTGGAGATCAACCATCTCCATGATCAGGTGATACTGCCTTAGAATATGTCTGGATCTCTGATGGGACGGACGTTCCTTGGCATAAGCCACAACTCCATTGTCTCACAATGGTAAGAACGTAGTTCATCTCATGAACCAATATACACCCAAACAGCCTCTTTGGTAGCATCTTGAGTAGCGATGTATCCTGCCTTTATCGTCTAGTGTGCCACGGTATCTTGCTTGGAACTCTTCCAACATACCGTCCCTTTACTGAGGGTAAAGACAATGCCTGTGACTGACTTTCAGTCATCTTTATCATCCTGGAACACTTCCAGTGATTCTTCCCAGGATCAATTGATACCATCTCACTACAGCTAGTGAGTATTCTAACATCCATTTAGATCTATCTCATAGATCCAAAATCCAGGATTTAGTAGGTATCACTTTGATCCTAGATGGAGAATCATTGTGATAAGCGGAGATTGATCGAGTGTAGCATAGGAAACTCTTTCCCTATCAAGAGTATGTCATCCACGTACTCTACGAGGATCGTCACCATACTCCCTACTACCTTTTTGTTTATACAAGGTTCATCCACCATTTTGATGATGTCAAACTCTTTGACTAATCCATCAAAACAGATGTTCCAACTCCGCGATGCCTGCTTTATCACATAAAACATCTTGCACACGTTTCCGCTGCTCCCACTGTCTACGAAACCCTCTGGCTGTGTACTTATAGACGTCCTCTTCTAAAACATCATTTAGAAAAGCAGTCATGGCACCCAACCACCAGATATCGTAGTCATGGTATGTAGCCGTGGCAAGTAGGATCTGGATGGACTTAAGCATAGGCACTGGAAAAGGTTTCATCATTATCCACGCCTGGTCGATGACGAAAACCTGTAACAAGTCTAGCTTTGAAAGTCTCAACTTTTCCAAGTACACCAAGTAATCTTCTCAAGATATACTTGGTCCTGATGGGGATTTAACCCTTCAGATATAGCAACCAAAGTCCATACGTTGTTGGTGTAGAAGGATTCCATCTCAGATCGCTAAGCATCCAGCCATTCTTATAGAGTCCCACTCCTGATGGCCAGCTCGAAACTAGTTGGGTCATCATCTCATGATGCAATCCTCGCTCCCACTGTCATAGAGAAACCGAAGTATCTCTCAGGTGGGTGAGGAACCCTACTAGATCGGCGGAGAGGCTGAGGTTCGTTGGAATCTACTGAATCCTTTGGTTCTATCAAATCATCTTCTGTAGTTTGCATAGCTGGAACCTTTCCAGTTCTACATAACTAACCTTGCCTCGAGATTGTCCGGATTTTGCTTTTAGACATAGGCCGGACAACCCCAAATCTTAACTATCTTAAGACACGGGCTCTTCCCTTTCCATATCACATATGAAGTGGTAGGCAACAGATTTGATTTGAACCCTATTCAATAGGTATGCAGCTTCTCAAGTGCATAACTCCCAAAAGGAAATAGGTAACTCAGTAGTACTCATCATAGAGCACACCATATCAAATAGGGTGTATCTACTCCACCCCGATATGCCATCGTACAATGGTGTATTCGGAGGAGTAATCCTGAGAGAGAATCTCATTCTCCTTTAGAAAAGTCCAGGAATTCCGTGCTCAAGTATTCTCCTCCTTGATCTCATCAAAGGACATAATACTTATACCCGTATTGGTTCTCTACTTCTAACTTATATTCTGTGAATATCTCAAAAGGTTCGGACT
This sequence comes from Agapanthus africanus, assembly GCA_030015575.1. Taxonomy (NCBI): domain Eukaryota; kingdom Viridiplantae; phylum Streptophyta; class Magnoliopsida; order Asparagales; family Amaryllidaceae; genus Agapanthus; species Agapanthus africanus. Next base: position 589,544,163 of record CM057343.1, read on the forward strand.
TGTGTTTCAACAAGAACATATGTCTGAATCTAAAGAGATCATCAGAGAATGTAATGAAGTACAAAGAACCGGTCTTGGCATGTGTAGACAGGGGACCTACATACATCAACATGTATCATCCCAAGAGTTTACTAACTCTTTCTCTGTTTCCAATAAACAGAGCTATGGTCATCTTATCTTTGTGACATGACTGGCGAGTTTCACAAGATGCAAATTCAAACTGATTTAAATATGCATCTATATGTAACTTCAGCCAGTCGGGTCGCATTGATATGACCTAGTTTACAATACCTCAAGAAGAATTCGTTCATTTCTGAACTCTTCCTCTTGTGTGTGTTCCATATACTAAGAACTGTAGTTTGATTTAGAACATCAATGCTTTTAGATAACGTGCCTGAACCGATCAACTTTTGATATAGGAAATGTTCAAAACATTATCCAACAATACAAAATTATATCATTTCTTTACTAATAAAGAGACAGATATGATTTTGTTTATCAGGTTCGGTATCTAATAACATTCGTTCAGAATCAATGTATTTGTTATACAGGGTGACAGTGACCAACAGACTTGGCTGCAACACTTGCCCCATTTTCTGCCACATGAAACTTATCACCCGTTCTCAGTTTTTCTACCTTTCTGTAGCCCTATGTAACAGATTACATATCTGGGATCCTGATCTGGTATCAAATACCCAGGACGCAGAGGATACTGAGAAACAGTTCTTTATAATGAACACACCCGAAGATGATGCATCAGCATGCACTCTATTCGTTTGGGCGGCACAGGACATCTGGTATTCCCCAATTTCCTGCTCGGTCTTATAACAATTATAAGTTGGAGCGGGACCAATGTTCCCCAGCTCAGTATAATAAGCGGGTTCGGTCAATAATCCGTATTATTATCTTGATTAAGGCGTGATATGGTCGCTACCAGGAGAGAGAGAGAAGAAAACACTCAGCGTGCGCTCTTGCAAGAATAGATTGGTTATTATTTTATCTAATCAGGATGGCTCCCACTGCTTTTTATCAAATCTTCCTTCAAACCCTAAAAGGAAAGACTAGCCGGGATTAATTACATACTACAAGTTCGCCAATCTTTCAGCCAGGCCAGTGTCGGTACTTTGAGGGAGGTCCCCCGTGCTTTCGCACGAACCTAATTAATGTAAACCTCTTTTTCCCAGAGGCATAACCCCGTTAACACCTTTCTAGACACCTACATGATCGGCTAATCGTAATGTGTAAAACTCTCCCAGGAGTAACTCTTACTCGCAGCGGGTATCGGGATCCAACTATCTCATAGAAGGTATGCAATCTCATTGCAAATTTCAACACTTGAAATTCCCGATAATTTTGCCCCTAGCGTCCTATGACCTTGACGGAGGTCAACAAACCATAGGCTACTAGTCAAGTTCAACCCGTCATTTCTTGATCGAATTAAACCCACCCGCACGACCCTTGACGGAGGTCAACAAGTCCGCACGACTACCCTAATCCAATCTGCATCATATGCATAAGCAGATAAATACTAGTTAGCTACCGCACACTACGCCTTGACGGAGGTCAACAAACGTAGCACGAATACTAAGTAGGACTTATCTGAAATGACAGAGGGCTACGACAGGTTTTTCTGAAAACCTATTGCGTAATGAACTTGATATCGTTGTAGGATCGAATGAATTTTGAAATGGAGTGTCTTTGAGGCTTTTCTAGTTTTGCTAAAGGAGTCACTCCCGGTGAAGGGATCGTCGGTCCTTTCCTCGTCGAATAAGGTGCAGGATATATCATATATATCACTGTGCAAAGCAAAAACACTTAAAAGCAATCAAAAGACAAACCGAGTGTGTAGCATCTGCCAGTTATTGCTAAAGGAGTCACTCCCGGTGAAGGGATCTCGGTCCTTTCCTCGTCAAATGAGGTGCAGGATATATCATATATACCGCTGTGCAAAGCAAGAACTGTAGCTACCTGTTTTATTTTGAAATTCAATTCTACAACATCTTAGGTTTCTTTTACTTTCATTAATCATATTAATGAAGTCCCATCATTTAAGTACCTAAACATCACAGATAAATACGACGTACACTTATGCCATCCGCATTCGCTTCGATGTCCCCTCGGGCACCGTTAGGTTAGGTAACTAACGGCAGAGCGGGGCAGGGCTAGCGCGGGTGTAAAACATAAGTAACGTCTATATAATATATCATATATACTATATACAGTATCTATCACAGAACATCACATGATCACATCACAGATATCGCAGCAGAAGAAACATATGAAATATTGGATATACTAGGACGTCCGTGTTTTCAATACGAGCCAGTATAAAACACGGATTCCACGGTCGAGATGAATAGCCAAACCCACACCCTTAGACCCCTACGAGAGCAGCAAGCAACCCTACCAATTCTAGAGTTAGGAGACCCGGACTCGACTCCTCGAGTTGGTCTCCCACTGGACTCCAGAACCCGGTTACTTGTGCTCTCCTCCTTGGGTCTATCCTAGTGCGGAAAAGTAAATAATATACAAATGGTGACATCTTCCGCAACCTGGAAGTGCCCCAAAAAAAAGAATATTACATACAAGTTTTTTACATGAATGAAAATGAAAAACACTCATCTCACATAAAAAACCCCTCGGCTATTCAAACACGACGATCCAATATAACATATCCAACAACACATAACATCACATGTCATCAACGTAAGTAAATATGCGCATCCCAATTGTCGTTGACATATAGCAACGAAACCGGCGATATCACATATTACACTTACGGTCACAGAAAAGAAAATGTAAAACTACAACAGTTGGAATCCGCAACCACCTCAGACATCGCATGCCTGACCAAATGAATTACTTAGATATCTCATGCCTAACAATTATAAACCCCGCATTTTAGTCTCAAAATCGAAAACTCTTTTCAATATCAAGTCGGGAAATTCAACAAGATTCCCGACATTTTGATCGAATGCTCGTCGCAAACTTCAGTAGACGGCCGCACCCCCGATACCGTCGACGAAGTGCACCAAGGCGGAACACCGCTACCGCGAGCACCCGAACGGATGCTTTCGGCGACGGGGTTCTCCTACAGTCACTTGGTCGTGGCTATGGGGCGAGGCTGTCTATTAAGTTTACCCGGCGAGTATCCGCGTACGCTACGTGATTGCGACGGACTTTTGATCACATCAAAATTCCGTGGCAACCGATCAAGTGAGACTAAAGTGCTATGTTTATAACATTCATTCAGTTATCTCATAACTGCTTGTGAATTCCAATTATTGTATCCCATTCCAGATAAATAGAAAATGTTAAACTTTCCGATCGAACATTCGAACACCCAAGTTTTCCCAAAACAGCTCAACACATGAAATAAATCTAAAAACATTCAGTTCATGCCTCAGTACCAACGGTCCAGCCGTAGAAGGGTCAAGCCAACGCCTCACATGTGGCACGCCGTACTGCCCCAAACCCTAAGGTTCAAAGGGCAGTTCTAGACGGTCACATAATCGAGTTAAGGTTTGTTATCTTCTAGAGGGACCATCGCGTTACTTGCACTACTTAGAACGTCTTTAAACCACGGAAAAATCCAATACTTGGAAATTTTCCGGCAGGGGAAAAGTTGGGTATTTATATCCGGTCGAACTTTTTAACATATTCTAAAATATCCGGAAAGCCACATAGACAAAGTCTGACAATCCGATCTAAACACCGAGTCCCCAATACAACCCAGAAAACTCAACTCTTGAGTTCAGGAAAAAAAAAATATCCCAGGAAAACCAGCACTGCAAAATAGGAATTACTGTGCAAAATTCAATGGGAGATAAGACAAAATGGCCGCGGAACAGCCGCATTAGCACGCTAATGCCGCGGTTCCGCCGCACTTTAGAAAGATCATTAGGTAATTTTTGCAACGTAATTCTTAGAATTTCCTGCTGAATTTTCTGCATATTTTTAATCTGGAAAAAACCCAAATTTTGGAAAAAGTCCAGAGAGCAAATTTGTGTTAGGGTTTCGGTTTAATCGGACTTCAAACTCCGTCTACGCATCGCCTAAGGCTCTAGCTAGGCTCTGATACCACTGTAGGGTTCCTAGGCACACCAATGAGGTCTCACAAGGCATCAACCATGCCAATTTCAAAAATTACATGTGTCGAGAAACCCTAATACGGATCGTTAACTAGATGTCTAGGCGAAAAGTGAAACTAGTTAACAAAATAACTAAAGAACGGAAATACAACCTTTGTAGATCCGGTGCTCCACCTCCATAGCTCCGTGATGATGTCTCTTCGCTGTCCAAAACGGATCCTGGTCTCTAACATCGGCTTCATCGGAGAAAGAGCGGGCTAGGTCATCGACGACGATGCCGAAGATGATCTACGTCGAGGTATCACTAGATCAAGCTCCACCTTCACCAAGCCATGATAACTTGTGAAGGAAACACCCTATACTACTTGGCAAGAGGTAGAGGATGAAGAAATAGGAAGTGGGTTCACTTTAGAATTGGATTTCTCACCCTTTTTCATCAATCACCATTGATGAAGTCAAGCTTTCTTCATTGAAGAAGATGAAGAAGAAGAAGCTAATATTATGATAAGTTATTTAAAATGATAAGAAAATGAATACTTATCATAATGTAAACCATGGTCAAGTGTAGAGATTAAACCAAGGTTAGTTGGAATGGTTAGGGTTAAGGATGAGATAAGAATGGTGGACTTGTTCAAAGCTTCAAGAAGCTTCAACATAAAAAACAAAATAAGCCACCATCCTTAATAATTTCCAAAATGAATTTATAAATAAATAACTAAGTAAATAATCAAAACCCTAACCATTCATATAACCATGGTTTAATTTTTACACAAACCCAAGTGAGCAAGTATCATCAAACATGATACAAACTAGTGTACAAAAGTATATCACATATACAATGTGCACATCAAGTGAGAAAATCCATTTAAAGTGAACCAATACTAGTTAATGCAAAGTAATATATCAAATATATAATTATACATTAAATCATTAAATCAACACTTGATTAAACGATCCGGTCATATCGCATATCACCGACTAGTATCCAATGTATCGGCTTATCGAATCAATCCTTGAATCGATAATTAGGTTATATCGCATACAACCAATCGATACATTCATCGCGAGAATGGAATACGGTATCACATACACGCATTATTCTCGGTCCCGCACATATCTCATATGCGCTCCTATTTCGTTTCGCTTGAGCCAGGAAACCTCTGTGTAGGACTCTAAAGACTCGTCAATACGCCGGCAGCAGGTGATGATCATATCAAACACCCACAAGCCGCAAGCGGTCTGCTAAACATAACGGCCACCCGGGTATTGAGCGATGAGAAGATCGACGAGCAAGCCCGCTCACACTCCAGTGAATCCAACCAGTAACACTGCCGTACAGTTCGGTCTGATCGTTTGATATGTCGCATATCTCGCCTAGGGGTGGTAAACGTCAGACCCCAATAGCTCGATAAGTCATGTCGATATGAGGTCTATAACAATTCGAGAAACTACTGGTAACACTTACCAGTAAATCTCAGCAATCCTGGCCAGGGATTTCCGGTTATAGCCAATCGGACACAGTGCAACATCAACTCCTTATACCGGGAGAGGCGAATCCCCTCCTATCGCTCATTGCCTCCATGTGACTCGGGACTGTACCCAAAAACCACCGTTTTGCATGCCCTCTTGGACGTGGTAAGGTGGAAATCAAAGCACAGTGGGAACCACACAAGACTCTATGACGATCTCGGGTCAACAGACTACTCTGTACCAGTGTCACCAGAGAACTGCCATCTGACGTAAGGTATAATACCATCTGGGAGTTCTCGGCGAGTCCGTCCAGTGTACCCAGTCTCCACTGAGCACCCGTATATCATCTCCGATGTCAAACACCAATGGATATGGGATCATCCATCGCCCATCTGTATGGGTCGAGAATGTATACGCTAGTCTACTCTGGTATATCGATGCCCCATCTCGATACACCCACGACTAGGGACATTGAAGGATGTACTTATGGACTACCATGTCCCCACTAGTATGATCCGCATCATAGTCCAGGTAGTCAAGTACACATCCTAAGGGCTTTACCAACTTGTAACAGAGAGACAATCAATGTACACGTTAAGGTAAAGAGTAACCAGATAGCATACTATCATGTCGAGCAAGAAAGTCCTTCCTATATATGTCCCAGCATCCACTACAATATACATCCAATGTACAGTAATGGCCTCTAGGGCATACATATAACTAACAATATTGACGACCTTGTGGTGAAAATAAAATCGTACGAGGAGCACTAAGAACATTTGAACATATTGTTCCAGCGTTTTTGGAAATACAATCCAAAGTTGAATCCTCTGAAATGTGCGTTTGGAGTCTCCTCAGGCAAATTCCTAATATTCATCATTCGACACCAAGGCATCGCAATAGACCCATCAATGATCAAGGCGATTATGGAAATGTTTACGCTAAGAACTCTCAAACAACTGCGGTCTCTATAAGGAAAGCTCGCGTATATCCAGCGGTTCATAGACAACCTCTCCGGAAAATGCCGTCCCTACAGTCACTTGATGAAGAAGGGGACCCCGTTCGTTCGGGATTACAAATGCCAAACGCACTGGACGAGATCAAGCAATACCTACAAAATCCGCCGGTGTTGACCGCTCAGGTTAAGGGAAAACCCCTCATCCTGTACACAACAGCCCTGGAAGGTTCTTTAGGCGTGTTATGGGCACAGGAGAATGACCAGGGGAAGGAGAGAGCTCTCTACTGTTTAATTTGAGTTCTCCTAGGGGCAGAAAACAACTACTCCCCATCGAAAAGCATTGTCTGGCACTGATCTTCGCGATAATGAAGCTCAGGCACTATGCCTTGGCACATGAGGTCCATCTCATATCAAAGGTGGATCCTCTCAAATATTTGATGTCAAATGCCATACTAACAGAAAGGCTAGCCAAATGGACCCTCCTCTTAATGGAGTTCTCGATAAAGTATCGACCCCTCAAGGCAGTGAAAGGTTAGGCCATCGCCGGCTTTCTCGCTGAGCATCCGATACCAGCTGATTCTCCCTTAAATTGTGAATTGCCAGACGAACACGCATTTGATACAATTGAAGAAGAGAAGGAAGAAAATAATGTCCAATGGGAACTCTACTTCGATGGGGAATCTTCTATGAAGAAGCGGAAGCATAACGCTCCTATAATCAAAGCCGGGGTAGGCCTCATCTTCGTGACTCCGCACGGAGGAATAATGCGTTTCTCCCTTTCCTTAACGGAGCCAAGAACAAACAATGAGGCTGAATATGAAGCTTTGATAGTAGGTCTTGAGATAGCTGTCGATATGGGAGTCGAAAACCTCCTCATATATGGAGACTCCCAGCTGGTCGTTAGCCAAGTAAATGGCGACTATCAGACGTGCAAACCAGAGTTGATAAAATATGGCAGGTGTTAGTTATATGTATACCCTAGAGGCCATTACTATACATAGGATGTATATTGTAGTGGATGCTTGGACATATATAGGGAGGACTTTCTTGCTCGACATGATAGTATGCTATCTGGTTGATCTTTACCTTAACGTATACACTGATTGTCTCTCTGTTACATGTTGGTAAAGCCCTTAGGATGTGTACATGACTACCTGGAATATGATGCGGATCATACTAGTGGGGACATGGTAGTCCATAAGTACATACTTCAAGGTCCCTAGTCGTGGGTGTATCGAGACAGGGCATCGATATACCAGTGTAGACTAGCGTATACCTTCTCGACCCATACAGATGGGCGATGGATGATCCCATATCCATTGGTGTTTGACATCAAAGATGATATACGGGTGCTCAGTAGAGACTGGGTACACTGGACGGACTCGCCGAGAACTCCCAGATGGTATTATACCTTACGTCAGATGGCAGTTCTCTGGTGACACTGGTATAGAGTAGTCTGTTGACCCGAGATCGTCATAGAGTCTTGTGTGATTCCCACTGTGCTTTGATTTCCACCTTACCACGTCCAAGAGGGCGTGCAAAACGATGGCTTTTGGGTACAGTCCCGAATCACATGGAGGTAAAGAGCGATAGGAGGGGATTCGTCTCTCCCGGTATAGGGAGTTGATGTTGCACTGTGTTCGATTGGCTATGACCGGAAATCCCTGGCCAGGGTTGCTGAGATTTACTGGTAAGTGTTACCAGTAGTTTCTCGAACTGTTATAGACCTCATATCGACACGACTTATCGAGCTATTAGGGTCTGACGTTTACCACCCCTAGGCAAGATATGCGACATATCAGACGGACAGACCGGACTGTGCGGTAAGTGTTGCTGGTTGGATTCACAGGAGTGTGAGCGGGCTTGCTCGTCGATCTTCTGATCGCTCAATACCCGGATGGCCGTTATGTTTAGCAGACCGCTTGCGGCTTGTGGGTGTTTGATATGATCATCACCTGCTGCCGGCATATTGACGAGTCTTTAGAGTCCTACACAGAGGTTTCCTGGCTCAAGCGAAACGAAATAGGAGCGTATATGAGATATGTGCGGGACCAAGAATAATGCGTGTATGTGATACCGTATTCTATTCTCGTGATGAATGTATCGATTGGTTGTATGCGATATAACCTAGTTATCGAATCGAGGATTGATTCGATAAGTCGATACATTGGATATTAGTCGGTCATATGCGATATGACCGGATCGTTAAATCAAGTGTTGATTTAATGATTTAATGCATAATTATATATTTGATATATTACCTTGCATTAACTAGTATTGGTTCACTTAAGATGGATTTTCTCACTTGATGTGCACATTGTATATATGATATATTTTTTGTGCACTTGTTTGTATCATGTTTGATGATACATGCAAACTTGGGTTTGTGTAAGACTTAAACCATGTTTAGTGAATGGTTAGGGTTTCATTTCACTTATTTATTTATCTATTTATTTTGGTTAAAAGAAAAAGGAAAACAAAATGGTTGCTTTCATACAAGAAGCTTCTTGATGCTTCAAGCATCTTTGACTAAGTAACCATTTTGTCTTCATCTCCTAAACCTAACCATTCAACTAACCCTAGTCCATTCTCTACACTTAACCAAGGTTGGATTATGATAAGAATGAATGGGATTTTCTTTTTAAGTTAATTCTTTTTATTCTATCATATTCTTTTTCTTCTTCTTCTTCTTCTTAAAGATGAAGAAAACCTTGCATCCTTTAATGGTGTCTTGTGAAAAAGAGTGAGAAATCCAATTCTAAAGTGAACCCACTTCCTATTTCTTCATCCTCTACCACTTGCCAAGTAGTATAGGGTGTTTTCTTTACAAGTTTCATGACTTGGTGAAGTTGGAGCTTGATCTTGTGTTGCCTCGACGTAGATCATCTTCGGCATCGAAGTCGACGACCTAGCCCGCCCATTTCTCCGATGAAGCCGACGCTAGAGTCCGGGATCTGATGATCGCAGCGAGGGTACACCGTCACGGAGCTATGGAGGTGGAGGACCGGATCTACAAAGGTTGTATTTCCGTTCACTCTTTAGTTAAGTTGTTAACTAACTTCTAGTTTCGCCTAATCTCTAGTTAACGAATCCGTATTAGGGTTTCTCGGCACTTGTAAAATTTGAAATTGGCATTGTTGATGCCTTGTGAGACCTCATTAGTGTGCCTAGGAACCCTACAGTGGTATCAGAGACTAGCTAGAGCCTTAGGCGATGCACAGACGGAGTTAGAAGTCCGATCGAACCGAAACCCTAATCTCAAAATGCTCTCTGTACATTTTTTAAAATCAGGGATTTTTCCAAATTAAAAATATGCAGAAATATCAGCAGGGTTTAATAAGGGTTACTGTACAATACGAGCGCGTGAATCGACTAAACCACCGCAGAACCGCGGCATAAGCATGGATTATGCGGCGGTTCCGCGGCCATATAGTGGGAATATTCAATACTTTTTGCACAGTAACTCCTATGTTTTAGTTCTGTATTTTCTGGGATATTTTAACTTCTGCTCAAGAGTTGAGTTTTCTGGGTTGTATTGGGAGTTCGTATATTCGATCGGATTGTCTAATTTTGTCCGTGTGTTTTTCCGGATAATTTATGAATATGTTGAAAAGTTCGACCGGATATAAATACCCACTTTTTCCCCTGTCGGGAAATTTCCAAGTGTTGGACCTTTCCGTGGTTTAATAACGTTCTAAGTAGTGCAAGTAACGCGATGGACCTTCTAGAAGACAACAAACCTTAACTCGATTATGTGACCGTCTTGAACTGCCCTTTAAACCTTCGGGTTTGGGGCAGTACGGCGTGCCACATGTGAGGCGTTGGCTTGACCCTTCTACGGCTGGACCGTTGGTACTGAGGCATGAACTGGATGTTTTTAAACCTATTTCATGTGTTGAGCTGTATCGGGAAAACTTGGGTGTTTGACTCTTCGATCGGAAAGTTTAACATTTTCTATTTATCTGGAATGTGATACAACATTTGGAATTCACAAGTAGTTATGAGATAACTGAATGAATGTTATAAACATAGAAGTTTAGTCTCACTTGATCGGTTGCCATGGAATTTTGATGTGGTCAAAAGTCCGTCGCAATCGCGTAGCGTACGCGGATACTCGCAGGGTAAACTTAATAGACAGCCACGCCCCATAGCCCTGACCAAGTGAATGTAGGAGAACCCCATTGCCGAAAGCATCCGTTCGGGTGCTCGCCGCAGCGGTGTTCCGCCTTGGTGTACTTCGACGACGGTATCGGGGGTGCGGCCGTCTACTAAAGTTTGCGACGAGCATTCGATCAGTTTTTCGGGAATCTTGTTGAATTGCCCGACTTGATATTGAAAAGTGTTTTCGATAACGAGACTAAAATGCGGGGTTTATAATTGTTAGGCATGCGATGTCTAAGGAATTCATTTGATTAGGCATGCGATGTCTAAAGAGGTTGCGGATTCCAACTATTGTAGTTTTACACTTTCTTTTCTGTGACCGTAAGTGTAATATGTGATATCGCTGGTTTCGTTGCTATATGTCAACGACAATTGGGATACGCATGTTTACTTACGTTGATGACATGTGATGTTATGTATTGCTGGATATGTTATATTGGATCGTCGTGTTTGAATAGCCGGGGATTTTTATGTGAGATGAGTGTTTTTTATTTTCATTCATGTAAAAACTTGTATGTAATTTTCTTTTATTGGGGCACTTCCAGGTTGCGGAAGATGTCACCGTTGTATATTATTTACTTTTCCGCATTAGGATAGACCCAAGGAGGGGAGCACAAGTAACCGGGTTCTGGGGTCCAGTGGGAGACCATCTCGAGGAGTCGAGTCCGGGTCTCCTAACCCTAGAATTGGTAGGGTTGCTTGCCGCTCTCGTAGGGGTCTAGGGGTGTGGGATTGGCTGTTCATCACGACCGTGGAATCCGTGTTTTATACTGGCTCGTATTAAAAACACGGACGTCCTAGTATATCCAATATTTCATATGATATTTTCTGCTGCGTTATCTGTGATGTGATCATGTGATATGTTCAGATAGATATTATATATAGTATATATAATATATTATATAGACGTCACTTATGTTTTACACCCGCGCTAGCCCTGCCCCGCTCTGCCGTTAGTTACCTAACCTAACGGTGCACGAGAGGACATCGAGGCGAATGCGGATGGCATAAGTGTACGTCGTATTTATCTGTGATGTTTAGGTAACTTAAATGATGGGACTTCATTAATGAGATTAATGAAATAAAAGAAACCTAAGATGTTGTAGAATCGAATTTCAAAAATAAAACAGGTAGCTACAGTTCTTGCTTTGCACAGCGGTATATATGATATATCCTGCACCTTATTCGATGAGGAAAGGGCCGACGATCCCTTCACCGGGAGTGACCCCTTTAGCAATAACTGGCAGATGCTACACACTCGGTTTGTCTTTTGATTGCTTCTATAGTTTCTGCTTTGCACAGTGATATATTTATGATATATCCCGCACCTCATTCGACAAGGAAAGGGCCGACGATCCCTTCACCGGAAGTGACCCCTTTAGCAAAACTAGAAAAGCCTAAAAAACACTCCATTTTTTAAATCATTTGATTCTACGACGATATCAAGTTCATTATGCATTAGGTTTTCAGAAAAACCTGTCGTAGCCCTCCGTCATTTCAGATAAGTTGTATATAGTATTCGTGCTGCATTTGTTGGCTTTCGTCAAAGTGCAGTGTGCGGTAGCTATATGCAGCTTGTCTGTTGCATATGATGCGATTGGATTAGGGTAGTCGTGCGGCTTTGTTGGCTTTCGTCAAGGGTCGTGCGGGTGGGTTTAATTCAATCAAGAAATGACGGGTTGAACTTGACTAGCGGGTTATGGTTTGTTGGCTTTCGTCAAGGTCATAGCACGTTAGGGGCAAAAGATTATCGGGAATTTCAAGGGTTGAAATTTGCAATGAGATTACATACCTTCTATGAGATAGTTGGATCCCGATACCCACTGCGAGTAAGCGTTACTCCTGGGAGAGTTTTATACATTACAATTAGCCGATCAAGTAGGTGTCTAGAAAGGTGTTAACGAGGTTATGCCTCTGGGAAAACGAGGTTTACATTAATTAGGTTCGTGCGAAAGCACGGGGGACCTCCCTCAAAGTACCGACACTGACCTGGCTGAAAGATTGGCGAACTTGTAGTGTGTAATTAATCCCGGCTAGTCTTTCCTTTTTGGGTTTGAAGGAAGATTTGATAAAAACAGTGGGAGCCATCCTGATTAGATAAAATAATAACCAATCTATTCTTGCAAGAGCGCACGCTGAGTGTTTTCTTCTCTCTCTCTCCTAGTAGCGACCATGTCACGCCTTAATCAAGATAATAATACAGATATTTGACCGAACCCGCTTGTTATACTGAGCTGGGGAACGTTGGTCCCTCTCCAACTTATAATTGTTATAAGACAGAGCATGAAATTGGGGATTACCAGAATTCCCGTGCCGCCCAAACGAAGAAAGTGCATACTGATGCATCATCTTCGGGTATGTTCATTATACAGAACTGTTTCTCAGTATTCTTTACGTCCTGGATATGAGATACCGGATCAGGATCCCAGATATGTAATCTGTTACATGGGCTACTGAAAGGTAGAGAACTGAGAACGAGTGATAAGTTTCATGAGGCAGAAAACGGGGCAAGTGTTGCAGCCAAGTCTGTTGGTCACTGTCACCCTGTATTACCAATACATTGATTCTGAACGAATGTTATTAGATACCGAACCTGATATACAAAATCATATCAGTCTCTTTATTAATAAAGAAACGATAAAATTTTGTATTGTTGGATAATGTTTTGAACATTTCCTATATCAAAAGTTGATCGGTTCAGGCACGTTATCTAAAAACATTGATGTTCTAAATCAAACTACAGTTCCTAGTATACAGAACACACACAAGAGGAAGAGTTCAGAAATGAACGGATCCTTCTTGTGGCATTGTAGACTAGGTCATATCAATGTGACCCGACTAGCTGAAGTTACATTTAGATGCATGTTTAAATTAGTCTGAATTTACATCTTGTGAAACTTGCCAGTCATGTCACAAATATAAGATGACAATAACTCTGTTTATTGGAAACAGAGAAAGAGTTAGTGAACTCTTGGGATGATACATGTTGATGTATGTAGGTCCCCTGTCTACACATGCCAAGACCGGTTCTTTGTACTTTATTACATTCTCTGATGATCTCTTTAGATTCAGACATATGTTCCTGTTGAAACACAAGTTCGAACTTTTTGAGATATTCACAGAATATAAGTTAGAAGTAGAGAACCAAAACGGGTATAAGTATTATGTCCTTTGATGTGATCAGGGAGGAGAATACTTGAGCACGGAAATCCTGGATTATTCTAAAGGAGAATGAGATTCTCTCTCAGCATTACTCCTCCGTATACACCATAGCACGATGGTATATCGGGGCGGAGCAATCACACCCTATATGATAAGGTGTGCTCTATGATGAGTACTACTGAGTTACCTATTTCCTTATGGGAGTTATGCACTTATGAAGTTGCATACCTATTGAATAGGGTTCCAATCAAATCAGTTGCCTACCGCTTCATATGTGATATGGAAAGGGAAGAGCCCATATCTTAAGTTAGTTAAGATTTGGGGTTGTCCGGCCTATGTCTAAAAACAAAATCCGGACAACCTCGAGGCAAGGTCTGTTATGTAGAACTGGAAATGTTCCAGCTATACAAACTGCAGCTGATGATTTGATAGAACCAAAGGATTCAGTAGAATCCAACGAACCTCAGCTTCTCCGCCGATCTAGTAGGGTTCCTCACCCACCTGAGAGTTACTTCGGTTTCTCTATGACAGTGGGAGTGAGGATTGCATCATGAGATGATGACCCAACTAGTTTCGAACTGGCCATCAGGAGTGGAACTCTGTAAGAATGGCTGGATGCTAATCGATCTGAGATGGAATCCTTATACACCAACAAAGTATGGACTTTGGTTTCTTTATCTGAAGGGTTAAATCCCCGTCAGGAGCAAGTATATCTTGAGAAGATTACTTGGTGTACATGGAAAAGTTGAGACTTTCAAAGCTAGACTTGTTAAAAGTTTGCATCATTGACCAGGTATGGATTATGATGAAACCTTTTCTAAGTAGCTATGCTTAAGTCCATTCAGATCCTACTTGCCACGGCTACATACCATAACTACGATATCTGGCGGTTGGGTGTCTTGACTGCTTTTCTAAATGATGATTTGAAGAAAGCGTCTATAAGTACACAGCCAGAGGGCTTCGTAGACAGTGGGAACAGCGGAAACGTATGCAAGATGTTTTATATGATAAAGCAGGCATCGCGGAGATGGAACATCTGTTTTGATGAGTTAGTCAAACAGTTTGACATCACCAAAATGGTAGATGAACCTTGTATAAACAAAAGGGTAGTAGGGAGTATGGTGGTGATCCTCGTAGAGTACGTGGATGACATACTCTTGATAAGAAAGGAGTTTCCTATGCTACGCTCGGTCAATCTCCGCTTATAACAATGATTCTCCATATAAGATCAAAGTGATACCTACTAAATCCTGGGTTTTGGATCTATGAGATAGATCTAAACGGATGTTAGGATTCTCACTAGTTTAAGTGAGATGGTATCAATTGATCCAGGGGAGAATCACTGGAAAGGTTCCAGGGTGATAAAGACGACTGAATGTCAGTCGCAGGCATTGTCTTTACCCTCAGTAAAGGGACGGTATGTTGGAAGAGTTCCAAGCTAGATACCGTGGCATACTGGACGATTAAGGCTGGATACATCGCTACTTAAGATGCTACCAAAGAGGCTGTCTGGGTGTATATTAGTTCATGAGATGAACTCAGTTCCTCCCATTGTGTGACAATGGAGTTGTGGCTTATGCCTAGGAACGTCCGTTCCATCAGTGATCCAGACTTATTCTAAGGCAGTATCGCCTGATCATGGAGATGGTTGATCTCCAGGGTGATTGAGGTTAGGAGAGCAGACTCAGAGGACAACACGGCGGATCTACTCACAAAGGCCTTTTTCCAGAGAGAGACTTTTATGGGATGGTTGAGTATGAGATACTACAACCACTGCTACAGATGGCCCTAGTGCAAGTGGGAGATTGTTAGTTATATGTATGCCCTAGAGGCCATTACTATACATAGGATGAATATTGTAGTGGATGCTTGGACATATATAGGGAGGACTTTCTTGCTCGACATGATAGTGTGCTATCTGGTTGATCTTTACCTTAACGTGTACACTGATTGTCTCTCTGTTACATGTTGGTAAAGCCCTTAGGATGTGTACATGACTACCTGGACTATGATGCGGATCATACTAGTGGGGACATGGTAGTCCATAAGTACATCCATCAAGGTCCCTAGTCGTGGGTGTATCGAGACAGGGCATCGATATACCAGTGTAGACTAGCGTATACCTTCTCGACCCATACAGATGGGCGATGGATGATCCCATATCCATTGGTGTTTGACATCAAAGATGATATACGGGTGCTCAGTAGAGACTGGGTACACTGGACGGACTCGCCGAGAACTCCCAGATGGTATTATACCTTACGTCAGATGGCAGTTCTTTGGTGACACTGGTACAGAGTAGTCTGTTGACCCGAGATCGTCATAGAGTCTTGTGTGATTCCCACTGTGCTTTGATTTCCACCTTACCACGTCCAAGAGGGCGTGCAAAACGGTAGCTTTTGGGTACAGTCCCAAATCACATGGAAGCAATGAGCGATAGGAGGGGATTCGTCTCTCCCGGTATAGAGAGTTGATGTTGCACTGTGTTCGATTGGCTATGACCGGAAATCCCTAGCCAGGGTTGCTGAGATTTACTGGTAAGTGTTACCAGTAGTTTCTCGAACCGTTATAGACCTCATATCGACACGACTTATCGAGTTATTGGGGTCTGACGTTTACCACCCCTAGGCAAGATATGCGACATATCAGACGGACAGACCGGACTGTGCGGTAAGTGTTGCTGGTTGGATTCACAGGAGTGTGAGCGGGCTTGCTCGTCGATCTTCTGATCGCTCAATACCCGGGTGGCCGTTACGTTTAGCAGACCGCTTATGGCTTGTGGGTGTTTGATATGATCATCACCTGCTGCCGGCGTATTGACGAGTCTTTAGAGTCCTACACAGAGGTTTCCTGGCTCAAGCGAAACGAAATAGGAGCGCATATGAGATATGTGCGGGACCGAGAATAATGCGTGTATGTGATACCGTATTCTATTCTCGCGATGAATGTATCGATTGGTTGTATGCGATATAACCTAGTTATCGAATCGAGGATTGATTCGATAAGTCGATACATTGGATATTAGTCGGTCATATGCGATATGACCGGATCGTTAAATCAAGTGTTTATTTAATGATTTAATGCATAATTATATATTTGATATATTACCTTGCATTAACTAGTATTGGTTCACTTAAGATGGATTTTCTCACTTAATGTGCACATTGTATATATGATATATTTTTTGTGCACTTGTTTGTATCATGTTTGATGATACATGCAAACTTGGGTTTGTGTAAGACTTAAACCATGTTTAGTGAATGGTTAGGGTTTCATTTCACTTATTTATTTATCTATTTATTTTGGTTAAAAGAAAAAGGAAAACGTAATGGTTGCTTTCATACAAGAAGCTTCTTGATGCTTCAAGCATCTTTGACTAAGTAACCATTTTGTCTTCATCTCCTAAACCTAACCATTCAACTAACCCTAGTCCATTCTCTACACTTAACCAATGTTGGATTATGATAAGAATGAATGGGATTTTCTTTTTAAGTTAATTCTTTTTATTCTATCATATTCTTTTTCTTCTTCTTCTTCTTCTTAAAGATGAAGAAAACCTTGCATCCTTTAATGGTGTCTTGTGAAAAAGAGTGAGAAATCCAATTCTAAAGTGAACCCACTTCCTATTTCTTCATCCTCTACCACTTGCCAAGTAGTATAGGGTGTTTTCTTTACAAGTTTCATGACTTGGTGAAGTTGGAGCTTGATCTTGTGTTGCCTCGACGTAGATCATCTTCGGCATCGAAGTCGACGACCTAGCCCGCCCATTTCTCCGATGAAGCCGACGCTAGAGTCCGGGATCCGATGATCGCAGCGAGGGTACACCGTCATGGAGCTATGGTGGTGGAGGACCGGATCTACAAAGGTTGTATTTCCGTTCACTCTTTAGTTAAGTTGTTAACTAACTTCTAGTTTAACCTAATCTCTAGTTAACGAATCCGTATTAGGGTTTCTCGGCACTTGTAAAATTTGAAATTGGCATGGTTGATGCCTTGTGAGACCTCATTAGTGTGCCTAGGAACCCTACAGCAGGAGAGTGCAATAACTGCTGACAGAAATCCCCTCCTACACCCTGGAGAGCATACCGCGTACGGAAAATAGCAAGCAGGATGCATTATCCAAGCTTGCTAAGGAGCTGACTGACAATGATCTCGATGACGTAAGGATCGTTGTGCAAAGCCTCTGGGTTCTCGCGCCAGCAAAAATACCTTCAGAGGATTTGATTGAGCCATCTGAAGGAAAAGAAATGACCAAACAAGTGGTCCTCCAAATAAAAGACAAAGAAAAGGTCGAGGATTGGATGGAAGTATTCGTAGATTACTTCAAATCCCGTCGAACACCCAAAGATGCGTCATCAAGCCATCAGCTCATGAAACGGGCTCCGTCTTTCACTTTAGTCAATTATACTCTATATAAGAGATCATTCGACTATCTGTGGCTGAGATGCCTGGGACCAGAAGAAGCAAGGAGAGTCGTCCAAGAAACCCACGACGGACTCTGCGGTTCTCATCAAGCCGGACCAAAGATGAAGCTAAAGATTAAAAGAATGGGCTACTACTGGCCCACAATGATTCAGGACTGCCTCGAATATGCAAAGTAGTGTCACTCGTGCCAAATTCATGGGGACTTCATCCACCAGCATCCAAATCTGCTATACCCAACAGTAGCTAGATGGTCGTTCGAAATGTGGGGAACCGATATAATCGGCCCCATTGAGCCAGCGTCATCCAAAGGACATCGGTTCATACTGGCAACGACCGATTACTTCTCTAAGTGGGCAGAAGCAGTACCGCTAAGTGAAGTGAAGACGGAGAACATCCTCCATTTCTTCAAGACACATGTCATATACCAGTTCGGCATTCCGCGATGGATAATCTCGGATAATGGGTCAGCCTACAGGAACCATAAAATCAGCCGCTTCGCAGAGCAGCAAAAAATAGACTGGAGATACTCCTTTGTCTATAATTCTCGAGCCAACGGTCTAGCTGAAGCTTTCAACAAGACCTTGACCATGATTATAAAGAAAACAGTGTCCAGAAACAAAAAGGACTGGCACAAGAGACTGCACGAAGCTCTCTGGGCATACCGAACGGCGTTCAAAACGACCACGAATATGACCCCATATGCGTTAGTGTTCGGCACGGAAGCAGTGTTTCCTCTGGAAATAGAACTCCCCTCTCTATGAGTAGCGGTTCAATATGAGCTAACAGATGAAGAAAATGCCTATCTTCGGCTTGAGGAGCTTGACGCCCTCGATGAAACTCGCCTCATGGCGCAACAAAACCTAGAAGCTTACAAGACAAGGATGACACGCTCATACGAAATACTGACTAGGCTGAGAACATTCCGCCAAGGCGGACTCGTGCTAGTCATCAAAAGACCTATGATCCCCAATCATGCAAAACGGGTGAAATTCGAGCCAAACTATGAAGGCCCATACATCATAGATAAGGTCTACCAAGGTGTGGCTTATTTGCTCTTGGATATGCATGGCGAAATACCTTTCCGGCCATTAAACGACCGATTTCTCAAGAAATACCATGCTTGACGAGTCATGACTTAAGTCAATGATAGATGAAGATGCTCATGTCCGCTCGTTATCTTCCTGAGTCAAAACTCTAAGTGGTATTCAGAAAAGCTTCACCTAAAAAATGGTGATAATGGACCACTACGTCCTTAAACTGGCAACGGACCGTAATGTTCTTAAACTAAAGCTTCACCCCAAAAATGGTGATAATGGATGACTACGTCCTTAAACTGGCAATGGACCACTACGTTCTTAAACTGGCAATGGACCACTATGTCCTTAAACTGGCAATGGACCACTATGTCCTTAAACTAAAACTTCGCCTCCAAAATTGCGATAATGGACCGAGATGTCCCTAAACTAACAATGGACCGGAATGTATTTAAACTAGAACATTGCCTCAAACACGGCGATAATAGACCGAAATATCCTTAAACTAGTGCTCTGCCTCAAACATGGCGCATCGCCCCAAATACAGCGATTTCCTCTCTCGAGATCTATATTGCAATCAAAGCTCCAATGGCGAAGACTGCAACTCAAGTCCCGTTGGCTACACAGCTACTCCAGCGGTGAAGTCACTCCTAAGTCCCATTGGAAAACAGATGGGTCTTAAAAAATGGTATGCCCACAAGAAAGATAGGCACAGATGAAAACCCAAAAGGGCGCCGTGAGTAAAAACAGCAGGGCTACCGGTAACCTTGTGAAAACCTGGAAGGGCGTAATCTCGGTGTAAAAAAAACGGTATGTCCACAAGCAAGATGGGCACGGATGAAAACCCGAAAGGACGCCGTGAGTAAAAACAGCATGGCTACCGGCGAGTTTATGAAAACCCGAAGGGGCGCAATCTCGTTGTTAAAGAAAAAAGTATATCCAAAAGCAAGATGGGTATGGATGAAAATCCAAAAGGGCGCCGTGAGTAAAAACAGCAGGGCTACCGGGGAGTTTGTGAAAATACGAAATGGCACAATCTTGTAAAATTTTCACTTACGAGATCCCCTTGACTCATAAGGAGAACTTCCCCTATGAGACCCTCACGATTCATAGAATTTGAAAGTCTTAAGCAACAGGGACCTGGACCTGTTCTTAAGCCATCGTATTCCCTAAGTTGCTCTACAGGTGGTCCAATATTGGCCCTTGTATATTATTCACGGGCACAGATAAATGATTCCCCCACCAAGTTCCACCAATGATAAGGAATGTCCTCATATGGTGAATGACCCTTGTAAGTCCCTTCGACTTATAAGAAGAAAATTCTCTTATGAGATCCTTATGACTTATAAGAGAACACACACTTAGAATTCCCCATGACTCCTAAGGAGAAAATACGCCTACGAGATTCTCACGATTCGTAGGGAAAAATAACTTTATGAGACCCTTATGGCTCATAAAATCTCAAAGTCTTAGTCGACAGGATCCTAACCCTGTTTACTGAGCCATCTTTGTTCAAGTCGACAGAGGCAAATGATGATTTAGTCCTGGCGATGTTCCAGTAGTAGCAATGCTGATGCATAAATCGGCATCAAATTCCAAGTCTTCTCACGGCAGATGATGATTCGCTCCTGGCAATATTCCAGTTGCAGCGATGCTGATGCCTGAACTAGTATCAAATTCCAAGTCCTTTCAAGGCAAATGATGATTCGCTCCTGGCAATATTCCAGTCGCAGCGATGCTGATGCCAAAATTGGTATCAGATCTCAAGTTCCATACCCGCAACAAAAATCAGTGAGCAAAAAATGTATATGAAATAGCCGCAATGATGAGGCAACTCGCAATAAAAATCAGCAAGCAAAATATATGCATATAAAAACAGCCGAAATGTTTGGGCAATTCGCAATAAAAAGCAGCGAGTAGAAAGAAAGAATAGCCGAAATGATCGGGCATCGCGATAAAAAGCCGAAATGATTGGGCAATCGCGAATTTTGCGATATAAAAAGTTGAAATGATAGAGCATCGCGGAAAGAAATAAAATGAAATGAAACTTTTGCCCTACAGGTGAGTCCACATCAACCCCTGTATAAAATCCATGGGCACAAACGAAAAGGGAACCATATTTTTCCACTAGGCTCCGTCAAAGGTAGAGCCAAGTCTCGATGGTTCACAAAACAACCTAAAAACTACCTCGACGTGCTTCTCGTTACAGCTGATGCCATGTCAACAACGTCGTTCCTTCTCAAGTCCAGCAGGGTGCAGACGCGATGTCAATAAAAGACCCCCGGATCGAAATAAAACGGAGCCATGGAAAAATTCCTAGCTCCAAGTCTTGACGGTTCCCAAAACAACCTAAACACTACTCCAACATTCTTCTCGTTACAGCAGACGCAATGTCAACAGCGGAGTTCCTTCTCAAGTCCAGCAGGATGCAGACACGATGTCAACAAAGGACCCCAGGGTTGAAACAAAACGGATCCATGGTAAAATTCCTTGCTCCAAGTCTTGATGGTTCACAAAACAACCTAAAGACTACTCCGACATTCTTCTCGTTACAGCAGACGCAATGTCAACAAAGGCTCCAAAATAGCCGAATCAAAAGGAAGCGAAGGCTAAATTCCTAGCTTCAGGGTCATGACGGTAATTCAAATAAAACCTGAAAGACTATCGGATATCATCCCACACCAGTGCGGAGTGGTTATAACTCATCGGGGCACCCCAAACTGAGCCTAACCTCAAATAAAAAGCGGCATGGCAAAATTCCTACCGCTTGCTCTTCCGACGGTCAAACTGCCTAAGAAGATTACTTGAAGATGTCTTGTTTAGCCCCTGAAGGGATCAGAGACACGACAGTCGTGGGGCTACTCGAACAAGAGCGTAAAGATCGCATATCCGGGAATGCATCATCTAACGCGACGGTACCACAGACTAAAAACCCTAGCACTACAAAACCTAACGGACCTCTGTCGCAAAGAATAGGGGTTATCTATGACGTTAGGATAAGTTTGCCTACAAGTCCAAGGGAAGTAAACTAAACAAACTCTGAAATGAGTCCATAAACTACAAACACTGAAATGAGTCCATTAACTAGAGACTCCGAAATGAGTGAATAAACTACAAACTCCGCAATAAGTACAAAAACTACTTTATGCCAAGTCAAGACAACAAAAGAAAGAGAAGTGCTAGTATGAAATGAAATATATCTTTTATTCATGAATCAAAATGAATACAAGATACTCTTATTTATGAATGAATTCAAAAAAGAAGGAGAATATACATCGACAAATATGTTAAAGTCGGCGGACGGTTCAATAGGCTAGCAAGTTCGTCGTTTTTCCGCTGGACTTCGGCTTCGAGCTCTGTCAGTGCCGCAAGACGAGTCCCTGCCTGGGTCTGTTGATTCTGGTATGAAGCAAACCGACTCTTAAGCTCCTTCTCGGCGACCTTATAGGCTTCAACCATCTTACGTGTAAAAATAACGGATTTGTCAAGAGCCACCACCTCTGTAATGGTTTCTTGAAGCACCCGCCAAATTTCGTACGCACTGGTGGTCTTGCCAGTGAGCTGAGCCTGAAGTTCCCCTAAAGTGTTTGAAGCCAACTCTCTCGCCGAAAACTTTCAGTTGAGCCTCTTCTTGCATGACTAGAGATTGGCTGCACACCGTTCGATCCATCCCCGCAGACTCGCTTTTACGGATAAGATGTCAGAGGGAAGGCGTATGCACTCAAGCCTATGTAGGCAAGCCTCCACTCGGTGATAGTACTCAACCCTGGCACGCACCAATGCTTCGTCATGATAAGTGGAAAGAACGGATAAGGAAGCGTTAGCTTCAGCAGCGAATTCTTTGGCCGCGACTGAAGTACCAGCGCGAAGATCTTCGATGAGAGCCGCCAGGGAGTAAACACTCTGTTTTTCCATCCTTTCAGATACACGTCGGGCATAAGGGCCTGGTGGCATGGAGATCCGAGACTCTAATGGGGTCAGGGCTGGCAAAGCTGTGAAGATATATGTGCGGTCAGTTGTATTTCTAAATATAGAGTAAACAAAACGATGCCAAAGTTAAAACGTCAATTACCCACAGTCATGTAAGGCGGGTTTGAGAGATCCCCAGATCCATCAAGAATCTCGACTTCGTCGTCGGCTTCCAGAATTATGGTTTAAAATGGAGGGCATATTAGCATCATTATAAAAATATAAAACAATAAGGGCAAAGGAATACCGACCTTGGCCTGTAGAGAGCACTATACTTTTGCGGAGGTATTGCTTGTGAGGCCGCCATGTCAAGCAATCGCTGGAAGGTTTTCCTTGGGGAAAGAACCACGATGGAAGCCGCCAGCTCCCATAATTCTGAGAGAAGGAAAAGTTCAGATAACGGAGGGGTCAAATTTTTTTTGTGTATATAAGACTACCTTCGATACTTCGCTCGCCCTGAACCGGAGGGATGGCTGCTTCGGCAGCCTCCTCTACACCCTCAGGCGTATCATTGAGGATATTTGCAAGCGTGGCAGTCTCCAATAAAGAGATAGAAGCCATCGTCGGAAGCCCTACAACAGGGATAGTAGCTTTAGTAATCTCCTCTACACCCTCTGATGCGTCACGGAAGATGTTCGTAGAATCCGCAGCCATAGATCGATCTGGGCTCGAATCCACTTCCACTATAGATGTCTCTGCAAAGTTTTTGTAAAGATAAGGAGACGTAAAAGTAATACAAATTACTCGCCAAAAGAAGGACACGAAAAATACGCATAACAATACTCCAGAAAGCCTGAAGTATGGTTTTTTTGAGCCGTTGTTCTTTTCTGATTAAATACGCTCGCCGGGCTTCAAGCGCAAGTAAATGACTGCCCATTTTGAGTGCAAGATCTTCTTCAAAAACAACCGAGATAGGCTGTTTTAGAGCCCTTTCTTCTTTCATTGACAAAGGACCCATGGGTACCCTACGTAATAATAGGTCAACGTCATAGAATACAACGGGGAAGAAGGCTTTCTTCAGGGGGCACACGTTTTCAGTCTCATCTCGTGAGCGCCTTAGAGCCTCGGCCAACTGCGCGGCCTCCTCGGCAGACGAACTCGGAAAGAGAAGACTATTATCCAGCTCCTGTATAGATATCGGCTCGTCCTGAATAAAAGGCCCGGACTCAAGAAAAGTATCGAGTTGGCCGGTGATCGATTTCTTTCTCCTCTTAGAGCCTGTGCTAACGCTAGCGGAGGAACACTTCCTCCCCTTTGGTGCTTTGGAACGACGTTGCCTAACTTCGCATTCGGTATAACCTTTGGTGACACCACTGCTAGTGATTTATCAAAGGCTTTTACCTCGGCTCTAGTACGCCCCGGCATACCAGCAGTGCGAGGGGCTGATTCTACTTCTACGGCTTTAGGGATAAGTACCAAACCGCTACCCCTCAGAGGAGGGCGAACCACTGACCGCGGACACAATGGGGCGTTAGTGGCCTGAGCTGGAATGGGAGCTTTACACTCGAAAAGCACCCGTCTCTCCTCTGCAATGACGGGGCCGACCCGATGGCGATACCAACTCTTGAAGGACCCCACAGGCCTCGTAAGATAGTTGGACTCTGGGATCATGAAGAGGGAGCCAGTGTCTAACCGCATGAAATGGTGAATGACATCGCGAGTAACCTCCAAGAAGAGGGCAGACTCAACTAAAAATGCCTCGAGAGGAACGCCCTGGTTGTAGCCAAACTGCTGGACGAAGCGGTGCGGATTATAAAGCATAAAGAGGGCAGTATTATTCCGGCGGAACACTAGATACCCTTGACTAATTGAGTATAGGTGCATGACCTCTTTTGGTTTTAAAGATGGAACCCCATTCTTTGATAAGTCAAATAATTGCTGAAAGGGCCCTACTGGAGTAGAGAGGACTCGATTGCTAAAAACCATTCCACTTTCATTAGAGTATGGATTGAGCAGTACACGGAGAGCCCCTAGTTAGGTCGGATCGGGAGCGGAAGCATCAACCAACCTCATGATCCGTGAGAAGGTATATGAATCATAAAAATCCGACCGCCGGTGCGCAGTGAACGTACCTAGCACGTGCATCTCGATCCATGACGTGAAGTAGTGGAGGGAGAAATTCACGGTCTCCGCACCCGGGCTCGAAGTATTAGCGGCAATGCTTAA
Organism: Agapanthus africanus; assembly: GCA_030015575.1. Classification (NCBI taxonomy): domain Eukaryota; kingdom Viridiplantae; phylum Streptophyta; class Magnoliopsida; order Asparagales; family Amaryllidaceae; genus Agapanthus; species Agapanthus africanus. The sequence continues at coordinate 589,569,598 of CM057343.1, forward strand.
CCCGTGATATAAATGCGATAATCCCGCAACACCAACAGCTAATCACGCCCCTTCAGATATGCGGTGAGCAGGGTAAAAGACAGAGGCTCTCATGAAACGTCGATGCATTGGCATGGAAAACCAACTGAGCTAGAGACTTATAAAGCCAATAAAGAAGGTTTCTTCGTCCATGCCAGGGGCCGTGATCACATCGAAAGCTACGGTCGAAGAGTTTGGAATATAAAACTGCGGTAGGTCTTCCTTTTAGGCCGGAAGTTTCCTTGGCCCGAATCCAAAAGGGTCTTCAATTTTCACGAATTTTGGAGCCTTTTTGGATAAGACATCCCCGCGAAGAAAGCAAGAAATAAAAGCGTCGAAGGTGACACCTTGCCCTTCCGATGTCACGAACAACTTTTCAAAGATACACAGGGCCTTGATAAGACTCGGGTACTTATGATGAACGGCGTTCTCAGTCATCAGGTCGTCAAGCACAGCGGGCATCGTATCAAACATGTACTCATCAGGAGGCAGCAACTCTTCATAGTGCTCTCCCCTGAACAGCAACCCGGAAATCTCGCGAAACTCTTCCAGTGAAATCGAGACCTCACGATCCCCTAGCAAGAACGTGTTTGTAGAAAGACTCCATTGGTTCAAAAAAGCCTTAATACACCAGACATGAGCGGCGTGATAATAGAATAACGACGCATACACTGCTTGGTACAACCCAACCTTCTGCAGACCTGCGCGTTGGGCGGAGAGAATGTATCGAGCCTAAGGATGGTAGCCCACTGGGTGGCGGGAGGTAATGCCTACCTTATAAACTTGCCCCCAGGGTCGAGCTTCACCCTGAAATATTCAGCGCCCCAGAATATCAATGGCCACCATGGGTTAGCTGGGTATCCCGGTCGTTGACGGCTCGAGTCGACTCGTGGGAGTCCAGTTAGTCGCCTCCACCGCATAAGCAGTCCATAGGCATTCCATCAATGATATTGGGCGGATGGGTTCTATCGGCGCTTCACAGGTAAAGCTACGGCGACCCCTGATGATATGACCGTACCACATCCCCTACAAGAGAAGACTCATTTGGTCCTTGTTATGCGCCCTAATCATCGCCATAACCTCCTCGTCCGATGGTGATTACGGAAAAGCGATTTCTGAGCGAGTGTAATGGAAGTCGGGAAGTGAGGCCATCGTTCCTGAAATAAGGGGAAAGGAAAAACCCATTTAAAAAATTACAATAATAATAATAATAAAATAATAAAAAATAATGTAAAATAAAATGAAATAAATAATTAAAAAAACGTGATGTGTGTTTCACGGGACCACTGCCTGCAAAACCAATGGATCCCACAAAATCAATATGACGGCTCATCAATGATGAGACGAGATAATCATTGTGTGAATCAAAAAGGATTCTCATTAAATATATACTGGAGTTTAAACAACTCTTGACATGCTCAAAGAAAAATGAGTTCTGTTAAAATACCCAAAAAATTCAAATTTGTGAAAATAAGGGTAAAACCCTATAATGAAAATATTCTCAAGAACACCAGGGTTTGAAATTCCCGAAGGGCCTTCTTGATCTTTCAGAGGTAAGCTCTTTGATGAGAAATCAAATTCCTTTTAAAGTAATGGAATTAAATTCCAGAAACCCCCATGATGGGAAATGAAGAAATGGAATTAAAATTCCAAAGATTAGAGGAGAAACGCCTGATCTTTGAAGAAATTAGGGTTTACTACACAAAAGATTATGTCTTTTTGGATCTCTAAGAGATCGGTTCCAAAAGAGAGCAAAGCTCTTACGGTGGATTTAAAATCCAAGAAAAATATATAAATCAATTAAAGAAAAGGGTTTCTTGTTCCTAAGAGAAAAATCTCGTTCAAGATCTTTACCTAAAAAAGTTCTTTCTGATTGAGTTTAACTCTGAAATTTCAATGGGCAGAGAACTAAGCTCTGAAAGGAGAATTAAATTCTCAAGAGAAGACTAAGGAAGAGGACGAAGAAATAGTGGCCCTTTCAACTGCCAAGCCCCCTCATTTATAATACGTGATGGGGAGCAGTCCATCTCCCCATTTCCCTAGGCAATCCAACGGTTGCAAAGGCAGACAGCATTGCACTCACGTGCAAGCTACGTGAGAGCAACGCTGGAGGGCATTTGTTCCCTTATAAAAAAAGAGAAAAGGGAAAATTCCCTACTATTCAAGTCTCACGTGTTAAACACGTGGGCATCTATATGCCAAAGCATATAGGCCCTGCAAATAGGATAAATAAGCCTCATGTATTAAACACGTGAGCGCCTATATGCAATACATATAGGCGCTGCAAATCAAACAACTATAGGCTTAATAAACCTCACTTGTTAAATATGAGAGCATCTATATGCCAAAGTATATAGGCGCTGCAAATAGGCTACATAAGCCACACGTGTTTAACACGTGAGCGCCTATATGCAATATATATAGGCGTTGCAAATCAAACAACTATAGGCTTAATAAGCCTCACGTGTTAAACACGTGAGCTCCTATATGCAATGCATATAGGCGCTGCAAATCAAACTACTGCAGGCTTAATAAGCCTCACGTGTTAAACACGTGAGCGCCTATATGCAATGCATATAGGCGCTGCAAATCAAACAACTGTAGGCTTAATAAGCCTCACGTGTTAAACACATGAGTGCTTAAGCCTCACGTGTTAAACACATGAGTGACTATATGCAATGCATATAGGCGCTGCAAATCATCAAACTATAGGCTTGATAAGCCTCACGTGTTAAACACGTGAGCGCCTATATGCAATGCATATAGGCGCTGCTAATCAAACAGCTGACAAACTAAATAAACCTTACGTGTTAAACACGTGAGGGCACCTCCCTACGTAGAATTAAATTCTACTCAATAAGGAATCGTTGGATCAAAGATCCAATGGTGATTAAGCATAGAATTAAATTCTATTAAGGAGGGATACTTTCTGTTAAACAGTAAGTTGGTGGATCAAAGATCCCATGAGATAGAAAATATTTTCCATATCTTTCAAAACAAAGAAAGATTGTGCTCCGTTAAACCGAGCACCCTTGGATTAAAAATCCAATGATGGTTAAAAAAATTACTATTTTACAGAATAAGATTCTATATATGGGAAATTTTTCCCCCAATCTTGTTAAAAACAAGAAAAATATGTTCTGTAAAACAGAAACTCTTGGATGAAAGATCCAATGGTGGAAAAAATTCCCCAAATCAATTCTGAAACCAATTAAATCAATTAGGATCTCTCAAGGTTTTCTCAGAATTAAACAAACTTCTCTCCACTATATAAAGGACCAGAGACTTCAAGTTTCAGAAGAGAAAAAAAGGAAAAAAAAAGAGAAGCTTAAGAGAGAAGAAGAAAGAAAAGTTTCAAAAGAAACAGAGAATTTAATTCTTACAGAAGAAGACTTGTTTCATTGAAACCCTAGGTAAAGAGAAAACAAAACTCAGTGATCATATTGTCTCTCTTTTGCCTGTTTAAGGGTTTAACCCTTCATGTAAGAATTTAGTTCTTCCTCTAGTTGAAATTTGCCGAAGCAAATCTCCCCATAAGTTGAGAATTTAAAACTCATCGGGGAGATTTTTCTCTGCAGATTCAAAAGCTAGGGGAAAAGAACAAAGTTACATAAAAAAGAAGGAGAAGAAGAACGAGAACATATAGGAATTTAATTCCTCCAAAAATTAGGGTTTAACCTACCTATATATAAAGAACTTAGTTCTTCCATAAAAAAAGGGCTGATGATGATCCAAAATCTTCAAAGAAAAAAGGAAAAAAAAATTAGAATTAGTGCTTAGCACTATTTTGAAGTCTCACGTGTTTCCACGTAAATGCTTCAAATGAAAGCAGAGAACAACTGAAACTGTCTCACGTGTTTCCCATGTGAATGTTGAAGCATCCCAATAAAAAAGGGGGAAGGAGAGATAGCCACGTGCTTTGCACGAGAACTCTACCCATATGGGTAGCGCCCATTTTTGTGGCGCCTCATGTGTGTCACGTGAGCACCACAGAACTCTAGTGTTTAACATTAATCTAGTGCCTCATGTGTGTCACGTGAGCGCCAAAGAACTCTAGTGTTTAACACTACTCCAGTGCCCACATGAAATGCACGTGAGCATTGTATGCCTCAGCACTTAGCACTGTTGGGTAATTATGGAGACCCAGATCTAGCACAAATTGACTAAGTTCTTCTAAAGTCAAAACCTCTTCAATTTCTAATCAACTGAGCCCCTCTGTGCTCATCATTCCCCGAATTGATCTTAGTCCCAAACATGACTAATAATCTTTCAACCGATAATATCCAAATTGATGTTCATCCCACATCTCCTAAATTAATTTTTGTCTCCAAAAACGACTAATGATTCTTAGATGATCCACCATGATCTTTTCCCTCAAATACGGGATTTGGTTTAAGGGTATATCTCTTCACGCCTCTGATATATGTCATTGTAATTTCTTAACGTCTTCAGAGAGGTGGCGGGTCCCGACGATCAAAAACGTCTCTTAATGCACTTCCAAGTTGACATGCATCCCTCAAATCGAATCGTGCCTCAAATTGGGCACATTCCATACAGACACCGTTCACTTCGTCACATAACAAATACACGTGTGCGCAAGTCGATAACAGACCGTAACGTCCTTCAACTAAAATCTCACCTCCAAAATGGTGATCAACGAACCGAGACGTCCTTAAACTAAAATCTCACCTCCAAAATGGTGATCAACGGACCGTAACATTTTTAAACTAAAATCTTACCCCCAAATGGTGATCAATGGACCGTAACGTCCTTAAACTTAAATCTCACCTCCAAAATGGTGATCAATGGACCGTAAAGTCCTTAAACTAAAATACTCACCTCCAAAATGGTGATTCACGGACCGAGATGTCCTTAAACTAAAATCTCACCCTCCAAAATGGTGATCATCAGACCAAGATGTTCTCAAAATAGAACTTCGCCTCCAAAATGGCGATAGCTGACCGAAACGTCTTTAAACTAAAACAACAGAGCCCAAATTCTCTTTTGTTGGATCTGAAGCAAAAATGATCCTAAGACCTTGTTAAGTATATCTTAGTCTCAAATTGGACTAACATATCCTTAACAAAAAACCAATCGAGCTGCAACTGCTCATATACATTTAAGTCGATCTTGATCTCAAAACAGATCAACGATCCTTAAATCAACCAAAACCCAAATCTAAGATATACGGATTTGGACTAATGCATGCCCTATAGGCGACAACACAAATTAGTCTCCGTATACAATCCACGGGCAACCAAAAATAAAACAAACACACAAGACACGAGGTGAACTTCTGGAGCAAGAGAAAGTGGTGATCGCGATGCGGTAACGTAATTAATTACAGGAGCTTGCGCCTTTAGGAAAGAGTGTCCCCATAATCAAAAACCCCTCGCCAACGAGGGGAAATTTGAAGAAGTCTGCTACAACAGCCGCATCCGCCCAAACCTCTGATATATGGTGCCATAAATCAACTTGGCATCTTCGGAGAGGTGGATGGATAAACCCAAATAGCATCTGCCTCTAAAATTCAGGCCAGATGTCCTAATGTCCCGGTCGCATCTTTCGGCGGAGAACAACGACGGATCTGAAGGGCGCTTCATCTGCACACCTCCTCTTCTTCTAATAGGGATTCCTCCACGATCGGGAACTCCTCCTGGTGCTCTAACTAGTTGTCCCTTTAATCCCTCAACTAAGAGATCATTCATCCGTCCTTGGGCTTCCACCAAGTCTTGCAGTACACCTAAAATCTCTGTGGTCTGACCTTGGGGAGTGGAAATGGAAGACGCATCATGAGAAGTCTTGCCTCTGAAACAACAGTTTTGCGGACGGTAAGATACAAGGATCAAGATAAGATATAGAACTGATAATTGAAGATAAGGTAAAGCAGCATGATATGGCTATGAATGATGATGCAATAAGAATTATATAGGAGTGAAAGTCAACATAGAAGGGGGAAAATCAAGGACTTTATGAAGTGGAAATGCAATATAATAAAGTATATGTCAAGGGTATAACTTAGTCTAGGGATCCCTTGGCGGAACTATAATTTCATTCTAAACTTGGTGCTCTGATACCAATAAAGTCATGTCACGCCCAGCTTCTTAAAATACAGAATACAAATGTGACTAGACCAGCCATGCCCTATGGTCAAGGAAAGATTTTGTCGTAGTCACATTTGGATTTCTAGCTGTTACATGGTAAGAAATATACACAGCACAAATGTAAACGAAATCACAATTCACAACTTTATTGCATTTAACCAACAGAGTTCAAACATACAATTATTTAAATGAAATAAACAAATAACCAACAGAAATAACAAAGTCTTTAATGGAAGCAGAAGGCAATAATGCTAGTGTCGCGGTCTAAATCTCCGTGATCTCGAATGGAAGGTCTTGCTCCTAAGCTGGGTCCACTATATCCTCCGAGCATGTACACTCAGGTCGTCAGGGCGACACATATAGCAATATATATATATATATATATATATATATTATAAATCGATATTAAGCATGAAATGAACGACATAACTAGTAACATGAGAATATGGAATATCAGGTATATGTGAACAGTATGTTATATTTATCATATCAGTAATCCATGCAATGTGTATGGTACTACCTATCGGTCACTAGGTCAATTGAAATCGATCGATGGAAAATGATTCTCATGTTTAATAAGGGTCTCGTGCATGCTCGAGACTACGGCCTGTTATTTCCTGGAACATAATCCTGCAGCCGTGCCGCTAGACCCTCGACCTAATCAGCTTATATCGCTAATATCGAACGATCATCCTCTTAATTGCTGTACCTCTCTAAATACGAGTTCGATTCCACCTTAATATCCCCACTCCCCAGGTTATAGTATGTGTTCAGGTATTAGATAGGTTGTGAACAAGTACATATCACTTTTTACATTCAGTTATGCTTTCTCTTATCAGTATCACTTTCAATCACTGTTCCATATTCGTACTTGTGACAATCCTGTCACTAACACTTAACAATCGATAATGCAATCATTCACTATAGTTTCAACGCAAACGGTCACTAAATAGTGGGTATAAAACAATCACGAGATATGGTAGAAATGCATTAAATAAACGTTTACTAAATTAAGGGAAGTCGGTGTCATATAACTTGCAAAATTCATAATAAATCACACACGCAGAATTGGGCAGAACAATATAAAAGGCCATATGAAGCATACTTGATTATCTAAGCGGTATAATTAGTTTTATATCAATAGGAATTCAAGTTAAGGATTTATCATCATTTTAAATCAGTGATTAGTTGCTGGAATTCCAGTTTCAGAACTAGAAGTCCAACTTCACGTCCAGTTTACTACAGATTATGTTTAGATTCAAGTGTTTCTCCAGTTGAATAAAAGCTAGCTTTATCTGTTAGGTTTCTATAGCAATAAGAGAATCGGTAATAGCCTCTGTACACCAGGAGATATGTTCAGTTTAGTGTCAAGATATATAAACTATCACTATAGGACACGTCGACAATCTAAAATATATTTAAAATATCAAAAGACAGTAAAATTGAATGAGACCAGAATCATAAGCTAGCTAGCTTAATTATCTATGTGGAAATATAGGACTCTGCGTATTTTCAGGTTTATATAAGGATGTACAGATGTTTCCAATATCATAACCTGGCCGTATTAAACAACTATTTACAGAGGGATAAAGGTTATCGGGTTGGCTTCGATACGAGCACTAAAACCTCACATTTCGATTTGTATTTAATTTACTATTAATTTTACAATGTGACATGTACGGCGATGTCCAAGTTTAACGTTGCCTTTTTGGGTGACATTTCGTGATGATAATCTCGATGTTTTAACTTAAATCTCTAAACAATAATCATTAACAGTAATGGGATTCCTTAAACATACGATATGGGCATCTTAAAAGGGTTCTTATTCATGTATCATATCGAACACTTGGGTTATATATATATATATATATATATATATATATATATATACGGATATCAATCAAAATATCGATTCCGTTTAATTGAACAAAACGAAATTTAATTCGTATAAATTCTGACGATAACGATACGGAAAAGTAGACTCGAGTTGTGTTCCATTCAATACAGTCAATAACGTGGGTTCACTAGAAAAATGATTCGATTATAATTTCTTGATATAAATGTATATAAAATTATATATATACAATTCCATTTATCATTTATTTTAATTAACTACTATACTAGCATGATTAGCAAGTGAAGGGTTTTCACTTGCCTGAAGATGATTGGGGACACAATCGTGATGACGATGACGCATGACATGAGCATGGTATGCACAACACGACAACGATCAACAACAACAATAAGGCTTAGGCTCGGATATAGGTTCTATGTAGTGGCGACAACGGCTCAAGAAGCCATTGTCGATGGTGGTGGCCTTGAAGGTGGCGACAGTGTGCAGAGGTGGTCGACGGTTAGGAGTAGGCCGATGGAAATCTATGGCGGTGGCAGTGGTCTCGTCGGGGGTGAAGGGGGTCTCATCAGGGGGTAAAGGGGGTTGCAAAGGAGCTCGAGGTCGCTGGAGGTGGAGCTCGGTGGTAGCAAGGTGAGATGGTGGAGTTATAAATGAAGGCTCGGGGTTTTGGAGATGGAGAATGGGGCGGCTGGAGGAGTTCGGGTGTGAAGGTGTGTTGTGGTTGGTGGAGAGGAGGTGTTCTGCAGCGGTGCTCCGGTGAAAGGGTTGTCGACGGTGTGGATTCGAGTGTGAGGCAGTAGGGGAGAGAGAGAGTTTGTGAGAGAAAATGAGATGGAGATAAAGAGAGAGAGAGAGAGAGAGGGACTCGGTTGAGAAAGAGAAGGAGGTAGGCGCTGGTATCTTGGTGAAGTTGGGATAAGCAGCGACATGGGGTGAGAGAGGGTCCTGGGGATCGAGGGACCGAGGAAGTAGGAAGGGAGAAGAAGTTGCGGGGAGAGAGAGAAAGGAGAAAAGAAAGAAAAGAGAGGGGTTTATGGTTCGGGTGTGTGTTATGGATGCTGGGCTTGGGTGAAGTGGGCTGGGCTAGGGATTTGGGTTAGGGTTTAGGGTTTGAGAAGTGTATTAGAAATTAGGAAAAATATATTATAGGAAATTTAGAATGGAAAATAAAAATAGATAATAAAGTTTAAGGGGGAAAATATCACCTGAAATTTATTGGGTAAAATATAGAAAGGAAACGGAAAAAATAAAGGAGTAACTAGGAAATATATAGAGAAATTGGAAATGAAATTTTGCTTAAACACGAAAATTTGATATAATGGGAACTGGGTATTACAGGGTGCATCCACTCCAACTAGATAATAAATAACGACTATATAAGTAACTTCTGAATAATATAATACATAATCAATTTGACACATTATATAGTAAAAAATACTAACCTGTAAAGTGCTTGGAGGGTTTGCATTGTGAGGGAACGACATGTGTACCGGATGTGGAGACATCCCCTCCACCTAGACAATAAAATTGACTGTATAAGTAACTTCAAAATGAATATACGTGCAATATATAATATATAAATATACATGCAAGTGTGGCAACATCCACATGGAAAGAGTCATTTGGACTCTGTCCGGACGGGGTGCAACACCACCCTTCTGCTGTAGGAGCTGCTCCCTATACTTCTTCCAGGGCATAATTGCTTTACCCCTGTTTCTGGAGCCGCTTCCAGCGCTACCCCTAGTGCCCCTGCCCCTCGCTGGTACTAACGTCGCCATTACCCCTACTTAGAAGTATAATCATACATATGCATATAATACATGTATGTAAGAAAAATAATAACAACAATATATGTATAGATCATAGAAAATGTAAGCTCATTACATAATATTAATGATTACCCATTTTCGTTTCATAGACGCATTAGACGTCGTAGGAATACCTACTTGGATTTGATCATCAATATCATTCCTAACCTACTTAACTTCATGCTCATCCGAAAATAACCCTTCTACGGAGACAGACGGTTATATCACACCAAGTCTTGTTTCTTCTTCTTCCATGTCGCTGTCATCTATGTGATCCTCGAAATCTAGGACATCATAAATATCCCTGGCTTCCATCGGCATATATCACTTCATCCTGGATGCTTTAAGAACTTTGAGTGTTTACTTGAAATGTTTGTTGCAGAAATATAAATGGATCGTCCTCAAAGCAAAATCGACGTGTGTTTATACTAGTCAATCCATATTCATCTTTCTAAGTTCCGAGTTTGTCTCTCCACCTTCTAGTTCCGGTTCGTGTATCATCCCAAATACACTGAAATATATAAAATGGTTTTGCTTGCTCGGGATATTAGATACCAAGTATGCAATCTAAGTACCTCTAATAAATCACACAATCCAAGCCAATGGTCGCAATCCAACTATTCTGAGTGGTTCAAGATTCTTCTATGTCCCTAAGTTTAAATTTATATCCAAGGACACCAAATCTTTTGTAGTATCCAACCTCTATGCTGGAAAACTGAGCTAGAAATCTCAAGTCATTCTATAATGATACAAACATGTTCGGATCTTGGATCCGATAAAACAAATTATGCGGCAATTACATAATATTATAAGTTTAGATTAAGACAAGTCGCAAAAACATGAGATTCGAATATTTTACATGATGTGCAAACTAGCCGCAAAAATTGTCCGGAGGATATTTTTCCAATTGATAATCATTCCAATTAGGATGTCCACCACGTACTTCATTCTTATGAATTTTGTTCTCAACATTAAATTTTGACGTTAACATTATTATTATATATATATATATATATATATATATATAAATTAATGCAAAACAGACTTATACTCTAACTTCATCAAGACACACGCTATTGAGGAGGATAAACCGATGAATCTTGTTGATAAATATGGGTTCCATTATCTTATAATCTGCTTTACTATATGGTCCGTCCTGAATTCTCCAAGGCGTGTTAAGCTTCGTCTCAATGTGTTCGTCCGAATAGAGGGAACAAAATGTGGTTATTTCATCTAGAAGACAACCTTTCATAATAGAACCCTGTGGTCGATTTATATTGCTCGGATACTCTCTTCTCAATGTGCATAATGTCCGACAATGACGCACTAAATTTGTTAGCCAGTACGGTAGTTCGTTGAAAATGGTTAATTTGTTCCAGCCGGGTAGAGTGTCCTGTCTTCTGGGATATATCTCGAAAGTCATGTTATTATAACCATTCCACTTAGCAATCATGTCCTCTTCGGATAATGGGGTTGGAGGCTCACGAAGCACTTGATGACCCTCAAAGTGAATATCGTCAAACCTGTAGGGATAGTATGGTGGCAGGAAATGCCGATGACTGCAAAAAGAAATTGTTTACCGCCGAAAACAGAGACAAACTGGGATAGAACATCTTGCTTGAATTTGGGGGCAGATGGAATTTGGAACATATCGATCCATCTTTCCGAAGATACCAAGTTGATTTATGACATCATATATCGAAGGTTTGGATAGATGCGACCGATGTAGCATGACTTTATCAGATTCCTCCTCATTTGTGAGGCGTTTTTTATTATGGGGACGCTCTTCCCTGTAGGCGTAAGCCCCTGCAGTTAATTACGTTATCGCGTTGCGATAACAATATTCACCTTCTCTAGTAGATCACTTCGTGTCGTGTTATATATATTGTTTATTATGGTTGCTCGTGGATTATATACGAACACTAGTTTATGTTGTCGTCCATAGGGCGTAGATTAGTCCAAATCCTTAAATATTAGACTTAGGTTTGAAACTGAGTCATATGTTCCATTAGTTCAAGGGTTTAAAGATCGTTAATCTTGTTTTGGATTTAGATCAACTTAAATATATGTACGTATATGCCAAGGATACGTTAGTCTCAGATGAAACTAAGAACAACTTAGAAGTAGTGTTAAGGGACATTAATCTTATTAAGATCAATTTAATAGGGGTGAGCATATGGGCTCGGTTACAGTGAGAATATGGTCTCGTTTGATCTATGGTCACAGAAGATTAACTTCAGAAAAGGCTAGTCCCTTTTGGACTGGGTATTAGGCTTTCTATTGCCCACCCAATGCTAAGCACTGATTTTATGAGACTTACGTGTATATCTCGTGAGACGCTTAGGATTGGACATTGCCCTATCAATGCTAAGAACTAAGTCATTTAGACGATGGATATAATATCCGGATCATATTCTGGTGCTCACATGGATATCAGATGGGACGCTTAGACTTTGGCGCTCACGTGAGTATCATGTGAGATGCTCTGGCTTGGGCACTCACGTGAGTGTCACGTGAGATGCTCTATCAGTGATAAGCACATTTATATGTCGTTCACATGAGTATCACGTGAGACGCTCAGGCTTTGGTGCTCACGTAGATGTCATGTGGGGCGCTCAGGCTTTGGCGCTCACTTAGATATCATGTGAGGCCCTGAGTGCTTGCTTATGGGCGCTCACATGTATGGTACGTGAGGCGCTGTCTTCATGGACATTCTGTGCGCTCACGTGGATATCACGTAAGACGCTGTCTTCATTATTTCTTTTGAATGCTCACGCAGATATCATGTGAAGCGATGTGCCCTCAGAGATTCAATCTCTATTCATGTTTTTAGAGAAGTTAAACTTCTGTTAATGGTATTTTGACTATTAACAATCACCATGATCTCTATTTTGAGGATCTGTGATTAGGTTCTTTAAGAACTAATTTCTTGATTATGAAGGAACTAAGTTCCTGGAGTATGAACTCCGTCTCTTTCATATTCATTCTTCCAAGATAGTTTATATAGGGGTTGATAAAACAAGATCATTTTCCCTTAGATCTTTGAATATGAAGAACAAGATCTTTCTGATTAGAATTAAATTCTCAACTTATGGAAGATTTGACTTGAGAATCTTAGATCCATAGAAAGAACCAAGTTCTTTTTTTGAGGGTTAAGCCCTTATATATATATATATATATATATATATATATATATATATATGATAGGTAAAGGAGATATTTTTATTTCTGTGTTTATCTAGGGTTTGAGAGGAGCAAGAAGATGTTCTTCAAAGAGAATTGAATTCTCGGTTTTTGCTTCTATCACCTTATGGGGTCATTCTCCACCTGAGACTTGAAGTCTCAATTCCTTTATATAGGTGAGAAAAAACTACCAATTAGTTTGAGAAAATCTCCCATTGAGAGATATCAATTGATTTAATTGATCTTACAGATCACCCAGGGAATTTTTTCCACCGCTGGATCTTTGATCCAGTGGCTTTATGTTCAACAAAATATGTTTTCTGTTAGTTTTAATATGATCAGGAAAATATTTTCCTAATAAAAGATCTTCTGATTTGCTCGGTGATATTATAATCACCGTTAGATTTTATATCCAAAGGTTCTCTCTTTAACATAGAAAATCTTCCTAATATTAGAAAGATCAGGGGGAAATATTTCCCAAGATAGAATTTAATTCTATATAGAATTTAATTCTATCTGAAGCTAGCACTTTAAACAGACGCGCTCATGTGTCTTTCATGTGAGGGCTATTATAAATGACAGCAGCGCTCACGAGCTTTGTATCTAAGCGCTCACGTGTTTAACACGTGGGGCCTGTTTGGGTTTTAATTTGTTTGTATTCAGTGCTCACATATTTGCATGTGAACGCTTTCGTGTTTAACACGTGAGACTTATATCCACGGGTTTAACCCTTACTGAAGTCGGAGGTCACATGCTTTGCATATGAGCGCTTACGTCTTCAACGCGTGGAAGCCATTTTATAGGATTTAATCCTCCCTAAAACCGGAGGTCACATGCTTTATATTTGAGCGCTCACGTGTTCAAAACGTAGGAGGGTTTCATTTCTTTTCCTCTTCTCTATTTTTTATAAGGGAACAAATGCCCCCAATGTTGCTTTCATGTGCCTTGCGCGTGTGCGCAATGGTGTCAACCTTACAGCCGTCTAATCCACTTCGCGATATGGGGAATCTGAACCGATCCCATCATGCTCTATAAATGAAGCCTTTGGTTCTGAAGTGACTATTGTTTCTTCATCTTCTTCATTGAGTTTTCTTTTACTTGAGAATTTAATTCTCGCTCAGAGCTTAGTTCTCTGCTCTCAAAAAGACTTTTGAACCAAGTAGACTCTGCCAAAATTTTTGGTAAGGATTATGAATAGAGTTTAGCTCTAAACATATTTTGGGCATTATCGATTTAAAATCCTTCAGAGCATAAACTCTTAATCTTGAACCGATCTCTTGAAAATCTTAAAAAAGGTTTCTTTTTATGTAGATCATGGATCTTGATGTCCAGATCCAAGGGATTGAATCGATGGACATTCTGGAGTTTATCCTTGATTTTCTTATCAGGGATTTACCCCGTTATCGATCTAAACATTTTAGGAATTTCTGGAATTTAATTCCATTGTCCAACCTAGGAGCTTCCTAAGCGGGAACTCTGGGTGTCATGACCCAATTGAGGCACATGACCGACACTTAAATCACGTGACATCTAAAGACGCCGACGCGGTTCAAGTAATCCAAAACCCGGAATCTAAACCTTTTTCTTTTGAAAACATTGGAGGTGAAGTTTTAAAAATCATCAGATGGAAATCATTTTAAAATAACCACTTGATTTTTAAACTAAGTATGTTTAAAGAGCATATATGACATTTTGAAATTCGACCGCACCTCCTTTGTAAATTTGCATAAAATCCGATATAATCACAACAAAATTGCATCCCAACGGGAGCTAACCTCCACATCCAAACGACAGAGCAACCAAACAACTGATATAAAAAGTCGGCTCCAATGAGTGCGACATCACAACACACAATTTCTAAGTTTCGCTTCTAAGTCCACAATATAACATTTTTAAGTTGATGGAGTTTTACTAGATACAAGAATATATGAATAACCAAGTGCGAGTACGATACAATAGTATTCACCAACCGAAAGTGATCACTGAAAGGAATATGTGCCAAGCCAATGATAATCCAAGCGGTAAAATCTGTAAGAAACCATGGCACAATGGGGATGATTTGCCAACTCAGTGAATAAAAGTACATCACAAGGTAGAAATCGAAATGCACGACGATACCTAGGTCATAAGTATAGTCCTATCATAATCTGTACTAATACAATATATGATATGCATATGTATCATAATGCAACACTATCTATCATGCAATTCCAAATAGAACGTATCAAATGCAAATGACCTGTATCTAGGTATATGCCCAAAGGTAGCCGAAAATATATGTATATAAACCTCTTCTTTAAAAATAGCCGTTGAAAGAATATGTCACGGCATAAAAGCATACGTGATAGTATAAAATAAAATAGGTATCTTACTTAAGATGTACGTCCTGCTATTTTAGTGAAAAATGTTAAGAGATTTACAATTTAAAGACCCCAGTGTCAAATCAGACATTTCAAAATAATCAGACTATAGCTCGTGTTTGAATTCCTTTTTATGTATATGAATGCCCGTAACAAGCTATCCAGGTACTGTCCACCGGATCAGTCCTGGTCGGCTACAATACTCATAACAGTATACCTCAATGATAGCAACATATAAATATATATATGGATGTCCAGCATCGACACCCCAAAATCAGAAATCCCTCGTGTCCATCACCGACACGCAAATCCTCAAATCTATCATGTCCATCATCGACACGCAAATGCAGATACCGTTGACACCATCTCAACAGATGATCGACACCCGATATCCCTGGCCCTGGTTGGTATCCCCTGGATATCCGCCGTGCCCAAATCGAACCCCGGTCAGTATCCTCTGGATATCTGCCGTGCTTATCTATATCTCCGGTATCGAGTATTCTCGCTAGGCTCCTCGCCTCATATGCGGCTATCCTTCCCCTCGGTCTCGATCCGGGTCCACCATATATCCGACTGTATATCCCCCACCACTCAATCTGGATAACGTAGTAATCCGAAACCGTATAGCTCCCCACCACTCGGTTCGGCGTAAAACAAAACCTAAAAACGACTCATGGTGGATATCAACTCATCGTATCCAAATATAAAAAGTAAAGAAGAAGAATACTTGCATTAATCATTCTGATGATATATTATATATATACATATATAACAGTGACCCATACCACTGATATATATTATCAGAAGTAAAACATCCAGAAAACCCATAAGAATCAAATATAACATCTATAGTACTGATACTCGCAATACGCAACAGGTAATAAAGGAAGACTGTGTAATTAAATCATACAGGCATAACGATATCAATTCTACTGTATCATGGCACTACTAATGATGTGTAGTATAGCATACGCCTTCATGCTCGTGCAACATGGCAATCATTAGTATTTGTGCATGTGTTCTAAAGGTGTAGTAATCTACTCATATCAACATATACACATACGCATTACGTAACATAACGGTTCTACAGTGACATGGCAGTACCAATGAGGTGTAGTGTAATATGTATGTACGTGCTTGTACATCATAGTACTCATTGGTAGTTGTGCAGTGTTCTATCAGAGTGTTCGTATTACAGAAACGTATATTATCAATAACTATAACGCGAAAAAGTAAAGTAATTCTAAGCATAACTGATAAATTTACGAGTCTAAAGGTAATTTGGCCGTTATTCGGCATACAAATCTCATCATCATCAATACAGTATAATATCTCGTGCAATGCCACACATTATCACTATATCGAATTCACTACTAGTACGGTATGTTCTTTAGTACCAATTTAACCCAAACCATAAATAACTATATGCAAATGAATGTTCTGCTAGATGCAAATTAACTCCAATATCAATATTTTGAATAAACACTAAAACAGACTAAATATTATATTTCTATTTATATGGTTGCGGGGGTGCTATACGCCATCCACCCGATTTCCCCCATAGATATAAATCTACTCACCAACTTGATGAGCTTGCTGAAATCCACGCTGCTATGTACGCCAACTTCGTCTCGGAAACCTTCGCGATCGGACCTATAATCGTAGTTATATCGTATCGACGTAAATATCATATCAAAACTCAAAACAACGAGATAGGCATCCATAAGTTAGAACCTACAGCATACTTAACCCAAAACAAAAATATATTTCTGTTGTTAACGTATAAATGTTAACAGTTCAAGCACAGTACAGAAATACGAAAAACCCGTATCGGAAATATCGGAAATTTTGATAAAACCTTAACTATTCACTCCCAGATTTCTCTGTATGAATACTGGGACAAATCAAGCAATACAGTAACTCATAACATAACAAACTAAAGCTACATAGGAAAATCCAACACCAAACACCACCAAAAAACCGGCGAGCTCGGATTTTAAGCAGATGTCGCCGGCCAAAACATAGGGTTGGGGTCTCGGGCTTTGAGTAAATTCTCCTAGTGGTCACATGATGCTTATGGTATTGCTAGTTTTTTTAGTGATTACACCTATTGGTTCTAGATTTTATATACTGAAAGTATAACACAAACTAACTATACCAAACACCCTTATATATAAAGAGAGAGCTACTCTAGAAAAACCAACACCCAACTCCTTACAAAAACCGGCGAGCTCGAGTATTTCGCAGATGTGGCCGGTCGAATTATCAAGGAATGGGTTCGTGTTTTTGGTGTGTAATCTAGTTCCAATTTACAAGATTAAGATACTGTTTGATCTTGCTAAAGATTTTATAGACTATAGCAGATTCAAAAACAGAGCCTAAATTATCCAAATACAACATTTCCGATATCATACTTATATCATACAACAGTGTTGAACTAAGATCTGCAGATTTGAAACTTATACCTATTGAATGATCAACTGAAAGGCTCATTCCAAGATGCACAAGCACCACTAATCCTAGCTTGAGGGTTGTGATAAAGATCCCTAGTACCTTGCTTCTCTTCTTCTCTTTTTCTTTGGTGTGTTCTTGGATTTTCTTTATTTTCTAAATTAGTAATTTTGTTTCTAAGCTTGATATCTCAACTGAGCTAAAATGAAGAGATAAGGATATGAATGATGAGGTTTAGGAGGAGGTGTCACCTAGAAAGAGTGTGGTGTATCCATGCAAGTAGGAGGTGTCAAACTTGAAGAAGGAGGTGTAAAGTTAAGAAGAAGGAGGTGGAGGGTTTTGAGAATGGATGAGAATGTGTTGTATGTGAGGGTTTAGATTTAGGTTATGTATAACAACCGTTAAAAGAATTATCAATTCTCAAAACTTTTCATGTCATAAATTAAATCCATTTAATCATAAAAGATATGAAATGATAAATCTATCACTTTAATGTTATTAGCTTAATGAAAAATAGAATGTCATGTTAAATAATTAAAATATAATTTTTATAACATCACACACTTTTATTCATATTTACCGAAATAACTATATTTTTACGGATATAATTCCGATACCAAAAGTGGATATCACTTTTATAAACTCATTATTTTATATTTAAAATTATAAATTAATATTTATAAATTTCCAAAATGTTACAATCTCTCCCCCTTAAAGAAATTCGGTCCCCGAATTTAAATTAAACCCCCGTCATAAAAAACATTTTTCTCAATAAACCAACACTTTTCAAATCATTTTTGTCGGGGTCCAAGATTTTTTTTATACATCGTCCGCTCAATATAATGGAACTCCAAAATCCCATACGAGCTAAAACATAAAGTAACGCAACAATGTGCATGAAAACTCAAAAGATATAATTTCATATAATTGTAACTCTAGCGGTTGCTATGAGAATTACTCTAGTTATGATGCAATTTTCCAAATACGAAAACCGTTGTGTATCCCAAGTACACAATCAATGCCATAGTCGTAATGCAAGATCAGTGCATAAGTCCAAGCGAAAATATATAAATCAAATCTGTAACATATCCTATCAAGTGAAAGCACAAAAATAAAATCAACCCTAACGGGTTTGTATGCAAATCTCAAACCACACGTCACGGTGTGCATGAAAACAAAACTGCACTAAGTGCAACAGGCGTGCACAAAACATTATCCACTGCTATTAGTAGATGTTGCACACCTCACAACACTTGTGAGGAGGCAGAAGGGGAAAACAGTAATTTTTCTTGCATGCAACACCCACATAACCCAAGATTAGTGCTTAAACCCTAACTAGCAAAAACTATCAAGAGATCTAATCTACTATGATAGTTTTATACCTAATGGAACCGGTCATTTGGGTCTTCACTTGATTGTGACTCCTGGGCTCCTTGTGGTTGCAATGAGCTCGATCTCCGGCCACCTCAAGATCCAAAATGATCCACCCGAGAGCTATCGAACAAGCTACAAACTCTTCATAAGAGTTCAACTTAGAGATTAAGTTTGCTAGAAGAGATCACTAAGATGAAGTAGAGATTAAGTATTGGATTATGATTTTGCTCTAAGATTTTGATTCACAACTCATGTGAGGTTAAAGCAAAGAGGAGGAAGAAGGAGAGAAATGAAGAGAAAGAATGTGAGAATGATAATAAAAAGTTCAAGCATGGAAAAATATCATATGGCTCAAAATGAAATAATTGAAGTATGTAATAAAAAATTGTACCAAGCTTCAATAGTAACTCCAAATGAATAAAATAAGAAAGAAGCCATTCCTTCATCCATACTTAGACTTTCCTAAATTCCACCTCATTTATTTATTTTCACAAAATAAATATCTAATAATGAGGTGTCTCATTCTAGAAGGTATTCATGTAACAATTACAAGAATACCCCTCCACCGTATATCGTATAAGTATACCCTTATTCGAATTCCGAAAAATACGAATATAATCAATCCAATAATATAATACCGGTATCCGGCTTAAACCAAAGCCTACCAGTATTATCCTTCCGATCATTATTCCTGTAACAATTACACGAACATGATCGAAACCCTGCCGTAACAACTTACGGACTCTACATCTTTCGCCAGAACCAGAGAACTCTCGGTGTGGGACTCTAGAGACTCGACAGTACACTGTCAGTGGGTTTAAGGACAAGCATGTCAGTGGCACTAGCTGTGTGTAATGGTTACCCAGGTACATGATGAAAAAGAGGTGGCCGACGAGCGAACTCATCCCAACCCTAACGAGCCTATAAGCAACACTTACAGTACAGTCCGGTCTCTTCGTCTGATACGTCGCATATGAAGTCTAGGTGTGGTAAATGTCAGACTCCAGTAACTTTATATATCATGATGATTTACGGGCCATAACGGTTCGAGAAACTACTGATAACACTTATCAGTAAATCTCGAGAACCTTGGCCAGGGATTTGCTGTTATGGCCGTTCAAGCATAGCGCGACATCAACTCCCTATACCGGGAGAGACGAAACCCCTCCTATCGCTCACCGCCTCCATGCGATTCGGGACTGTACCCAAAATCCACCTGTTTGCACGACTCAGCAGAGCCGTGGTAGGGTGGAAATCAAAGCACAGTGGGAATCACACAAGACACTATGACGATCTCGGGTCTACAGACTAAGCTGTAAAAGTGTCACCAGAGAATTGCTATCTGACAATAGGTATATATACCATCTAGGAGTTCTCGGCGGGTCCTGTTCGGTGTACCCATTCTCCAATGAGAACCTGCGTACAATCTTTGATGTCAAACACCAATGGTTGTGGGATCAACCATCGCCCCCAGGGTCAAGAAATGTACACACTAGTCTACTCTGCTAATATCGATGCCCTGTCTCGATATACCCTTGACTAGGAACAATTAAAGGATATGCTTATAGACTGTCCAAGCCCCACTAGTATGATCTACATCATAATCGCGGTAGTCAAGTATAATCCTAAGGGCTTCATCAACATGTATATAAAGATATGAAATACAATACATCACACGTTAAGATGAAGATAAAACAGATAGCATACTATCATTTCGAGCAAAGATTGTTTCTGTACATATACATGCCTAGCATCCTATATAATACAGGCCTCTATGGCATACATATGTAACAACTGCATCCACTGTGCATGGAGCAAAAGTGTACAAAATAGTATCAAGTGCATCGGGGTGCACAAAACCAAATCCAAGTGCATCGGAGTGCATGAAATCAAATCCACGTGCATCGGACTGCACAAAATCAAATCCAAATGCATCAGAGTGCACAAAACATCAAAACGTGCAACTGGTGTGCACCAAAATCATACTAAGTATATATAGAGTATATTTATTTATATAAAATCTCTTAATCATGTGCAATTGATGTGCATGGAAAATATCGGTGTAGTACATCCGGTGTACACAACACTCCAATCGAGTGCAGTCACATCGCACGAAAATCTCAAACAAGTGCACCTGGTGTGCACAAATCATTAATTAAAGTGAAATCACTATGCACGTAAATATCATCAAGTGTACCTGGTATGCACAAAACATTATGTGACCCTCAAATCCTCAAAAATACATATGTCAAAAATAACGGACGTTGAGTTGTCCTTTCTACAATGTTGAAAATAAATTATTTTAGATAAAAAAAAACGCAAATCGAACTCAAATGACATCGAAGCATATCCTCTTCAATGTCGAAAGGTGTTTATACACCCGGAACTGGCATAGCAAGGATTACTGCTTGCCGTCTGCCACGATCTAACGTTCTCTGTTTCTGAATTCTGGTTCTTTTTGCGGATCTCTAACGTCAGGGTCTCTTCATACAATCGTCCGGTGAGAAGTAACGACACAATCAGTCCTACTGCTGATACCTTTCACTACATCTCCTTGGCCAGTAGTCCAGTCTCTCGTAACGCGACATGTTGATAACAACTATCTCTAATCTTTGCGTGTGTGCCAATAACTGATCCTGGGTCACATCTTACTTATTATAAATTTCTGGAAAGAACCTCTCAAGTCTCCTGTTGATTTCAGCTATCCAGCCTGCCGGAACTAGCACTCATTACTGAATCCACTTTCTTTTTCGTATCAACTGTCATTTCCTTAAGATTTCGTTCGGAAAGTGTAGTCGTACATGTCTCAGTATATGCATAAAATCTTCAATATCGCCGGTGAAGAATAACTATCCATTGAAACTTCGCACCAATCTCTTGTCCCATTACTCTCCAATATAAATCAATTAAGGAGCGTATCGCGATAACCACGCGAATTGTAAGTCATACTTGGTTATGACCAAGCTCGGAGTCTTACAAAACTCAGAAACACGAATCCGACATCTCTGATACTCTGTAGAAGAATCTGGCTAAGCTCATCTTCGAAAACTCGTCCCAATTCGTCGGAGGAAAACTTACTGCACAATCTTTTTCTCGAGCGACTTGCATCAGGTCTGAGCAAGATCCATCGGAAGAAGGTAATCAATTTCACCGATCTCGTATCGGAGCACCAAAACGGATTAAATGTCCTAACCATCCCACATCTGAACGACTACGAATCCTTCTGATCCATCTACACTTGTAAACATCATCAACTTTTAACTTCATGAATTCTGGAAGCAACATCTCGATAACCTCAGCAATGTTTGTTATCGCTGTCTGAACAGTACACAACACCACGATCTTCGGAGAGGGAAAAGAATCACGCCTCAAGTCTGGCTAATCTCTAGCAATGACTCGACCGTCTGGTGCAGATCTGTGAAGAAACTCGCTTCAACACTAGAACCCGATCGAATATAGATGAATGACATGTCTCTATATCATCGGAATTCCACCCTGGTCAGTCCTTGTCCCAGACAAGTCTTCTCTGACCGTAACTCTAATCGCAGCCCTCTCGGCTCATGTAAACATGACGACCGAACAATCAACATGCATTGACGAGGATAGATCAACGGAACGAATAAAAGGTTGATCTCAAGATATAAATCCTAAGATAACTTAGGTGGTGTATCATATCGTAAATATGTCGCGGAACATATGTACGGTACGTCACCCTACTTAGTACCTATTCCATCAACCAAGGTCCTCCTATATAACGAAAGTTCGGGTATAAGACCCTCAAAATCAATTCTAAGTCCTATCAGGTCAAGCATAGGTAACAAAAGTGTATGCTCAGACTCCATATAGTCAAACCTAGACTCGAACAAAGATTAAACCAAACGCTCTGATACCAACTCTGTCACGACCCAATTATGGCACGTGACCGGCACTTAAACCACGTGACATCTAAAGACGCCGATGCGGTTCAAGTAAGCCGAAACCCGGAATCTAAACCTTTTTCTTTTGAAAACATTGGAGGTGAAGTTTTAAAAATCATCAGATGGAAATCATTTTAAAATAACCACTTGATTTTAAAAATATGTTTAAAGAGCATATATGACATTTTGAAATTACCGCACCTCCTTTATAAATTTGCATAAAATCCGATATAATCACAACAAAATAGCATCCCAACGGGAGCTAACCTCCACGTCCAAACGGCGGAGCAACCAAAAAACTGATATAAAAAGTCGGCTCCAATGAGTGTGACATCACAACACACAATTTGTAAGTTTCGCTTCTAAGTCCACAATATACCATTTCTAAGTCGATGGAGTTTTACTAGATACAAGAATATATGAATAACAAAGTTCGAGTATGATACACTAGTACTCACCGACCTAAAGTGATCACCGAAAAGAATATGTGCCAAGCCAATGATAATCTAAGCGGTAAAACCTGCAAGAAACTGTGGCACAATGGGGATGAGTTGCTAACTCAGTGAATAAAAGTATATCACAAGGTAGAAATCGAAATGCACGACGATACCTAGGTCATAAGTATAGTACTATCATAATCTGTTCTAATACAATATATGATATGCATATGTATCATAATGCAACACTATCTATCATGCAATCCCAAGTAGAACGTATCAAATTCAAATGACCTGTATCGAGGTATAAGCCCAAAGGTAGCTGAAAATATATGTATATAAACCTCTTCTTTAAAACTAGGCGCTGAAAGAATATGTCACGGCATAAAAGCAGACATGATAGTATAAAATATAATAGATATCTTACTTAAGATGTACGTCCTGCTATTTTAGTAAAAAATGTTAAGAGGTTTACAATTTAAAGTTCCCAGTGTCATATCACACATTTCAAAATAATGAGACTATAGCTCGTATTTGAATTCCTTTTTATGTATATGAATGCCCATAACAAGATATGCATGTACTGTCCCCTGAATCAGTCCTGGTCTGCTACAATACTCATAACAGTATACCTCAATGATATATATATATATATGGATGTCCGGCATCGTCACCCCAAAATCAGAAATCCCTCATGTCCATCACCGACACGCAAATCCTCAAATTTCTCGTGTCCATCATCGACACGCAAACACAGATACCGTTGATACCATCTCAACAGATGATCGCCACCCGATATGACCCCGATCGGTATCCCCTAGATATCCGCCGTGCCCAAATCGAACCCCAGTTAGTATCCCCTGGATATCTGCCGTGCTCATCTCTATCTCCGGTATCTAGTACCCTCGCTAGGCTCCCCGCCTCACATGCGGCTATCCTGCCCCTCGGTCTCAATCCGGGTCCACCATGTATCCGACTGTATATCCCTCCCACTAAATCTGGATAACATAGTAATATGAAACTGTATAGCCCCCCACTCGGTTCGGTGTAAAAAAAACATAAAAACGACTCATGGTGGATATTTACTCATTGTATCCAAATATAAAAAGTAAAGAAGAAGAATACTTGCATTAATCATTCTGATGATATATTATATATATACATATATAACAGTGACCCATACCACTGATATATATCATCAGAAGTAAAACATCCAGTAAACCCATAAGAATAAAATATAACATCTATAGTACTGATACTCGCAATACGCATCAGGTAATAAAGGAAGACTGCGTAATTAAATCATACAGGCATAACGATATCAATTCTACTGTGTCATGGCACTACTAATGATGTGTAGTGTAGCATACACCTTCGTGCTCGTGCAACATGGCAATCATTAGTATTTGTGCATGTGTCCTAAAGGTGTAATAACCTACTCATATCAACATATACATATACGCATTATGTAACATAACGGTTCTACAGTGACATGGCAGTACCAATGAGATGTAGTGTAACATGTATGTACGTGCTTGTGCAGTATAGTACTCATTGGTAGTTGTGCAGTATTCTATCAGAGTGTTCGTATTACGGAAACGTATAATATCAATAACTATAACGCGAACAAGTAAAGTAATTCTAAGCATAACTAATAAATTTACGAGTCTAAAGGTAATTTGGCCGTTATTCGGCATACAAATCTCATCATCATCAATACAGTATAATATCTCATGCAATACCACACATTATCACCATATCAAATTCACTTCTAGTACGGCATGGTCTTTAGTACCAAGTTAACCCAAACCATAAATAACTACATGCAAATGAATGTCCTGCTAGATGCAAATTAACTCCAATATCAATATTTTGAATAAACACTAAAATTGACTAAATATCATATTACTATTTATAAGGTTGCGGGGGTGCTATACACCATCCACCCGATTTCCCCCGTAGATATAAATCTACTCACCAACTTGTTGAGCTTGCTGAAATCCACGCTGCTATGTCCGCCAACTCCATCTCGGAAACCTTCACGATCGTACCTATAATCGTAGTTATATCGTATCGACGTAAATATCATATCAAAACTCAAAACAACGAGATAGGCACCCATAGGTTAGAACCTACATCATACTTAACCCAAAAACAACAATATATTTCTGTTGTTAACGTATAAACGTTAACAGTTGAAGCACAGTACAGAAATACGAAAAACCCGTATCGGAAATATCGGAAATTTTGATAAAACCTTAACTATTCACTCCAAGATTTCTCTGTATGAATACTGGGACAAATCAAGCAATACAGTAATTCATAACATAACAAGCTAAATCTACAGAGGAAAATCCAACACCAAACACCACCAGAAAACCGGCGAGCTCGGATTTTGAGCAGATGTCGCCGGCCAAAACATAGGGTTGGGGTCTCGGACTTTGAGTAAATTCTCCTAGTGGTCACATGATGCTTATAGTATTGCTAGTTTTTTTTAGTGATTACACCTATTGGTTCTAGATTTTATATACTGAAAGTATAACACAAACTAACTATACCAAACACACTTATATATAAAGAGAGAGCTACTCTAGAAAAACCAACACCCAACTCCTTACAAAATCCGGCGAGCTCAGGTATTTCGCAGATGTGGCCGGTCGAATTATCAGGGAATGGGTTCGTGTTTTTGGTGTGTAATCTAGTTCCAATTTACAAGATTAATGTACTGTTTGATCTTGTTAAAGATTTCCTAGACTATAGCAGATTAAAAAAAAGAGCCTAAATTATCCAAATATGACATTTCCGATATCATACTTATATCATACAGCAGTGTCGAACTAAGATCTGCAGAGTTGAAATTTATACCTATTGAATGATCAATTGAAAGGCTCCTTCCAAGATGCACAAGCACCACTAATCCTAGCTTGAGGGTTGTGGTAAAAATCCCTAGTACCTTGCTTCTCTTCTTCTCTTTTTCTTTGGTGTGTTCTTGGATTTTCTTTATTTTCTAAATTAGTAATTTTGTTTCTAATCTTGATATCTCAACTGAGCTAAAATGAAGAGATAAGAATATGAATGATGAGGTTTAGGAGGAGGTGTCATCTAGAAAGAGTGTGGTGTATCCATGCAAGTAGGAGGTGTCAAACTTGAAGAAGGAGGTATAAAGTTAAGAAGAAGGAGGTGGAGGGTGTTGAGCTTGGGTGAGGATGTGTTGTATGTAAAGGTTTAGATTTAGGTTATGATATAACAACCATTTAAAGAATTATCAATTCTCAAAACTTTTCATGTCACAAATTAAATCCATTTAATCATAAAAAATATGAAATGATAAATCTATCACTTAAATATCATTAGCTTAATGAAAAATACAATGTCATGTTAAATAATTAAAATTTCATTTTTATGACATCACGCATTTTTATTCATATTTACCGAAATAATTATATTTTTACGGATATAATTCCGATACCAAAACTTGTATGTGATATCACTTTTATAAACTCATTATTTTATTTTTAAAATTATAAATTAATATTTATAATTTTCCAAAATGTTACAATCTCTCCCCTTAAAGAAATTCGGTCTCCGAATTTAAATTAAACTCCCATCATAAAAAACATTTTTCTCAATAAACCAACTCTTTTCAAATCATTTTTGTCGTGGTCCAAGATTTTTTTTTATACATCGTCCGCTCAATATAATAGAACTCCAAAGTCCCATACGAGCTAAAACATAAAATAACACAGCTGTGTGCTTGAAAACTCAAAAGATATAATTTCACATAACTGTAACTTTAGAGGTTGCTATGAGAATTACTCCAGTTATGATGCAATTTGCCAAATACGAAAACCGTTGTATATCCCAAGTACACAATCAATGCCATAGTCGTAAAGCAAGATCAGTGCATACGACCAAGCGAAAATATATAAATCAAGTCTATAACATATCCTATCAAGTGCAGACATGAAAACAAAATCAACCCTAACGGGTTTGCATGCATATCTCAAACCACACGTCACGGTGTGCATGAAAACAAAATAGCACTATGTGCAACAGGCGTGCACGAAACAATATCCACTGCATTCACTATGCATGGAGTAAAAGTGTACAAAATAGTATCAAGTGCACCGGGGTGCACAAAACCAAATCCAAGTGCACGAAATCAAATCCAAGTGCATCGGAGTGCACGAAATCAAATCCAAATGCATCAGAGTGCACAAAACATCAAAACGTGCAACTGGTGTGCACCAAAATCATACTGAGTATATATAGAGTATATTTATTTATATAAAATTTCTTAATCATGTGCAATTGATGTGCACGGAAAATATCGGTGTAGTACATCCGGTGTACACAACACTCCAATAGAGTGCAGTCACCTCGCATGAAAATCTCAAACAAGTGCACCTGGTGTGCACAGATCATAAATCAATGTGAAATCACTATGCACATAAATATTATCAAGTGCACCTGGTGTGCACAAAACATCAAGTGCACAAATCATAAATCACTGTGAAATCACTGTGAACGTAAATTTCATCAAGTGCACCTAGTACACGGAAACGGTGACGTGGTAAGCCCGCAACGTATTTTCTAAGAAATAAATACGTTAAGCGTAATTATGCAATATAACAATGAACAAGAATGACAAGAGTAATTAAATGAAACAACAACTTTATTTACATTCAACTTTACATACAACTATTTGAAAATAAAAGATAAAATAAACAAAGCAATGCCTAAATAATGGCATACAGAAAGTAAATGCAGGCTGGAAGGAGATAGTAATCTGGCTGTGCAACAAGCTGGTCCAAGTCCTCCTAGCTCGGTTCTATCTTTTCAAAGTCCGGTTCTCCTGACGAACATTCCAAAGAAAGAAACAGAAAGGAATGTCGTCAGCGAACTAGCTCTCGGTAAGCCCCAA
This sequence comes from Agapanthus africanus, assembly GCA_030015575.1. Classification (NCBI taxonomy): domain Eukaryota; kingdom Viridiplantae; phylum Streptophyta; class Magnoliopsida; order Asparagales; family Amaryllidaceae; genus Agapanthus; species Agapanthus africanus. Next base: position 589,598,029 of record CM057343.1, read on the forward strand.
TAGAAGAAATAGAAAATAGTATGTAATATGAAATGAACAGGTAAAATTGTATATGATTGTTTACAGGTATATGATAGTTATTCTAACGTAGTTATTTGTAATTTGATAAAGAAGGTATTCATCTATATGAGAGGAATCTATCTTACCCCGTGAACTATGGTAACATATAGTATAAGGCCCAATCATAACCCATGGGACAATGGTATGTGAATTCATGTAGGTGTCTTTTAAGTGATCTCTCGTGCCACGATATACGTTCCGTACCAATCTACCCATTTATCCCCGCGTATTGTATTGTATGGATTAAGATTACAGATCTTGGCCGAAACCATGGATATAAAATGTTCAGGATCATCAGGATGTAATCAAGTGTTCAAATAGTTATGTCAAGTTCATGTCACGTGTTCAGTCGAAAATATCATGGATTTGATATGACATTTTCCTTACTATTTTTATTTAATAAAATGTGTTTATTATAAATATGACACATATAAGGGTTTATCTGTAAAAATACTATTTTCATATGTTTATATATTATAATTAACATTATGAAGGAAAATATAAGCATATAATATCTATATAATATTTAGTCCATTTAAATATGCATACCATATCAAATATCCTTAACCAATTTTTTTAAACTATAATATCATTTCAAATGGTTAGGATAATATCTCAATAATCCTAAATATTACTAACATTATTCATTGAGATATTGTGCAAGGTTTAGTTCAGGTCAGGAGATCGAGATGTGAGATGTCGGGAATAAAAAATCTGCCGAAAAAGTTAGATAAAATCGAAGAATCAACACTGATAGAGACTCGGGAAATATTATCAAATTCCAGATATCCAGAAGATCTCCATGTGTCACATTGAAGCAACCCCAGAAAACTGAAGTCAATATCTCACCAAACGGCCGTGGATCCGCGGCCAAACCATTCCAAACGCAGTGGATCCCCGGCCGAGTCAACGATTCTGGGTGTGGGATTTTGTGGTTTGGATCTCAACAACAACACCTGATTCTTGGGATCTTTTGTTTTCTGGTTTTGGTGCTATATAAAGGATCAAGGTATAAACCTAGAAATTATTAAACCGACGAGATCACGAAGTCCATGACGGCTTAAGAATCCAGGTTGATCATCAGCTGTTCATCTACCTCCTTAAGAAGAGATCGAGAAGCAAACTAGGGTTTAGTAATCACTTTCTAAAGGAACAACGTGTAATTGATCAAGTTGATTAATAAAGGTAGTTGTTTTATTTTTATTGCATTTTATTTTCTTCATGATCTTTATCCGTTCTTCTATTTCCATCATGCGCGAGTAATTCTCCGCTTGTTAGGATTCGTAGGATTAAGGTAGATCAATGGATGATTAAAATCCTTTAACTCCTTTTACGTCCTATAAAGTTTATAAACTTTACCAAAAGAATAGTTAACATCCTAATCGGGCACGCTATCAATTCATTGATATTCACGACCACGATTAGAGATTAGATTAATAATTGTTTTGGTAAAGGCTATACATGAACGGAGATCCATGTCAAGATAGGGGTTAAGAGTGGGAACTTTATTCCCTCCAGAAACCCTAATCTACATGCATCACCGTAGATCTAGTTTTAAATCTATTAAAGGATAAAATGAGTAATCTTTAATTAATCATCCATGACTACTAAATCTTAACGAACCCTACAAGCCCCCTTCTAATATAAAACCTACATCCGTAGTTAATATAGATCTATATCCTACATCCGTGATTCACGTAGATCTAGAATCTACAACCATTCTCCACTATTCATAGTTCTTCCTCCTTTCCTAATCAATACGCATAAAGTAAGATTAAAAGATTCAACGTTTCCCTGAGGAAGACCCGTACTCATCTCGGTCTAGCTACACACGACACCGTTATTGATTGCGGTTACTACACACACATATAAAACATCATCAATCAAATGGCGCCGTTGCCGGGGATACGCGCGTAATTTTTTTATTCTTACTATTTGTATTGAATTCTTATTCGATCTATATCGTAAAAATAAAATAAAACCACATCTTGCATATTTAACGATTATTGTGCGATTTTTGTGAGGGAATCTGGAGTCACTTTAGCGAGGAGATAAAGATTCAGAGACATTCATCAAGATCCAGAGGAGCAAAGGAAGCCACAGTGAAAAAAATTAAACAAAGAACCCCCAAAAGCGCGGCGGAACCGCGGCTACTGTATGCAAACGACGGCGGAACCATGGCAGTCTTGGGGAGTTAGGCCCTCAAACTTTTCTGGTAACTTTCCTACATCTTTCTCTCTCCTCTGAAAAATCTAATAATATATTTTCTGCAGGATTCTTTGCAAAATATCGCCGCTCAAAAATCTTTTTGCGTGTTTTGTTTTGCGGGTTGTTTTTTTCATATTTTAATACGGACTTTAAGGGGCAAGACCACAATTCAGATTAGGTGAGGATTTCATCACCCTTCCTAGGCCCTACAAATCACAAAACGAGCATCCACATTACCCTATATTAATTAAAAAAATATCTAGATCAAGACCCTAAGGACCGTCATGCTCAAATAGGACAGAGGAAGGTCATGGGTAATCTATCGCTTATCCGCATTTCTTTTGTGGTGTCTAGGTAAGTGTGTCTAAGGCAAGTGGTTACTTAATTAGGCTCTCTATTTTCGGTGATTCGTATAGGGGATACCTCCCACATACCTAGCACTTACCTGGCCACAAGAGTTATAAAGAAGTGGTAGAGGATTGATCCTGCGGCTTGTCCTTTGGAAGTCTAAGAGCGGTCTAGTGCTTGACCTAGGTAACCTTAGTTCTAGGGTTTGCTTGTGTATTTTGTTATTTGTTGAGTCAACCCTCAAGTCCCACTTTCAAAGCAAAACAATCCAAATAGAGCTTAAATATTTTCACCCTCCTCCCTCTTTTCACCTTCTTATAATGGTTAACCTAAATAAAAGAACTCTTGCCGAGTTTTGCTATCCAGAACTAGATATTTCTTGTTATCGTAATCGCTTCGGTATACCATCCGACTCTACCATGTTTTTAAGAGATCGGATAGAGCAAGCGGAAAGAAACAGTTGGCTACCTCACTCCAGGTCCTATCAATCGCATCAAAATTCTACATCTTCTTTTGTTGATACTCCATCTAAAGCGTGTGAGGGAACTCCTAAACGCATGTCCATCGCTGAGTATATAGCAAGGACTAACGGCCAAAGTTTCAATCCGGTCAAACCGTTAGGACAACAAATGCCACCACCTTCTAAAGAAGATTTTACTACTCTATTTGTGGTGTATATGACATCTGTTGACAGTCACCAACCACACAACCAATATCAATATTCTTCTTATCACAATGTTGATCCTACTCCTGCCCAATTTTCACAAGATTTCGATTCCTATCAATCCTACCCGACTTTTACATCTTCTCTAGACATTCATTCTAATCAGTCATTTGGGAGTTATACTTATCCACAAGAATTTCAATCTTATGCCGAAACCCCTTACCGACCTATGTCTAGTCTTGAACGGACTGTGGAAGAATATATGGTAGCGTCGCGCCGCGCAAGAGAGGAATTGAATGAATGCACGGCCGTTCTCAATAAACAAAACAAACGAGCAACTAGTTTCAAACCAGCTCAAAATTTTCCAACGTATGATACGTCCATAGGACAAATTGAGAATTTGGAAAGTGAGAGAGAGCAGTACACCCTTCCAAATCAAACCTCCCCATCTCTAATTGAAATCCACACCTCCAGTTTCACAGATCTATCGAGTACACCAAATGATTCACCAATTGAAGATAGAATTTCTGATGAGTTGTGTGATTTTTTAGTGTTTGATTTACCCAATTGTGAAGGGTCTATTTCAAATGAAGCCACACCTAACCCTTGTGATCTCTACACCTCCACTCTAGAACCACAATTGATTGAAAATCCTGCATTTGATGAGGTGTCTGAGACTTGTAACCTTCACTTGATTGAGGATATTGACGTTGGGGATATATTGGATGATGAACCCGAAATTTTGGATGAGTTTGGCCCACCAATTCGTCAGGTCCTTTCACTCCCGTGTGACCATCATCTCGAACTTTTAACTATTCTTCCTGAATCCCATATGCGTCTTGAAGTTGATGATAAATGTATAACCGAAAAGCAGAACGAAATTCAGCCTTCATTTCCCACATCTGGTTCAGCAATACTCGACACACCAATTTTTTTACCTATTTTATTTTCCACTTTCTCTGATTCTTCTTCTAATCTTCCTTTAATGATAGCGAGTGTTGATGAATCACAATCCGATATTTCGAGTTCGATAATTCTAGAAAGACAACTTGATTTAAACTCTATTGAGAATGAAGTAGATGAGCTTTACGAGTCTCCTACCTCCATAATTTTTGACAAATCAAGTGTGTTGAATTCTGGCGCGACACTTATTGACATTGAAACGTTTAATCGGACCATCGATGAAAGTTTTGATGATATTTTGGCCGACGAACTCGCATTCCTAAACGACACGGATTTTGTGATTAATCAACCTCTACCTAAAGAAGTCGAACCACCACCATTTCTTCTTATCCCATACGAGAATGTGACCATTCTTCCCATTCCTAATCATCCACATTCTTGTTTCCATTCACTATTATTATTTCGTCTTTATCAACCGAGACGGAAACCATACCGCCTCCTATCTTCCCACTTCTTCAAATCTCTGATTTTCCACCAACCAGTGCGTTACATCGATAAATTTTTTGAATGGTTGGTGTTGAATTTTGGTCTTTATAAGGGTTTACTTTGACCAATAAGTTTAACCCCCCAAAATAATTTTAAATGCTTAATACTATTTTACTCAAGTTTGGGGGGGGGGGGAGAATATTTTGGCTCTTGAAAGAATTTTTTTATAAAATTGTGATCCAAAAAAAATAAGTTTGGGGGAGAATTTTACCTTCACTATTTCATATCCCCGTTACTAAATTTCCTCCTAAGTCTACAGTTTTTAAGCTTAACAGATGACATCAGTGAGGACACGCTGTAAAAAGGTTTGGGGGAGGTTTGTGCTTATTCACGCATTACTTTGCATTATACTATATTTAAGCACAAAATTTTTTTGCTAATGAAAGTTTGAAAGTGAAAATTTACATATGAAAGATAGGAATAGTTTGAGAAAAGCAAGAAAATTAGATGTTTTCTTAAATGAAACTAGTACTAAGTAGTTACCAGCCATTGTCACAAGGGTTAGTAAGATGAAAAAAATCGCTAATTTGAGGATAAAAATAAGTCTGAAAAATAGTCCCTATTCTTGAGGCCAAATATTTGAACGTTGATACCCTACTATACGCACTTACACACATCTTGAAACTTGGGATAGTAGAGGATACCTTGAAATGCTTTTGTCTAAAAGCCTTAGTATGAAGGAAAATAAAATAAAATATAAGTGGTGAAAAAAATGAACACTGGTTTTGTAATTGCTTAAGGAATCATAAAAAAATATAGTGAGGGTGCTTTATCACCTAGTGCCTTAGACCAACTGGTTTGGGAGCCACTGCTAAGTCTTAGGTGTTGCAAGATGAGGAATTATGCCTTAATACGCGAGCACATTTTGTAATCGGTTGGTTAGTACCTCAAGAAGTATTAGCGGTCGCATGAAAAATATATGAGCAATTTTATCGAAAATATTCACCAACTATAAAGTACTTTGGAAGATGGACAAGAGTATGATAGTTTGAATTGAATTTTCTAAGTGTTGGGATGTCTTTTACACACACGTAGGGGTATATGATCAATGTTTGGAAGAAAGATAGGGATGAAGACTAAAGGCGATGTTTTATTGAGGAATGATGTGATTTCTAACATTTTTTCACGACCATTAAGATATGGCTCATAGCAACTGAAAAGCTGGTATAGTTGGAAACTCTTATTTTCAAGATCTTTCTTTTATAAATTCTTATCTTTATATGTAACTTTCATCATCTTTCTTTAGGATTTTGTGGGTGTAATCCCCTGAAAACCCTCAGGAGACAACACTACTCCTATTAGGGACACCTAGAGGTTTAACGGCTTGTTGCACGTGCTCAGTGCAATCGTGTTGCCTACGAAAGTGTGCTACTTAGGTTTTTCTTTTTCTTTTTCTCCTTCTCTTGAATAACTAGTTTGCTCGGGACGATCAAAGTTATGTTTGGGGGTATTTGTTCAATCGAAAACATCGTGCATTTGATATGACATTTTCCTTATTATTTTTATATAATAAAAATGTGTTTATTATAAATATAACACATTTGAGGGTTTATCTGTAAAAATACTATTTTCATATATTTATATATTATAATTAATATTAAGAAGGAAAATATAAGCATATAATATCTAAATAATATTTAGTCTATTTACATATGCATACCATATCAAATATCCTTAACCAATTTTCTTAAACTATAATATCATATCAAATGGTTAGGATAATATCTCAGTAATCCTAAATATTACTAACATTATTCATTGAGATATTGTGCAAGGTTTAGTTCAGGTCAGGAGATCGAGATGTGAGATGTCGGGAATCAAAAATATGCTGAAAAAGTTAGATAAACTCGAAGAATCAATACTGGCAGAGACTCAGAAAATATTATCAAATTCCAGATATCCAAAAGATCTCCATGTGTCACATTGAAGCAACCCCGACCGAGTCAACGATTCAGGGTATGGGATATTGTAGTTTGGATCTCAACAACAACACCTGATTCTTGGGATCTTTTGTTCTGGTTTTGGTGCTATATAAAGGACCGATGGCTAAACCTAGAAATTATCAAACCGACGAGATCACGAAGTCCAAGACGGCTTAAGAATCCAGGTTGATTATCAGATGTTTATCTACCTCCTTAAGAAGAGATCGAGAAGCAAACTAGGGTTTTGTAATCACTTTCTAAAGGAACAACGTGTAATTGATCAAGTTGATTAATAAAGGTGTTGTTTTATTCTTATTGCATTTTATTTTCTTCATGATCTCTATCCGTTCTTCTATCTCCATCATGCTCGAGTAATTCTCCGCTTGTTAGGGTTCGCAGGATTAGGGTAGATCAATGGATGATTAAAATCCTTTAACTCCTTTAACGTTCTATAAAGTTTATAAAATTTACCAAAAGTATAGTTAACATCCTAATCGGGCGCGCTATCAATTCATTAATATTCACGACGACGATTAAAGATTAGATTAACAATTATTTTGGTAAAGGCTAGACATGAACGAAGATCCATGTCAAGATAGGGGTTAAGAGTGGGAACCCCTATTCCCTCCAGAAATCCTAATCTACATGCATCACCGTCGATATAGTTTTAGATCTATTAAAAGATAAAAGGAGTAATCTTTAATTAATCATCCATGACTACTAAATCTTAACGAACTCTACAAGCCCCCTTCTAATATAAAACATATATCCGTAGTTAATCTACATCTATATCCTATATCCGTGATTGACGTAGATCTATAATCTACAACCATTCTCCACTATTCATTATTCTTCCTCCTTTCCTAATCGATACGCATAAAGTAAGATTAAAAGATTCAACGATTCCCAGAGGACGACCCGTACTCATCTCGGTCTAGCTACACGCGACATTGTTATTGATTGCGATTACTATACACACATATAATACATTATCAATCATCACGTTATAACCATAGTTTGGTCAAGTTGAGTCAAGTATACAAGTTTGAATTTGATGTTTGAGTTCGGGTATTCAGATTCATGATCAAGTTTTTAAGTTCGTGTTTGATTTTGGATTCAGGTTTGAGTTTGGATTCAGATTGAGTCAGACACTTGTGAACGGATTAAACTCTTGAATTCTTAGGTTCGGAAGTAATTGGCAACTGCTGCACATGGGCGGCAGGATTCATGTCTTTTTCCAAGACAATTTCCTTTGATAACTCCGTTAAGTTGTCTAACCTAAATAGGCAAGAACTCACTTTCTCCGGTTCTTAAGGGCTCAAGAGAACGCATCCCACTTAAACCTATATTTACTAAAATCCTTAAAATATTATTTTGTATATCTCGAGGGGGTTCTATGAAAAATATTTTAAGATAGATTAAAAATAAACCTCGAGAGTGATTTATAACATTTAGGGTTTTTATGAGCATGTGTTTTAATTATTGCGGTATTTTAATGATAAATACTTAGATTTTAAAAGTTTATGGTATTTTATTGAAAATTAGCCATTTTTTGTAACTTGATGGTATTTTATTAACATTTTCATTTTTAGAAAAATATAGTTTCATAATATATTGAAAAAATGGATTTATAATTTTTATATAATTTTCAAAAATTAGTTTTGTTTAGAAAAGTCGCGTTTTCTTTAAAACGTATTTTATTTCCTTTCGAGATCATATACTCTGTGAGGAGTTCTGCATCTCGCTTTGCTATCCCAAGGATGTGCGATAATCCACACCATCCTTTAATCAGTCCCCTAACGAGAGTTGTAGAGGCGTATTTACCAAAAATTACAAAATACTGCTTTAAAATAAATCCGTTTTTTAAAAGATGCGGTATTTTATTGTAAAACTTATTCTTTGAACCAACTATATATATATGTAGATATCGTGCTATGAAACCAAGGTGTCCATGTGGGATAGGTCGTTACCCCGTGAGATTTTTCTAAAGGTATTATTTTTAACAATATATAAAAGAGATGATAATAAAGTTCGAGGTATTTTAATGAAAAAGTTTGATTATATTCGTTTCATATGAAAATTTTGGTTAAACTTGAATCTAAATATTTGTATTAAAGTTACAAATAGTGTGTTAAAATTATATTGATCAAGTTATAAAGGAAAAGAGAGTTCTAGTTTTTAAAAGAAAAGGTATCGGGAATAACTCCACTTTACCGATATATGATTAGAGGATGAATTTCGATGAAAAGAAAGAGAGTTGAGAGTGACTTACTGTTTGAAAATATCAATATAAAGGTAAGAAAGAAGTGAGGGGCTTCGTGGTGTCGCTGGAGCTCCGGAAATGGCTTCTATCTTCGACGGAACAAGCTTGGTCGCTGATTGTTAGAGATTTTATGTATTTAAATTTACCGCAATCAAGACGGTTTTTCTTGGTAGTGTAGGGTGTTTTTCGTCACCCCATTGAGATGGGAATACGCGCGCGCTTGTCAGGCGTACTACAGATTCCCCCTGCCTAGGGTAGACGGGGGTTTATTGATTGTGGGGATCCGAATCTCCGGCAGCCGCGGACTAAGCTGCCGTTAATTACGCCTCGCCTTTGGAGCGAGAGAACCTCCGATTAACGGGTTAAACTGGTCATGCGAACTCAATGTGCGGCGTGCATGTGTTGTGTTTTGAAAGGGGGTTTTGGACATATCCGGAGCCACGCAAAGTTTTTTTCTAACAGGGACAGTGTCGTGGAGTATGTGTGTGTGTACATATGTATATATTGTTGGAGATAGTGCCCTCAGAGTCAATTATTGGATCACAGGCACGTGATTGCAATGATTGAGGGAGGACCTATCCCAGTAGGACAATCTTACTCAAGATGATAGTATGCTATCTGGTTTACCTTTATCATCGTGTACTGCTTTAGGTGACCTTACGAGTCGCTATTGCATGTTGATAGAGCCCCTAGGATTCTTGCTTGACTACCAGCAGTATGAGGGCGATCATATAAGTGAGAGCAGGAGTCTATAAGCACATCCTTAAAAGGTCCCTAGTCGTGGGAGTTTCGAGACAGGGCATCGATTCTCCAGAGTAGACTAGTGTATACAGTCGAGACCCCGACGAGGGACGGTGGTCGGTCTCACAAGCCACTGGTGTCAGTTGGTTCACCTAAGATGTATAAAGATGCTCATTGGGTTATGAGTACACCGGACAGGACTCGCCGGGAACTTGCTAGTTGGGATTTTACCAGACGTCAGATAGCAGTTCCCTGGTGACATGTGTACAGGTTAGTTCATCGACCTGAGATCGTCATTTGTCTCGTGTTTGTTCCCACTGTACTTTGATTACTATCCTACCACGGCTCAAAGGAGTCGTGCAAACAGGTTTTAGTTGGGTACAGTCCCGAGCTACATGGAGGCAGTGAGCGGATCTGCAGGGGTTCGTCTCTCCCGGTATTGGGGGTGAGGTCGCACTGTGTCTAGGAGAGCCATTACACAAAGCCCTTGGCCGAGGCAGGAGATTTACTGGTAGGTACTCCAGTAGTATCTCAGGGTGTTCTGGGCTACACTCCGACACGACTTGTACCGCTTTTGGGGGTCTGACTTTTACCAACCCCCTAGGCCCGCCATGCGATACTCATAGACGAACGGACCGGACTGTACGGATATTGTCACTGACAGGCTCAGTAGGGTGTCAGGATGAGTTCGCTCATCGACGTCCCTTTTGGTCAATAGCTGGTGGCCCGTCACGTATGGCTAATACCTCTGACGTGCTAGTGGTTAAATCCACAGCCATAGTATTGACGAGTCTTTAGAGTCCACCACATACACAGTTACTCAGGTTTCGGGCGAAACGCTGTAGAGGCCGTATGGAGATATGGCAGGGTTCGATCAGATACGTGCCGTATTGCACGGATCGTGATCGGACGGTTTTTACTAGCCGGCTTTGGCTTAAGCCGGATCCTAGTATTAGATAGTGTAGATTTTGTCTCTTTGCATTTGTGTTCAGTGGGATTACAAATGCTGGCATGTATATGCAGTAGTGGGGTTTTTCCTGTAATTTATTACGGGATCAGTTTTCTGTAGTTGCCAGTTTGCATTCCGTTCCGGCCGGTTTTCCTTTGTTCCTTCACGGCCGGGCTTTCGATGGAGGGGGTTATTTGCAGTTTGCAAATGACTTATTAGTGGAGGGGTTTCTTGCTTATGTGTGAGGCATCATGATAGTTTATTCATCATGAGATTCCTTTTTGGTCTCATCCTTTGCCTTTTTGAGATTGGAAATGAAAAGATTGAATTGTGAGATGAGTGTGACATTATTCTTGCATTATCTTTTTCCTTTCTCATTTTTGTTATGGATTCATGTCTTTCTTTCCCACCCACTACATGAGAGGGGCCGGCCATATTGAGGGAAGAGAGAGAGCTTCATTTTTTTATGAGGGAAATTGATACATCTCATTTTAGGCTTGCTCACAAAATCCTTCTCACCTCTCCAAAGTTTATATTGATTCCTCCATCATGGCAACTACACTAAACCCCAAAGAGACAACCATTCTACACTTGTCTACAGCATCCCTTGGACGCGTCGGCTAGCCAACTTCGCGCCCGAGTTGCTTCGGTCGAGAGGTGGGAGCCCGTAAAAGATTCCGGCTACGTGGTGCCCCTTCCGACGAGGAGGAGATGAACGGAGTTTCCGCGGGAGATCGGAGTGGAGACGAAGACCGAAGGACACAGATCGCTTGGTATAGCTTCTCTACTCTTTTCTAGTTTGTTAGTAGCTAGGTTAATGGCCCGATCCGGGTGAAAAGTGCGCGGTGGTGCCGGTTTGCTAGTTTGCAAACTTTTTGTTTCCGCATTTCCGGCGTCGGATCGATGGCCGGGGCGCCGCCGCGGACTTACATATATATATATATATATATGTATGTATGTATATATATATATATAAAAAGAGGAAAAGGGCATCCAAAGGATGCGTGGGGCCAGCGCAAGAGCGCTAGCGCGCCACGTGTCGGCATGTGGGCGCTTTGCGCTTGAGCACAAGCGCGCCACGTGTCGGCACGTGGGTGCTTTGCGCTTGAGCGCAGGGCGCTGGAGCGCAAGCGCGCCACGTGTCGGCATGTGGGCGCTGGAGCGCAAGCGCGCCATGTGTCGGCATGTGGAAGCTTTGCGCTTGAGCGCAAGTGCGCCACGTGTCGGCACGTGGGCGCAGGGCGCTGGAGCGCAAGCGCGCCACGTGTCGGCACGTGGGCGCTTTGCGCTTGAGCACAGGGCTCTTGAGCGCAAGCGTGCCTTGTGTCGGCACGTGGGCGCTTTGCGCTTGAGCGCAGGGCGCTGGAGCGCCACGTGGGCCTTTGGCGCTTGAGCGCTTGGGCGCCGGCGAGGAAAATGGGCTTTTAGTCCCAGAACCAGAAGCTATGCTTCAGAAAGGAAATATTATATATATATATATATATATATATATATATATATATATATGTATGTATATATATGGAGTTAAACTCCTAAGATGTTTTGAAGCTGATGAAGGGTTTCTTCCCTTGAGCCCTAGTTCTTCCCCAAAGTGGGGTTTCTGGAGATGAGTCTCCTTCTTCTTCCTTTGTTTGGCCGGATCTTGAAGATCAAGAGATGTGAGACTTTAAAGATCTCTTTTTTTTTAAGATCTGATGGGAGATCTGAGTGCCCCTTTGTGGGTTTTGTGGTGGAAAACTACTTAGTTTTGGAAAAGAAAGAGTAAAACTCTTGATTTAATTCGAAAAAATGAGAAGGTTTAGAACCTTGGAGAAAGAGCAGGAGGCACAAAGAACCCTAGTTTTTTTAGGGAATGAAAATTGTATATTTTATTCATCATCATGTTGTCTTATATAGGCTTACATATTTACATATAGCCCCTTAGGCTTTACAAAATGGCATTTTGCCCATCCCATGGCTCATGTGCCATTTCTTTTTGCACATAAGCCATGGGCTTTACAAAAATTTGGCTTTATACCCATTTTGCATACATTCATGCATAAAAAATTACATAAAAATTATTTATTACATGATCTATATTTTGGCATGGAGGAGGCTGGCCGCGGGCTCGACTTGGGCAGGGGCCCGCTTGACATGGGCTTGGGCCTACCTGTCTTGGGGTTGACCTTGACTTTGACTCGGTCAACCGGGGGTGCAAATTTTGACCCCAACAGGTAGCTAGCCGGTTGAGTACGGGTCGATCCACGGGAGATGGAATCCTTTTCTTTATATTTTAACGAGTTAAATCCGATTAAGTCGGGTTTTGTTTTAAGATCTATGAATGAGAATAAGTTGATAAAAAGCTTGCTAGGGTTAGGATTAGGTTAGTTCGAGATAGGGATCTTCTCACATCTTTCAATGCCTTGGTTGTGAATAAAGGTATTAGGGATTAGCACGACTGGGAAGAAACTTAGTTTCTTCCTTTTGGTTCTTGTCCGTCCGTTCTTGGCTCTTAGCCCTAACCTCCGGTTAATTCAACCACAACCGATCTAACTAGGGAATCTTCGCTATCATTTAAGATAGGGTGCCGTAGTGAGCGGATTATGGTTGAATTAAAGGGGGTCCGTATTTAAAATTATTTGGGCAAAGAAAGGAGTGAGAGAGATTTCCTTCTCTCAAACCTTCCTTCTCCTACCCTAACAAGTGAGGAATTAATCACTCATTAGAAGATTTAATTTAAAGATTAAGATAAAAAATTGCAGATTAATTCTACCACTAGATTAACAATAAAAAATTGCAGGTACGATAAAAGGAATGCGAGATAAATAAAAAGCTTACTTTATTGACGACCTCTCAAAAACGCATTACAATGGAATTTAAATTTAGATCTAGAAATTAAAAAGATGCATAAAAATAAAGAGAGGCATCCTAAGAAAGGCACCCTAAAAGAGGCACACCTTATTTGGCTTTAAGCTTTCCTATTTATAGATAGAAAAACCCTAGGTTTCCATTCTGATCCATACATGAAATTACAAAACTATCTCAAGAGAGCCGAGTCAAAGCACCGACACAGCCACCGACACGTGCATTGCACGGCCGCGGAACCGCGGAAGAAGTACCTGTTTAGCCGCGGTTCTGCGGCCATTTGGTGGATTCATGGGCCCATTTCTTCAGGGTTTCTTCATGTTGCTTTTATCTTCTGTTTTCCTCACTTGGTTTCTCAGAATCTCTTCAATCTCCTTCTAGATTTCCAACAGTGCAGAATGATATGGACTTCTGCCTTGAGCTCCGTGTTGAAGTCTTGGATCTTGTGTTGCCCTTTTGCTTTGTGCATTAAAGTGTCTAAATGATTTTCCATTTGTTCCTTGAACTGGTAGGCAGCATCATACGGATTCATCTATTGTTGGTCGTAGTCTCACTTTTGTAGCGACTTTTCATGAATTTCACTGTAACGAGCTGAGAACCTATAACCTGCAACTATTTAGCAGACATGGATCAAAAGAACCTACTTATATGCAATGTGATTGAGAATGGACGATATAAAAATGCAAAAATCTGATATGAACAAATACCCCCAAACTTATCTTTTGCACGTCCCGAGCAAAGCTAATTTTATTCTCAAAAAATCATTGCCTCACTTTCGTAGGGAACGCGATTGCACTGAGCTCGTGCAATAAGCCGTTAAATCTCTAGGTGTCCCTAGTAGGAAAAGTGTTGTCTCCTGAGGGTTTTCAGCGGATACTACCCACAAAATCCGATCAATTTGTACATTGACTCTAATTCTTCTATTCAGTATTCTTGCAAGAAATTCTATTATCTTTAGAAATTATCAACCCGTATTTTTCACACTTCCTTTTTATTTAACCTTAGATCATATACGTTTTGCCAGTTTATAAAGCTTTCAGCATCTCCTAAGTTTTCCTTCTAAGGTGTAATCTTAACTCAGGAATTTTTATCATCTCTACTGAAGATATAAGCTTTATCTTTTATTCCTATCTCTCCTCCAAACTCCAATTATATACCCCTACGTGTGTGTAATTATCACCCATACACTTGGAAATTCAATTCAAGCTATCATACTCTTGTCCATCTTCCAAAATACTTTTAGTTGGTGAATTTTAGATGAAATTGCTCACACATCATTCATGTGACCCTTAATACTTCTTGAGGCACTAAACGACCGATTACAAAATGTGCTTGCGCATTTAGGCGTAATTCCTCGTCTTGCAATACCTAAGGCTTAGCAGTGACTCCCAAACCAGTTGGTCTAAGGCACTAGGTGATAAAGTACCCTCGTTATATTTTTTTATTTATGTTGCCTTAAGTAATTACAAAACCAGTGTTCATTTTTTTATCTCTTTATTCACCACTTATACATTTATTTTATTTTCCTTTATATTAAGGACTTTAGACAAGAGCATTTCAAGGTATCCTCTACTATCCCAAGTTTCAAGATGTGTATGAGTGCGTAAAGTAGGGTATATATTTTCAGAATTTGGACTTAAGCTTTAGAATTATTTTTCAGATTTATACTTCAAATAGAGCTTTCAATACTCTTTCCTTATTTCGATTTAGCCCAAGAACTGAACTCAAAATTTGCCTATTTCTAAATAAATTACAAGGACGTATATTTTCTACAGTTAAACTTTAAGAAATGTTATTTTTAGGGTTTTTAATTTACTAAGTTTAGGATCTAATTTTTCCTAACTAGTCAACCGTCATGTTGAACTTGAGTCAAATATGGCCAAAATTGAACTTTTCAATTTTTATAATTTTTATAATTTTTCAATTTTTATAGGTTTTTTTTATATAAGTATGCAAATGCAAAATATACAAATGAATGCGAAGGAAGAAAGCTTACCGAGCACACCCCCAAACTTAAACTTGATAGTGCCCTCACTGTTAGGCTACACCAAGAGGGTCAAAATTGTCGGCGCTCCCCCTTTTTTTTTGTAAAAGAAAACCAAAAATATATATACACAAAAAGATCCCCCCAAACTTAAGTGAAACAGTATTTCCACTGTTTAAGCGTTAAAGTTCAGAATTAGGGAGAGAACAGTATCAAGCTATACAGGGCCTTACAAAGGCCAAAAGTTAACACCAACCATTCAAAAAATTTATCGTTATAATGGTGTGGTTGGTGAAAGAATACGGAGAGGAAAGAAATGAAGAATACGCGAGACCGTATGCGGAGAGAAGCGGGATACGGTCTCGGTGGAGGAGAAGAATGGCGGACGGGAGAAAGAAGTGAAATACGAACTTGAGGGTGGAAATGATTTGAATAAATTAGTTCCATCTGTAATGATCGATGTGAAAAGATGGATTGTACTAATCTATCAATATGGCGAGAAATTGGGTCAAATCCCTCAAGATTCGTGAGAAAACATGGGTATGCCGATCTTGGTAAACCAGACACAGATAATGAAGGTGATACGGTGTCTTGCGCGGTCGGAACGATGGAATGGATGAAGGGGAGTGATTGAGGAAGGGTAACAGTTAATGGTTTAGGAGGGTGTACACAGTCAGTGGAAGGGACATGATGAATTGGAAAATCCGACTCATCAAACAAAACTGGTTCATCATCAATACTATCCTCAAAATTCCCCACAAAAGTTATCTCATCCATGCAATTATCATCAAAATCCAGACGCATATGAAGTTCGGGAGAAACAGTTAATGACTCGGGATGATGAATTGGAGAGAGAAACTCATCCAAATCTGTGGTTTCATCATCCAAAATATTCCCAGCGTCAATATCCTCGATCAAGTGAAAATTAAATTTCTCAGACACCTCATCAAAAGCATAGATATCAATCAATTCAGGTTCTAAGATGGAGGTGTAGAGGTCAAAAGGATTGGTGATGGTTTCACTTAAAAGGGACCCTTCACAATCAGGTAAATCAAACACTATAAAGTCGCACAACTCATTAAGCGTTCTATCTTCAACTGGTGAATCATTTGGGACACTTGCTAGACATTCAAAATCGGAGTTGTGGGATTCAATTGAGAATGGGTAGGTTTGATTTGGAAGGGTGCACTGCTTACTCTCTCCATTCAAATTCTCAATCTGTCCAACCGCCTTATCATACATTGGAAAATTTAGAGCTAGTTGGAAACTAGCTACCGGGTCACTAGGTTGTATAAGGGCGGCCATGGACGCATTCAAATCCATCATCAGTTGGCATGATGCTACCCTAAAGTCTTCCAACAACTGTTCCAGACTAGACATGTGTTGTGAAGAGGTTTCAGTAAAAGATTCGAAGTTGTTTGGATACTGGAAACTCCCAAAAGGCTGTATAGAAGTAATGTCTAGGGAAGGTGTAAAAGTTGGGTAGGATGGATAGGAATTGAATGGTTGGACAAGAGTAGGATCAACATTTGGATAAGAAGATGAATGGAATTGTTGATCCCAAGAACTGGAAGTGTTGAAAGGAGTGAGAGATCGGCTACGAGATTGTTCAATACGTTCAGCAATAGACATGGGTGTCGGAGTTACAGCCAGGCTGTCAAAAAGGGTATCAACATGAGAAGGGGTGAATGTTTGAAACGGTTGATACGAAGTGGATTGCTGAGTCCAATTGTTTGTCCTAGACGCGTCTATTCGATCTTTCAAAGAGATTTTTGGTATGGAGGGATCGTTAGAAGTTCGTCCAAAGCAAGAACTGTAGGAAGTTATGTCTGGTTGTGGGTACCAAAGTTCGGCAAGAGTTTTGCGAGTTGGGGTACCCATGTTTGGAAGAGTGAAAAGGTAGGAAGGGAAGGAAGTGGATTTATTATTATTTTCTATTTATTTATTTTTATTTTATTTTATTTTTAAAAATGTTTGTTTTTGGAGTTTTGAAATTGTTTGTTTGAAAGAATACGGAAATATGGGACTAAACTTTTTGCAAGCACAATCACAATATGCACAAACAATACCTAGAGCTATGGTCTTCTAAGTCTACTAGACTGCTCCTAACTGTTCCAAAGTGACAAGTTGTGAGATATCCCTCAAATCGTCTCTTCACTACCAATTGTGGCCAGGTAAGCACAAATGAAGAAAGGAGGGTTCTGCTCACGAATCACCGTGAAACGGGCCTTTTAAAATTACCTTTCTCACTTGTCTAGCCTAGGCACCACAAAGTCAAGTTTAGATAAACGATTGAATGCCCACAACCTTCCTTTGTCCTATTGAGCCCGACAGTCCTTAATTGGCTGAGTCTGGATATTTTTTAATTAATCTCAAGGGTGATGCATATGCTTTTAGTGATTTTTGGGGTCTTAGCAAGGGTGATGAAATCCCCACCCAATCTTAATTGGTGTTATAGCCCCTTAGATTCCGTATTAATTATACAAAGCAGTAACACACCAAAATTCTAAAACACTTGCAAGATTTATTTTTATTTGGTAGCGCAAAGAATCCTGCACAAAAATAATTTATTGGATAGGAGAAAGAGAATCTGTGCAAAGAAACCTGCAGGAATTTTTTTTCAGTGGAGTGCAGAGGAGATAAGAGGAGAAAAGAGATACTTACAGAGAAATTCAACTGCCGACGTCACCAGTGGACCGCGGTTCCACGGTCAAAGCCTTGATTCTGCCGCGGTTCCGTGGCTGAACAGTTGATTTAGATCTTCTGAATTTTTCCCTGTTCTGAGTTGGTTCTCCTCTTTCTGTTTAGATCCCCTGTTTCTGGATTTGTTCACTGAGTTACTCCAGATCTGAACCAGTCCTTCTTCCTTTCTTGCACAATTTGCACAAAAATAAATCACAAATAACAAGATGATTTTTTTTTTATAAAATTTTTCAATTTTTATAATTTTTAATTTTTTTAACCCGAAATTACACAAAGAAAATAACTACCGTCTCCCCGGCAACGGCGCCATTTGATTGTCAGAGATTTTCTGTATTTAAATTTACCGCAATCAAGACGGTGTCGCTTGGTAGCTAGCCGGTTGAGTACGGGTCGATCCACAGGGAGAGAGAATCCTTTTCTTTATGTTTTAACGAGTTAAATCCGATTAAGTCGGGTTTTGTTTTAAGATCTATGAATGAGAATAAGTTGATAAAAAGCTTGCTAGGGTTAGAATTAGGTTAGTTCGAGATAGGGATCTTCTCACATCTTTCAATGCCTTAGTTGTGAATAAAGGTGTTAGGGTAATCGGCAACAATGGGGATTAGAACAACTGGGAAGAAACATAGTTTCTTTATTTTGGTCCTTGTCCGTCCGTTCTTGGCTCTTAGCCCTAACCTCCAGTTAATTCAACCACAACCGGTCTAACTAGGGAACCATCGCTATCATGTAGGATAGGGTGCCGTAGTGAGCGGATTATGGTTGAATTAAAGAGAGTCCGTATTTAAAACTATTTGGGCAAAGAAAGGAGTGAGAGAGATTTCCTTCTCTCAAACCTTCCCTCTCCTACCCTAACAAGTGAGGAATTACTCATCCATTAGAAGATTTAATTTAAAGATTAAGATAAAAAAAATTGCAGATTAATTCTACCACTAGATTAACAATAAAAAATTGTAGGCACGATAAAAAGAATGCGAGATAAATAAAAAGCTTACTTTATTGATGACCTCTCAAAAATGCATTACAATGGAATTTAAATTTAGATCTAGAAATTAAAAACAGGCATAAAAATAAAGAGAGGCATCCTAAGAAAGGCACCCTAAAAGAGGCACACCTTATTTGGCTTTGAGCTTTCCTATTTATAGATAGAAAAACCCTAGGTTTACATTCTGATCCATACACGAAATTACAAAACTACCCCAAGAGAGCCGAGTTAAAGCACCGACATAGCCATCGACACGTGCATTGCATGCCCGCGGAACCGCGGCAGAAGTGCTTGTTTGGCTGCGGTTCCGCGGCCATTTGGTGGATTCATGGGCCCATTTCTTCAGGGTTTCTTCATGTTGCTTTTATCTTCTGTTTTCTTCAATTGGTTTCTCAGAATCTCTTCAATCTCCTTCCAGATTTCCAACAGTGCAGAATGATGTGGACTTTTGCCTTGAGCTTCGTGTTGAAGTCTTGGATCTTGTGTTGCCCTTTTGCTTTGTGCATTAAAGTGTCTAAATGATTTTCCATTTGTTCCTTGAACTGGTAGGCAGTATCATACGGATTCATCTGTTGTTGGTCGTAGTCTCACATTTGTAGCTACTTTTCATGAATTTCTTTGTAACGAGCTGAGAACCTGTAACCTGCAACTATTTAGCAGACATGGATCAAAAGTATCTACTTATATGCAATGTGATTAAGAATGGGCGATATAAAAATGCAAAAATCTGATATGAACAGTCGCTAACTCCACTTGACTCCACTTGCACTTAGGAACTTTTTGAGAGAATTTTTTTTAGAATTTCAGAATGGTGAAGAGCTAAAGCATGAGGTGGTATTTATAATGAAGAATTAGGGTTTGAGAATTAAAATTTTGGATTAAAAAGCCTAAAAAAGATGTTAAATGGTGAAATAAAGGGTGTTTGTTTGATTGCAGGGAAATCAAACAGTGTAGAGGAGTTAAGGGGAGTCGAAGGGGCAAGTGTGCAAAGCACGGAGCCATTTGGGCTCATCTCGACCGTCGGCGCCGGCCCCATAGGCGTTTTGGCCGGTCGGATTTGAGGCAATTGCTTCGAGATTCGTGCCACGTGGGGTTTTTGTGTGTGTACACCTTATTGCGTCTGTTTGATTTTTCTGAAACTTTTCATTTCCCTGTGTATTGCACGTGCAACTCTTGGGCTTCCAAAAATTAAAAAGAAAAATCAGAAAAAATAATCGTGTCTGATGGGAATCGAACACGCAGGCTATGTCACAGCGGTGTAGAGGTTTTACCAGTGAGCTACAAGTTGCTTCTTTCTTTTATTTAACAAAAATAATTTTTAACTCTTACACAGGCTGTAATACTCTTTTCTGTATGTTAACAAGAAAATTTCTATACGCTCCTTATACAAATTTCGTCATCGAAATTTACAAGTACATAGGGACTAACTTTTAAAAAGGTAAGGTATCGTGTACGCATATCCTCTTCTCTTTCCCAAGTTGATTCTCCTGGCAAATCTTGTCTCCACATCACTAGGACCAAATTTACTTCCTTGTTCCGCAATGTCTTCACCTTTTAGTCCAGGATCTCAACTGATTTTTTCTCGCAGGTTACGTCTGTTTGTACTGTGAGCTCTGAGTGATCAAGGATGTGGCTGGGGTCGCTCACATATCGTCGTAGCTGGAAAATGTGGAACACGTTGTGCACTCCTTCCAATGAGGGTGGTAATGCTAAAGGGTATGCCACTTCTCCAACTCGTTCGAGTATGTCGAACGTTCCTATATATCTTGGACTGAGTTTATCCCTCTTGCCAAATCGGATCACTTCTTTGTTTGGTGAGATCTTCAGGAATACATGGTCTCCATGTTGGAACTCCAGATGTCGGCGCTTTGCATCTGCCCAATGCTTTTGTCGGTCTTTGGCTATGCGCATCCTTTCCCTGATCGTGCAAACCACGTCCATAGTTGCCATGATCATCTCTGGTTTAAGAAGTTCACGATCTCCAATATCGTCCTAACTTAGTGGTGAACGACACTTCCGTCCGTAGTATGCTGCGAATGGTGCCATTTCAATACTTTCCTGATAGCTATTGTTGTATGAAAACTCTACAAGGTGTAGGTGATCTTCTCACGAACCTCCGAAGTCTAACATACAGGCTCTTAGCATGTCTTCCAGAATCTGAATCATTCGCTCGGACTGTCTGTCTGTTTGTGGATGATACGCCGTGTTGAAATTCAGACTCGTTCCCAGGCTAGCTTGTAGACTCTGCCAAAACTGTGATCGGAATGTTCTATCACGATCGGAGACAATAAAAACAAGTACTCCATGTAATCTTACGATCTCCTGCATAAGTTTATGGGTATTAAATATGATACATCTTGAAGGTTTAAATCTTGCTTTAGATTTATGCTCACCTCCATATACTTCTTTGCTAACGTCTCGGTTGAATGGCCAATTCGAAATGGAATAAAGTGAGCCGACTTTGTGAGTCGATCCACAATAACCCAAATTGCGTCGTTACCCTTTGTACTATGAGGGAGGGCAATCATGAAGTCCATGGTAATGTGCTGCCATTTCCATTCTGGGATTGGTAACGGCTGAAGTATACCAACAGTTCTGTGATGTTCAGCTTTCTCTTGCTGACACACCAAACACTTGGCTACTCTCCTTGCTACTTCATGCTTCATTCCATGCCACCAGTAGTGTTTTCGTAGATCCTTGTACATCTTCGTACAATCGGTACGTACCGAATACGGAGAGCTGTGAGCTTCTTTCATCAACTCTTCTCGAATAGGTCCGATTGGCAAGCATAAACGACTTCCATATCGCAAGGATCCATCTTCGTGGATGATGAAGTCAGTTCGAAGTCCACTTTCTACTTATTCTCGGATCTTTTATAGCTTGGCATCATTTTCTTGAGCTTCCTTGATCTAATTGACAAGAGTGGACTGGACTTATAAGTTCATCAAATATGAAGCGTTACCTGGCACAAATACTTCGATCTCCAATCCATGTAGTTCTTGCTGTAGCTTCTACTGAGTGGTGAAGTTCATTGCTAATGGCTGTCGAATAAGGGCATCGAGAACTACATTCACCTTCCCAGGTTGATACTGTAGGTTGATGTCGAAGTCCGCTATGAGTTCTAGCCATCTTCTCTGCCGCATGTTTAGTTCCTTCTGAGTAAATACATATTTCAGACTATTGTGGTCAGTGTATATATCTACTAGTTCTCCCAGGAAATAGTGGCGCTAAATTTTGAGTGCGAAGATGACGGCTGCCAACACCAGATTATGTGTTGGATAGCTGCACTCATGAACCTTTAGTCATCTTGATGAAAAAGCCACAACTTTTCTATGCTAGTATAGAACACATCCTAATCCTTTACTGGACGCATCACAATATACAACGAATCCTCCAGATTGATCCGGTATTATAAGAATTGGTGCAGAGGTTAACCTCGACTTGAGTTCTACAAAAGTTTTTTCATATGCTTCTGACCACACAAATGCTTCATCTTTACGTGTGAGCTTGGTCAGGGGTGCTGCAATCTATGAGAATCCATCGATGAATCGTCGATTGTATCCTACTAATCCCACGAAACTTCGTATATCTTTCACCGTCTTTAGTATCGGCCACTCACTGACAGCTGACACCTTAGCTGGATCTACTGAGATTCCTTCGCCTGAAACGATATGTCCGAGAAATCCGACTTGGTCTAGCCAAAATTCATACTTGCGGTATTTGGCATAGAGCCGATGTTATCGTAATGTCTCCAGAACAATCCGTAAATGCTCGGTGTATTCTTTCCAATTCTTTGAATATATTAGGATGTCGTCGATGAAGATAACAACAAACCTGTCTAAGTACTCTCGGAAAACTTGGTTTACCAGGTTCATAAAGATGGCAGGTGCATTGGTCACTCCGAATGGCATTACGAGATATTCATAATGACCATAACGAGTCCTAAACGCCATCTTCGGAATGTCGGACTCTTTGACCTTCACCTGATGATAACCCGAACGAAGATCTAGCTTTGAAAAGACATAAGACCCACTTAATTGATCGAAAAGGTCATCGATGCGCGGTAGTGGATACTTGTTCTTAATCGTCACTTCGTTCAGTGCTCGATAGTCCACACACATCCTGTATGAACCTTCTTTCTTCTTCACCAGTAGTACCGGAGATCCCCAACTCGAAGTACTGGGTCAGATCCAACCTTTCTTCAGTAGTTCGTCCAACCGAATGCGGATCTCCTTCAATCCTTCCGGATTTAATCGGTACGGAGCTTGAATATAGGTTGCGCACCAGGTCGTAAATCAATACTAAACTCAAGAAATCGATTGGGAGGCAAACCTGATATGTCTTTAGGGAACGCATCCTCGAACTCTCGAACTACTTCAGGCTTTTCTTCTTTCGCCGGTAGAAAGAACACTTCTGCATTCTTCGGTTTATCATGGTAGCTTCCTGGCTCCAACGTTCTATCTCCACTTTTGAAATAGAAGACTGGGTGATCTAGTATTTCAAATACTACCTTCTTTTGACGGCAGTCAATAGTAGCATAGAATACTCCCAGCCAATCCATCCCCAACACAACGTCGAAATTTGGGATGTCCAGTACTTTGAAATTTGCGTAGAATTCTCGATCACAAACTACAACTGGGCACTGATCATACCCCAAAGTTACCTTCAAGACTCCATTCCTGGATCTGACATTCCAGCCTGAAATGAGTGGCTTTATAGGAATCGCATGCGTTCTCACGAATTGTTGTGACAAGAAGTAGTGTTAAGCTCCAGTGTCGAAAAATGTGAGTGCAGGAAGGGCGGCTACTAGTATAGTACCTAAGTTGTGTGAGGTTGGGTTTAGATATAGGAAAGTATAGTGATACGCAAGGATTAGAAGGTTGAAAGGATGGGGGAATTACCAGTGATGACTTGTCCTGTGGCTTCGGCCTCTTTGACCGTCATTGTAAAAGCCTGTCGTCTTGGTACATTCCTCCTTGCTGGATGCACATTCTTCTGTCCTTAGGGCATGTTTCTCTGCCCTTGAGGCATGTTTCTCTGTGCCTGATGGAATTGACGATGAGGCTGTGCAGGTGGTCCATGTGGAGCTAGTGCACGAAGAGCTAGGCAAGGTGCAGGAGCCTGAATGGCTGGCCTCTGCGGGGCTGTGATTGCGGGTCTGGATACTGGTGCTGTGTTAAACGATATGGGCATGCTCCTATCGAGTGAGTAGATGCGCCAAAAATCAAACACAGGCCATTTGCACGCCTGCAGTTTTTTGCCAGGTGTCCAGTTCTCTTGGAGTTGAAACAAAAATCTGTATTGGACCGGCTGAATGATCCTCCTGGCCTCCTCGGTGCAAAGGTTGGCCTAGAAGAGGCTCCTCCTGGCATCTGGGTAGCAGGGCGTTTGATTCCGGCTGTTTGGGGCTTACCCTTCTTCTTGAGCACAGTTTCATAACGACGTATTGCCTTCAGGGTGAGTTCATGAGTTGGGTAGTCACCTATGGCTAATGCCGCTTGAATCTTCGAGTCTAAGTCCTGTTGGAATCGTCTAGCCCGAATCTCATCGGTCGGGATCAAATGTGTCGCGAACCTGATAAGATGTTGATGTCAGGATAGTGATGTGTTTTACGGAACAGAATTTGATACGAATTCTTTACTTGCTAAGCATGATGAATTCGGCATCATATTCATCTACCGATTTTACCCACATGGAACCTTGTTGTAGGTGGATGAACTGTTGTTCCATCTCAAAACAGGGAGTCTCGGGGAAGAACTTCGCATCGAATAGATCGCGAAACGTCTTCCACTCTATTGGTTGTATGAGACGGCTTTCCTTAGCTTTCCACCAGACTCTTGCATTGTCTGTGAGCTGTAGCTTGGCCACATGAACCCAAGCTATGTCTGGTACCTGTGCTGCGGTAAGGTCGTCTTCTATACTCTGGGCCCATTCTTCAGCCTCAAGAGGACTCTCTTTCCATAAAAAGTTCCTGGGATGCAATGCATGGAATTGCTTTACTCCAGATGCTTCGGCTTTCGGATGGTTCAAGAGAATAGCAATCTGCTGCTGCTGGCCTTCCAGAAGACTTTTGATAGCTTCTAGAAGCATCGTTTGTTCGTTGATTGGAGTAGAAACGGTAGGAGGAGGTGGTAAAGTAGTTGGTGGTGTGTTGCAATTGACATTGGTGCTAGTGTTATTGGGAGAATCCATTACCTTGATAGAATAAAGATGGTTAGGATAGATTCAAGGAATGTATAGTTGCTGATTGATCGGCACGATTTATTACATTTTAATACCGCTCATTTCCTATCATTTTGATAATAAACAGTTCTATTAATCTCTGTCTGCTCGTTAGTACATAATACAGGTACACAGGAAAAAACAATGGAGAAAGTACACAACATGAACGGAAACGACGGTTTTTAGCTGGAACTGCAAACTGGACAGAATACAGATCAAGTAAAATGAGTTTGCATCAAATAAAGAAGTGTGCAAATAATTCATTCTCTTTTTTATCCAACACGATACATGTGTGAACATAGCACACAAATGAGCACACATGATACACAAATGGGAATGAATCATGACTTGTGCAAGTTGCACCATTGGGTCATGTGTGAAAGTTGTGATGTGAGGTTTTTTATACTTCTTTATCCTCAAAGTCGTTTGAGCAATCCAGTGTGAGTTGTTGAAAATAAACATATCATAAAATTATCATATCCTGTCAGAAGATCACCTAAGAAATTTGGTAGCCTAACTCCACTAAAGTGCGGAGGAACTTCGGCAAATATTTTTGTATAAATTTTAGTTTAAGTTTTGAAGTGAGTTGTGTGGAGCTAAAGCATGGTTTTCTTCTTCTTCTTCTCTCTTGAAGCTCTCATTTGAGAGCTTCATTAAGGAGGTTGAGGAAGTAACCAACATCATGTATCTCAACTCCTTCATTTGTTAATACAATTGTTCTTTTTATTGTTTATTTGTTTTTTAACATCTTATGTTGTTTTTCATTTCTTTCTAGTATAATGTTTGAGTAATCTTCTGGTTGTGGTGATGGTGAGGATGTGAGATGAATGGCTTTGCCTTCCTCCATCTCTTGTAAATATTTAATGTGCTCAAATTGTGATTGTATCCTTAAGATTGTTAAATGAATGTGTTTGATATGGTATGTTGATTTTGATGGTTACTTGTAACCTATATCACATATTGTTAGTCATATGTATGCCCTAGAGGCCATTATTGTACATTATTGTATATTATAGTGGATTCTTGGACACACACACACACATATAGGACTTTCTTGCTCGACATGATAGTATGCTATCTGGTTGCTCTTTATCAACATGTATACTAGTATTATTATTCTATCTCTCTGATACATGTTGATAAAACCCTTAGGATGTTAGCTTGACTATCAGGACTATCATGCAGATCATACTAGTGGGGCTTGGGTAGTCCGCAAGCACATCCTTTAACCGTTCCTAGTCGAGGGAGTATCGAGACAGGGAATCGATATTCCAGAGTAGACTAGTGTGTATTTTTCTTGACCCTGTATGGGGCGATGGATGATCCCTTATCCATTAGTGTTTGACATCAAAGATTGTACACATGTGTTCATTAGAGAATGGGTACACCGAACAGGACTCGCCGAGAACTCCTAGTTGGTATTATTCATATCGTCAGAAAGCAGTTCTCTGGTGACACTGGTACAGGTTAGTCTGGAGACCCGAGATTGTCATAGAGTCTTGTGTGGTTCCCACTGTGCTTTGATTTTCTCCCTACCACGGCTCAAAGGTGTCGTGCAAACAGGTGGATTTTGGGTACATTCTCGAGTCACATGGAGGCAATGAGCGATAGGAGGGGTTTCATCTCTCCTGGTATTAGGAGTTGATGCTGCGCTATGCTCGATTGGCTATAACAGCAAGTCCGTGGCCAGGGCTGATGAGATTTACTGGTAAGTGTTATCAGTAGTTTCTCGAATAGTTATAGGCCATATATCGGCATGACTTATCAAGTTATTGGGGTATGACGATTCCACCCCCAGACTTGATATGCGACATATCAGACGAAGAGACCGGACTGTATGGTAGTGTTGCTTATAGGCTTTGAGGGGAGTTTGGACAAGCTTGTTTGTTGATCTTCTATTCACTCAATACCTGGGTAGCCGTTACGTCCAGCTAGTACCGCTGACGGCTTGTGGGTGACTGATGTGATCATTACCTACCGCTGGCGTATTGATGAGTTTTAGAGTCCCACACAGAGGTTTCTTAGCTCAAGCGAAATGAAGTAGGGCACATATGTAAAATGTGCGGGGCCTTGATTAAATACGTGTATGTGATACCGTATTCTAATCTCGCGATATATTATATCGTTCGGTTATATGTGATATGACCGGGTTATTGAAGCAAGTGTTGATTCGATAAATTGATATAAATGATATTAGTCAGTTATATATGATATAGCCAGATTATTAAATCAAGTGTTGATTTAATAATTTGATATATATTAATATATTTGATATATAAATATATTTTAACTAATATAATGCTCACTAAAGATTTTCTTCTCTTTTAAATGCATTATATATGTGATATATATTTATATGTATATTGTGTCATGGTGGATGATACATAGGACATGGGTGTATGAGACTCACACCAAACTAAAGATAATAAAGATGTTTTATTTATTAAGATTTAATTCAAAATTAGGTGGAAATTGATATGGCTTGGATGCTTGTAGAAGCATGTAGAAGTCTTGACTAATTCCACTAATTTTTGTTTTACTTTGGATATTTTATAACCCAACCATTATCTTTTGTCATGATTAATTTTCTACAAATGACTATGAGATATTTTCTTCACCCTAGTACACACAAGTTCATTTTCTTCATCTCATTCTTGCTCTCTAGCTTTTAATGAGGTGATAAAAGAAAAAGAGAAAGAGAATTCCAAAATGAGTAAAATTTCTATTTCATCAACCTACTCTCATCTAATCCATTAGTGTAAGTTGTTTGCGTCAATAATTCCTTAGTTAGTGAAGATGTAGCTTATGTTAGAGATTCCTTAAGGTGGATCATTTTCGGCCTCGAAGATCCTTAAGCAAGGTTGTTCCTTTCACCAAGTGGAGCCTAAGAAGAGTTCTAGGGATCACTATTTCGAGCTAAGGGACTACTACTTGGAGCTTTAGAAGTGAAGAACCGGTCTACAAAGGTTGTATTCTCTATTCACTTAGAGTAAAGTTTTTTTACATGCATTGAAACCTTAATTCTCTAGTTCGATTCCAGGTTAGTGTAGCTTAGACCTCTAAATTTTTTTAAATTGCATACTTGATGCATGTGGAAACCAAATAGAGGTGCTAAGAAACACTTTCATGGTATTAGAGACAAGATAGAGTATTAGACGATATTATTAGAATCGCGAAACCGAAACAACTTCGAAACAGTCGAAACGAAACCCTAGTTTCTGTCGAATTTTCCTAAGCCTCTAAAATTTTTTTTTAAACGGTTGCAGAGTGCACTTTATTGTGTAAATAGAACACTATAGAAAAAATTAGACCAGGACTCACAAAAGTGGCCAGCGAAAATTATGTTTAAACCAGCCTGGCCGGTTTTGTTATGGGTTTTGGTCTCGAATTTTTTTTGTGATGTTCAGTCCTAAGGTTTCGTGTTTTTGGTAATGTTTGATTTTGGAAAGGTTGCATGTAATGTTGTCTTTCTGTTGGGGCAATTCGGAGTATTTCTTATTCGTAATTTTAACATCATTTCGGGTTTTATCTGATATGTGATACAATATTTGGATCAAAACTCCATCGCAATCGCGTTTAGTACGCGAACACTCACCGGATAACTCTACTAGATAGCCATACCCCATTTCCCTGACCAAGTGACTATAGGAGAACCTCGTTGCCAAAAGCATCCACTCGGGTGCTTGCGGCTACGGTGTTCCGCCTAAGGGCACTTTGTCGACAGTATCGGGGGTGCAGCCATCTACTAAAGTTCCTTACGAGTATTCGATCATTTTAGTCGGGAATCTTGTTGAATTACCCGACTAAGTTATTGAAAAGTGTTTTCGATTTGAGACTAAAATGCAAGGTTTATAGTTTAGGCATGAAATTTGGAATATGTGATATTCCGGGTTTATGATGTCAAAGAGATATGCAGATTCTAATTATTGTATGTTTTATTTTTTTTCTGCGACCGTAAGTGTAATATATGGTGTATCGCCGATTTCGTTGCTATACGTCAACGACTTTCGGGATACGCATATTTACTTACGTTGATCACATGTGATGTTATGTGTTGCTGTGATATGTTATATTGGATCGTCGTGATTGAATAGCCGGGGTTTTTTGCGTGAGATGAGAGTTTTTTCATTTTCATTCATGTAAAATTGTATGTAATATTCTTTTATTGGGACACTTCTGGGTTGAGAATGATGTCACCATTGATATATATTATTTACTTTTCCGCATTAGGATAGACCTAAGGCGTTGAGCACAAGTAACCGGGTTTTAGAGTCCAGTGGGAGACCAATTCGAGGAGTCGAGACCGGGTCTCCTAACTTTAGAATTGGTAGGGTTGCTTACCGCTCTCGTAGGGGTCTAGGGATATGGGTTTGGCTATTCATCATGACCGTGGATGTCACGCCCCGCTTCTCACTGTATGGTAAAAGGACGTGACGGGTCACGCGACGTATTTACTCAGAAGTAAACACGCTAAGCGTATATAAGAAATATAAAGTAAAGTACACAAGAGACAAGATGTAATGAACATCAACTTTATTTATTAAACATTCTTTTTACAATACAACTGAAATGAAAATACATGGAATGAAAGCAATGCCTAAACAATGGCATAACAGAAATGAAAATGAAATTTACATGTAAACTAGAGCTCCGGGTCGAAGGTTAGCTGATCCAAGTCCTCGCTACTGGGCTGTCTCCAGAAGGTCCGATCCACCTGACAACATTCCAAAGAAAGAAGAAAAGGAATGTTGTCAGCGAACAATCATTCGGTAAGTCCCAAAGAATAGGTATAGACAGAATAGACAGAAGGAGAATGTAACTTTTAAAGTTGTATTATATTATTAACGCTGTTGTTTGTAGTTTGGTACAGAAAATGCCAGTGTATATGAGAGGAGTCCCACTATTCCGGAGACTATGGTATATGGAGCACAAGGAACCGTTCAACCACGGTACAACGGCAATGGAGATTCAGGTTATGTGTATTATGATTACAGTCTCGTGTCACTTTTAACACCTTCCATACCAATCTACCCCTTATAAACCCCGCGATGTCTTTTGTATTGATTGTATTGTATTGTAAATTGTATATGGATGACTTTCCAAAACCATGATATCAGTAAATGGAATGGATGTAAATGGAGAGTCATGTAGACTGAGTATATCCAAGGTTCGGTTTAGTCAAGATACATTGATATAAATTGAATAGACGGATTCATGGATTCATGTT
This sequence comes from Agapanthus africanus, assembly GCA_030015575.1. Classification (NCBI taxonomy): domain Eukaryota; kingdom Viridiplantae; phylum Streptophyta; class Magnoliopsida; order Asparagales; family Amaryllidaceae; genus Agapanthus; species Agapanthus africanus. The sequence continues at coordinate 589,628,595 of CM057343.1, forward strand.
GTATTGTAGTTTGTACTTGAATCTCATTCAAGTCAGATTGATTAGTCCGTGACTCAGTCTGAGTCAGACACTTTGAAAAGAACTTGAAATCCTGAATTAGTTTTGATGTTATCGGTAACTGATGCACATGGACGGCAGGATTTGTGTTTTTTTCCAAGACAATTACTGTGTTGATAACATCGTTTGTTAGGTTGTCTATCTTAAATAGGCAAGCACCCATATCTCCGGTTCCCTGAGGCTCAAGAGACAGTTCCCGCTTAAACCTATGTTTACCAGGGTCCTTATTGTAATTTAGTATAACTTGAGAGGGTTTTATGTAAAATTAGTTTTTCAATAATTTCAAAATACACCTCAAGTATTTAATTATCTTCTTTAGGGTTTTCATTGATGTATATTTTATGGTTGTGAAATTTCTAATGAGTAGAACCTAATTTCATAGTATATTGTAGTTTATTGAAATATTGTACTTGTGTTGTATTTGGATGGTATTTTCATGTAATAGTGATTCCTTTGATTTAGAAAACTTGGAAAATTTATATAATTAAAATATATATTTTGCTAATATATATATATATATATTTTATAAAAATAATTTATTTATTTTCTTGTAGAAATCTCATTTTCTAAAGAAAAATGTATAAAAATTCTATCGAGATCGAATGCTCCTTGTTCTCCGCCGAAAACCAGGAAGACAAACGTCTTACCTGAATTTAGGGGCAGATGCTATTTGGTTTTATCCGTCCACCTCTCCGAAGATGCCAAGTTGATTTATGGAATCGTGTATCGGAGGTTTGGACAGATGCGGCCATTGTAGCAGACTTCGTCAGATTCCCTCGTGTACGAGGGGTTTTTGATTATGTGGACGCTCTTCCCTGAAGACGCAAGCCCCTGTAGTTAATTATGCTACCACATAGCGGTAACCACTTTCTCCTTCTCGAAATGGTCACTTCGTGCCATGTGTGTTCGTTTTATTTTTGGTTGCCCGTGGATTGTATAAGGAGACTAATTTATGTTGTCGCCCGTAGGGCGTGGATTAGTCCGAATCCGTATTTTCTTAGATTTAGGTTTGGGTTGGTTTAAGGATCGTTAATATTTTTTTAGATTAAGATCAACTTAGATGCTTGTTAAGGATACGTTAGTCTAATTTTAGACTAAGATCTACTTAACAAGACTTTGGGATCATTTAGATCCAACGAAATAATATTTGGACTCTATCGTTTTAGTTTAGGGACATTGCGGTCCACTGTTTAAGGACATCATAGTCCATGAGTTTAAGGACCTCATCGTCCGTAAAGTTTAAGGACGTCATAGTTTATGAGTTTAAGGACGTCATGGTCCATTCGGTTTAAGGACATCATAGGCCATGAGTTTAAGGACCTCATAGTCCGGTTTAAAGACATCATAGTTTGGTTTAAAGACGTCATAGTCAGGTATTTTGGTTTTACAATTTAAGAATGCGCCAAAATTTTTTTGGTTATTGGGACCCTCCATCTCTCTGAAGACGTTGAAGAATTACAACGACATGTATCAGAGGTATGAAGAGATGCGCCCTTGAACCAATATTGGTTGAGAGATCTATAGTCAGGTTTAGGACCAAGACTAATTAACAAGATTATGAGCACATGAGCTTAGTTGATCTGAATTAGAGATTTGTAGCCAACATAAGCTCAGCCCACTTAGTTTTGAATAAAATGTTGAACATTTATTTGGGCTCAGTCCCTTTTTTAATTTAACAATACTGAGTATTGATTTGGATTCTGACACCCCTTTTTCTTTTGTCTTTTACTAAGTGTTGAATACTTTTTATGGAGCTGGGCTTTATTTAAAGAACACTTTGTGTTCCCTCAGCGCACACATGAGAAGCACGTGGTGCGCTTGGCGCTGAGCGCCAGACTTGGAGCGCTAAGGCGCTTCTTATGAAATAGCGCACATGTGAGGAGCACGTGGTGCGCTTGGCGCTGAGCGCCAGACCTGGAGCGCTAAGGCGCTTCATATGAAATAGCGCACACGTGGGGAGCACGCGGTGCGCTTGGCGCTGAACGCTAGACATGGAGGGCTGAAGTGCTTCTTTTGAAATAGCGCACACGTGAAGAGTACATAGTGCGCTTGGCGCTGAGCACTAGACTTGGAGCGCTGAAGCGCATCTTATGAAATAGCGCACACGTGAGGAGCACATGGTGCGCTTGGCGCTGAGCGCCAGATTTGGAGCGCTGAAACGCTTCTTTGGCAGTTCTGATCAGTTCTGTGCTCTGAGAATTAAATTCTCGTTCATAAGAGACTTTGTCTCATGGATCTAAGAACTAAGTTCTTCTATGATCCCTTTTGTTTTTCTTTATGAGAGACTTTATCTCATGGATCTAAGAACTAAGTTCTTCTTTTTATGAAGATATGCTACGTTCTCTTCTATTTTTGTGAAAAACTTTGTCTTATAGATCTGTGATCTAGAAAAAGAACTAAGTTCTTATTTTTTTTATTAAGAGATGCTATGATCTCCTTTCTTTTTATTTACCTTGAAGAAGGTTCTTCTTCTTAGAGCTTGCTCTTCTCTTTTTCTTTTCCGAAAACTTGAAAATATAGGGAGGTTTCTCCCTCTCCAAGACTTGAAGTCTTAGGTCCTTTATATAGGGGGGCTGATTTGTTGATCAGTTGAGGAAATCTCTCATTGAGAGATTTCTTAATTGATTTGTGGATGTTTCCCACCATTGGATCTTTGATCCAAGGGTTTCTATTTTATAGAAAACAATCTTCTTGTTTTTAACAAGATTGGGAAAATATTTTCCCGTACAGAGCTTATTCTGTATCTTGGTGATTTTTAATCACCATTGGATCTTTGATCTAACGGTGCTCTGATTTACAGAGCACAATCTTTCTTGTTTAGAAAGATTTGAGGAATATTTTCTCAACAGAATTTTATTCTGCTAATTTGCTGATTTTTAATCATCTTCGTTGGATCTTTGATCCAAGGATAGGGAACATTTAGTTCTAGCGTTGGCGCTCTCGTGCTTTGCACTTGAGGCGCTGTCTCAGAGTCTTCGACTCTTGGCGCTAGCGCTCTCGTGCCTTCCACGTGAAGCGCTGCATCAGAGTCTTTGATTCTTAGCATTAGCGCTCTTGGCGCTAGCTCTCTCGTTCTTTGTACGTGAGGCGCTGCCTCAAAGTCTTTGACTCTTGACGCTAGCGCTCTCGTGCCTTGCATGTGAAGCGCTGCCTCAGAGTCTTTGACTCTTGGCGCCGACGCTCTTAAAAGGCGCTGCCTCATTACTGAAGGTGTCTTTTCACCTTCTTTCTCCGCTTTTCCTGAGTCAAACTTCTCTTTTCCAGATCATGGAAATAGTTCCATTATGCACAGCATTTTCTGTGCCTAGACTTAAATGTCTCCCTTCATAATCTGAAGCAATGCTTATCTTCTCTCTCACTTTTTAGAGAATCATTTTGACAGAGAAGAGCTATGGCTTGTAATCTCCCACATGCTCGCCGGTAGCCATGGGAGGTGCCCATTGAGAAAATTGTTCCTCGTTTTGCTGCGCACTTCGTGAACCCTACTCTTACGGATGACCAATGCGACACGGTGCTGCACGAGCTCTTGACTCGTATAGGATCTCCTCTCCCCATCGGCTCCATTTGGCTCCGGATGGTCTTCTTGTCCGTAATCGATGATATTCCCCCTCCTCCGGTGGAGATGACTCCGGCAATGCTCGACGCCGCGGAAGACAAGATCCAGTGCTTCCACGAGGCACTTTTGATCACCACAGCTCTGAGAGATCGCTCTACTCGGCTGCTAAGCTAGATATGGGCTCAGCGTGTCTTCATTTCTGCCTTTGCTGATGGGTGCGGTGCTGGCCGATGGGTAGCTACTCCTTGTGAAGATCGCCATTTTGTCATGGTGGAGAAAGCAGAGAGGGAGTTAGATAATTTTATCCATAGTTTTGTGAATCCCTGTACTTTCGATCCCATGTTTGGTGATCTATTTCTTGTAGAATAAAATATTCAATTAAATGCTTTGTTTTTGTTGTTGAACACCTGTTCTTCCTCTGATGTGTGCATGTGCGTATATGAATGGTTCTGGTTTTACATATATATGTAAACGAAACTTAAGCCGGCATAAACAGGAACAAATAGCTCTTAGCCAAAGATTTTGGCGGGAACACTCCTTGCGGAGGTCTGCATCTCGCTCTACTAGGCCCGAGGATGTACGATAATCCGTACCATCCTGAACGGGGTCCCCAAAATGGGTTGTAGAGACGTAATTGCATGGAAATGTTTAATACATCTTTTTATAGAAAACCGTTTTGTAAGTTTAGGGTATTAATTTTTAAAATCGTATTTTCCTGTATTCTATTGTTCCAAACTTAATCGTGCTATGATAGAGATGTGTGTTATGATGAAGTAGGTCATTACCTCATGAACTATCTAAAGGTATAGCAAGGAATTATGATGATTTATGTTGAAACTAAAGTATATGGTATTTTTATGTAAAAGTGTGATAAAAGTTACAAAAATGATTTTTTTTATGGTGAAATTTGTTTTAATAGATTTATTAATGTTTGCTAAACAATATATGAGAGCATGGTATGTTTTGCATTAAGAAAAGTTGAGTTTTGAAGAAAAACCGAATCAGAAGTCGGATTAACTCCGTTTCCGTCGGGTTTTAGAATTTGAAGTTTTTAGAATAGAGAAAAGAAGAGAAAGAGGGGACTTACTAGGTTTTGAACTAGAGGGGAGAGAGAGGGAACTACGAAAGGTGTCGGGACGTTGTTCGTCGCAGGGAACTCCTTGGAACGTCGCCGGAACTTTGCCCTTTGCTAACTCCACTTGCACACTATTGGGACTTGGGAATTTGGTAGAGTTTTTTTAGGAAATTTCTGAGTGAGGGGGGTGGAAATGGAGTGAAGTATTTATAGGGAAAATTAGGGTTTAGGGGGTGAAAAAAATGCATTAAAATTTGCATTAAAATAGGATTTAATGGTGTTTTTAATTCTCTGGAAATGTGCAGAGAAAATAAACAATACTGGAGTTAGGGGGGAGTCCAAAGGTCTAGGGTTTACAAAAAAAATTGGGTTTGGGCCAACAAAAACCTGTGGCGCCAGCCTGTAACGCAATCTCGTAGGTCCAATCTTTGAGGTGGAGGCTTGGATTGGGGCCACGTGTCCTTGTCGGTCTGAATACTAATTTGCACCTGTTTGTTTTAAGTGTGACTCTTCATTTTACGTGCAGTGCATGTGCAAACTCTTGGGCTTCTAAAAGATTAAAAGAGAAATAAATAAAAAGATAATGTGGCTGGGAGGATTCGATCACAGGGGCTACGTCACAGCAGTGCAAGGCCTTACCAATGTGCTACAAGTACTTTCTTGCTGTTCAAAAGCAAAATAAATACTTATTGTATACACAGAATTGCAAATACCCCATTTTCACATTAACTTTTAAACTGTTTTTCTGTACATTGAAATTGGAGTTGTTACAGTCTACCCTCCTCACAAAAATTTCGTCCTCGAAATTTACTATTTATTTTAAGGACTAGTTTACATATAGATGAGGATATCTCTCACACATCTTATCTTCCCATTCCCATGTTGATTCTCCTGGTGTGTCTTTTCTCCACATCACTCGAACCAAGTTGACTTCCTTGTTCCGAAATGACTTCACCTTTCTGTCTAGGATCTCAACAGGTTGCTGCTCACAAGATAAGTCGGGCTGTACAGTGTGCTCAGAGTGATCAAGAATATGGCTGGGGTCACTCACATACCTTCTGAGTTAGGATATGTAGAATACATTGTGCACTCCTTCCAATGAAGGTGGAAGTGCCAAGCGGTAAGCCACTTCACCGACTCGTTCAAGAATGTCGAATGGTCCAATGTACCTCGGACTAAGCTTACCCCGTCTTCCAAAATGAATCACTCCATGATTGGGAGATATCTTCAGAAATGATCTCCCGGCTGGAACTCCAAATGACGGCGCTTTGCATCAGCCCATTGTTTCTGTCGATCTTGGGCTATGCGCATTCGTTCTCTGATAGTGTGAACCACATCGACAGTTGTTATTATCATCTCAGGTCCTAAGAGTTCCTTATCTCTGATGTCATCCCAACTTAATGGCGTTCGACACTTCCTTCCATAAAGTGCTGCAAAAGGTGCCATTCTTATACTTACTTGGTAGCTGTTGTTGTATTAAAACTCCACAAGATGTAGGTGATCTTCCCACGATCCTCTGAAGTCTAGCATACATGCTCTTAGCATATCTTCCAAGATCTGAATAGTTCGCTCAAACTGACCATCTGTTTTTGGATGATAAGCTGTGCTGAAATAAAGACTTGTTCCCAATCTTGCTTGCAGACTCTGCCAAAATTACGATCGGAACCTGGTGTCATGACCAGAGACAATGAAGACCAGTACTCCATGGAGTCTCACGATTTCCTGCATGAGTTCATGGGTATCAGGGATAGTACATTATGAACAGTTTAAATCTTACTTAGATTCTTACCTCCATGTACTTCTTTGCTAATATCTCAGTAGATTGGCCAGCTCGAAATGGGATGAAGTGAGCCGACTTTGTGAGTCGATCCACAATAACCTATACCGCATCGTTACCCTTTGTGCTGCGAGGAAGTGCAGTCACAAAATCCATTGTGATGTGTTGCCACTTCCATTCTGGGATAGGTAACTGTTGAAGTAAACCAGCTGTCATGTGATGTTCAGCCTTTACTTGCTGACACACCAAGCATTTAGCGACGCTTCTGGCTACTTCACGCTTCATTCCATACCACCAGTAATTTTGACGTAGATCTTTGTACATCTTTGTACCTCCAGGGTGTACTGAGTAGGGAGAGCTGTGAGCTTCTTTCATTAACTCGCCCCAAACAGAACCTTTTGGTACACACAATCTACTGCCGTATCTCAAAGATCCATTTTCATGGATGATGAAGTCTGTTCTAAGTCCATTTTCTACTTGTTTTCTAACCTTTTGCAACTTAGCATCACTGGCTTGAGCTGTTTTGATCTGATTGACAATGGTAGATTGAATTTTTAAGCTTATCAAACTTGAAGCGTTACCTGGCATGAACACTTCAATTTCCATTTGATGCAAGTCTTGTTGAAGCTTCCACTGAGCGGTGAGATGCATTGATAATGGTTGGCGACTAAGGGCATCAGGTACTACATTCACCTTCCCTGGGTGATATTGCAGGTTGATGTCAAAGTCCGCCATGAGTTCTAACCATCGTCCCTGCCGCATATTCAACTCCTTTTAAGTAAACACATATTTCAGACTCTTGTGATCTGTGTATATGTCCACTCATTCACCAAGTAGATAATGACGCAAAATCTTGAGAGCAAAGAATACGGCCGCCAACTCCAAATCATGCGTCGGATAATTGCGCTCATGAATCTTCAGCTGTCTTGAAGCATAAGCCACAACCTTACCGTGATGATGTTGAACACATTCTAATCCCTTACCGAAGGCATCGCAATACACTTCAAAACCTCCAAATTGGTCCGGTATGACAAGGATAGGTGCTGATGTCAATCTTGATTTGAGTTCTACGAAAGCTTGTTCGCATGCTTCTGACCACACGAATTCTTCATCTTTACGTGTGAGCTTGGTCAGGGGTGTTGCGATCTTCGAAATTCTATCAATGAATCTTCTGTAATATCTGGCTAGACCCAAGAAACTTCGAATGTCCTTCACAGACTTTGGTGTCGGCCATTGGTTTACTGCTGATACCTTCGCTGGATCTACAGAGATTCCTTCGCCTGATACAATGTATCTGAGAAAACCGACTTGGTCTAGCCAAAACTCACACTTGCTGTATTTGGCATAGAGTTGATGTTGTCGTAGAGTTTCTAGGAAAATTCGTAGGTGTTCGGCGTATTCTTTTCGACTCTTAGAATACACCAGGATGTCGTCGATGAAGATGACAACAAACCTGTTTAGGTACTCTCGGAAAACTTGATTCATTAGGTTTATGAATATAGCTGGTGCGTTGGTCACTCCAAATGGCATCACAAGAAATTCGTAATGACCATAGCGAGTTCTGAATGTCGTTTTATGGATATCAGATTCCTTGACTTTCACCTGATGATAACTCGAACGAAGATCTAACTTGGAGAAGACACAAGATCCGCTTAGCTGATCGAACATATCGTCGATGCGCGGGAGTGGATACTTGTTCCTTATCGTTGCTTCGTTCAAGGCCCTAAAATCAATGCACATTCTGTATGAACCTTCCTTCTTCTTCACAAATAGAACTGGTGATCCCCAACTTGAAGTGTTGGGACGAATCCTTCCTTTCGCCAATAATTCGTCTTACTGGGTTCGAACTTCCTTCAAACCTTCCGGACTTAATCGATACGGTGCTTTAATCACTGGTTGTGCTCCTGGTACTAAGTCATTGCCGAATTCAAGAGCTCGATCGGGAGGCAAATCTGATATGTCTTCAGGAAACACATCGTCGAACTCTCGAACTACTTCTGGCTTTGATCCTTCCTCCACTTGAATTGCCACAATCACTGTCTTCTTTGGTTTCGCCTTGTAAGTACTTGGCTCTAGGGTACGGTCCCCACTTTTGAAATAGAAGACTGGATGCTCTGAAATCTCGAATACTACCCTCCTTTGACGACAGTCAATGGTAGCATAGAATGTTCCGAGCCAATCCATACCCAAAACGACGTCGAAGTTCGGTATGTCCAGCACCTTGAAGTCGGTATAGAATTCTCTGCTGCAGACGGCCACTGGACACAGATCGTATCCCATTACTTCCTTTAGAATGCCGTTCCCTGAACTGATATTCCAGCTGGATACGAGCGGTTTGACTGGAATCGCATGAGTTCGGATGAACCATTGCGACATAAAGCAATGAGATGCTCCAGTATCAAAGAGTGCGAGTGCAGGAAGTGAAGCTACTAAGATTATACCTAAGTTATATGTGGGATAGGTTTTAGGTAAAATGAAAATGTATATAGGTATATCTATGAACTGAAAGAAAATTTGAAAGGGAAGTGTTACCAGTGATGACTTGGCCGGTGGCTTCAGCTTCTTCCACGGTCATTGTGAAATCCTGTCGCCTCGGCACATTCCTCCTTGCTGGAGCATTCCTCTGTTCGTTCCTTGGTCCTTGAGGTGGGTTCCTTTGAGCTTGATGGAATTGATGAGGAGGAGGTGCAGTCGGTCCATGAGGAGGTGAAGCAGGTAGTGCAAGTCTCAGAGAAGGTTCCTGGATGTCTGGGCGGTGATGGTAAGTGATTGCTAGTCTGGGTGCAGCATATGGGTTGTGTCTACGAGGACAAGACCCAATGTCATGAGTAGATGAACCGCAGAATAAGCAAAGATGATTCGCAAGCCGGCAATCTTTCACCAGATGTCCATCCCTCCTACAATAGGTACAAAAGGCTGGGTTGGGCCGGTTGTTCGGTACTCCCGGACTCCGGGGCACAAATGGTGGCCTTACAGAGGCTCTTTCTTCCATCTGATTGGCAGGGAGCTTAACTCCGGCAGATTGAGGTCTGTCCCTCATCTTTACCACCGCCTCATATCGGCGGGCCGCTTTCAGAGCCAATTCATGAGTTGGGAAATCCCCTGTGGCTAACGCAGCTTGGATCTCTAGATCTAACCCTTATTGGAATCGTCAGGCTCTGATCTCATCCGTCGGTATTAGGTGTGCCGCAAATCTATTAAGGTATTGTGTTAGCTGCGTAGTATGTGATATATTGAAAATTGAACTATTGAGACATATCTTACCGACTGAGCATGGTAAACTCAGCATCGTTCTCATCCACTGATTTGGTCCACATTGAACCCTGTTATAGGAGGATGAACTGTTGTTCCATGTCGAATCTGGAAGTCTCGGGGAAGTACTCTGCGTCGAACATATCGCGGAAAGTCCTTCATTCGATCGGCTGGATGAGACGGCTTTCTTCCGCCTTCCACCAGACCCGTGCATTTTCAGTGAGCTGCGGCTTTGCAACTCATACCCAAGCGACCTCTGGCACTTGTGCTGCTGCCAGGTCATCTTCAATACTCTAAGCCCATTCTTCAGCTTCTAGAGGGCTCTCTTTCCCTGAGAACTGCTTAGGGTGCAAGGCCATGAATTGCTTCACCCCAGGTGCTTCTGCCTTGGGACGGTTCATCAAGATAGCAGTCTGCTGTTGCTGTCCCTGTCCCTCCAGGAGGCTGCGGATCGCCTCAAGCAATACCGTCTACTCGTTGATCGGAGCAGCTATAGCCGGTGTAATTGGTAGGGGTGGTGGAGTGTTCTTGAAGTTGGTGCTGGTGTTGTTTGGGGAATCCATAACCTTGAAAGAAAAATTTGGCTTAGAACAGATTCAAAATATATGAAATTGGAAAATTCAAGAAATATGAATTGTAAAGAATGTTTTCAGTTCTTGTGTAATATTGCTTAGGTTGTCCACGCAGAGCGGACCTGCATGGGCCACCAACAAAACCTGTCACGCACCGCTTCCCAGTGTACAGCAAGAGGACACGACGGGTCACGCGACGTATTTACTCAAAAGGAAACACGCTAAGCGTATCTAAGAAATATAAAGTAAAGTACACAAGAGACAAGATGTAATGAACAATTTATTTATTAAACATTTTTTTTACAATACAACTGAAATGAAAATACATGGAATGAAAGCAATGCCTAAACAATTGCATAACAGAAATGAAAATGAAATGTACAAGTAAACTAGAGCTCCGGGTCGAAGGCTAGATGATCCAAGTCCTCGCTGCTGGGCTCTGTCTCCAAAAGTTCCGATCCACCTGACAACATTCCAAAGAAAGAAGAAAATGAATGTCATCAGCGAACAATCATTCGGTAAGTCACAAAAAATAGGTATAGACAGAATAGACAGAAGGAGAATGTAACTTTTAAAGTTGTACTTTATTGTTAACGCTGTTGTTTGTAACTTGGTATAGAAAATGCCAGTGTATACGACAGGAGTCCCACTATTCCGGAGACTAAGGTATACGGAGCACAAGGAACCGTTCAGCCACGGTACAAAGGCAATGGAGATTCAGGTTAGGTGTATCATGGTTATAGTTTCGTGCCACTTTTAACACCTTCCATACCAATCTACCCCTTATAAACCCCGCGATGTCTTTTGTATTGATTGTATTGTATTGTAAATTGTATATGGATGACTTGCCGAAACCATGATATCAGTAAATGGAATGGATGTAAATGTAGAGTCATGTAGACTGAGTATATCCATGGTTCGGTTTAGTCAAGATAGATTGATATAAATTGAATAGACGGATTCATGGATTCATGTTGTATTGTAGTTTGTACTTGAATCTCATTCAAGTCAGATTGATTAGTCCGTGACTCAGTCTGAGTCAGACACTTTGAAAAGAACTTGAAATCCTGAATTAGTTTTGATGTTATCGGTAACTGTTGCACATGGACGGCAGGATTTGTGTCTTTTTCCAAGACAATTACCGTGTTGATAACATCATTTGTTAGATTGTCTATTTTAAATAGGCAAGAACCCATATCTCCAGCTCCCTGAGGCTCAAGAGACTGGTCCCACTTAAACCTATGTTTACTAGGGTCCTTATTGTAATTTAGTATATCTTGAGGGGGGGTTTATATAAAAATAGTTTTGGCATAATTTCAAAATACACCTCAAGTATTTAATTATCATCTTTAGGGTTTTCATAGATGTATATTTTATGGTTGTGAAATTTCTAGTTAGTAGAATCTAATTTTATAGTATATGGTAGTTTATTGAAATACTGTACTTATGTTGTATTAAGATGGTATTTTCATGTAATAGTGATTCCTGTGATTTAGAAAACTTGGAATATTTATATAATTAAAATAGATATTTTGCTAATATATGTATATATATTTTATAAATATAATTTATTTATTTTCTTGTAGAAATCTCATTTTCTAAGGAAAAATGTATAAAAATTCTATCGAGATCGAATGCTCCTTGCGAAGATCTGCATCTCGCTCTACTAGGCCCGAGGATGTGCGATAATCCACACCATCCAGAACTGGGTCCCCAAAATGGGTTGTAGAGACGTAATTGCATGGAAATGTTTAATACATCTTTTTATAGAAAACGGGTTTGTAAGTTTAGGGTATTTATTTGTAAAGTCATATTTTCCCGTATTCTATTGTTCCAAACTTCATCGTTCTATGATAGAGATATGTGTTGTGATGAAGTAGGTCATTACCTCATGAACTATCTAAAGATATAGCAAGGAATTATGATGATTTATGTCGAAACTAAAGTATATGGTATTTTTATGTAAAAGTGCGATAAAATTTACAAAAATGATTCTTTTACGGTGAAACTTGTTTAAATAGATTTATTAATGTTTTCTAAAAAATATGTGAGAGCATGGTATGTTTTAGATTAAGAAAAGTTGAGTTTTGAAGAAAAACCGAATCAAAAGTCAAATTAACTCCGCTTCCGTCGGGTTTTAGAATTTGAATTTTTTCGAATAGAGAAAAGAAGGGAAAGAGAGGACTTACTAGCTTTTGAACTAGAGGGGAGAGAGTGGGAACTATGGAAGGTGTCGGGGCATCGTTTCGTCGCCGGGAACTCCTTAGAACGTCGCAGGAACTTTTCCCTTAGCTAACTCCACTTGCACAATATTGGGACTTGGGAATTTGGTAGAGTTTTTGTAGGAAATTTCTCTGTGAGGGGGGTGGAAATGGAGTATGGTATTTATAGGGAAATTTAGGGTTTAAGGGGTGAAAGAAATGCATTAAAATTTGCATTAAAATAGGATTTAAAGGTGTTTTAATTCTCTGGAAATGTGCAGAGAAAATAAGCAATACTGGAGTTAAGGGGGGAGTCCAAGGGTCTATGGTTTACAAAAGAATTTGGGCTTGGGCCAACAAAAACCGGCGGCGTCGGCCTGTAACGCAATCTCACCGGTCCAATCACTGAGGTGGGGGCTTGGATTGGGGCCACGTGTCCCTGTTGGTCTGAATACTAATTTGCACCTGTTTGTTTAATGTGTGACTCTTCATTTTACGTGCAGTGCACGTGCAAACTCTTGGGCTTCTAAAAGATTAAAAGAAAAATAAATAAAAAGATAATGTGGCTGGGGGGATTCGATCACAGGGGCTACGTCATAGCAGTGCATGGCCTTACCAATGTGCTACAAGTACTTTCTTGCTTTTCAAAAGCAAAATAAATACTTATTGTATACATATAATTGCAAATACCCCATTTGTACATTAACTTTTAAACTCTTTTTCTGTACATTGAAATTGAAGTTGTTACAGTGGAATCCGTGTTTTTCATTACTAGCTGAATTTAAAATACAGACCTCCTAGTATATCTTATATTTCACATGTTGCTTCTGCTGTAATGTTCTGTGATGAGATCATATAACTGCGTGAGACGGATGCTTTATATTATATATATATGATATATAATAAACATTACTTATGTTTTACACCTGCGCTAGTCCATCCTCCGCTCTGTCGGTAGTTAAGTATCCTAACGGTGAATGACGGGGCCCCATGGCGAATGCAGATTGTATAAGCGTACGTTGTATTTTCGTTTCTTTATCTGTAATGTTTAGGAAACATAAATGATGGGACTTCATTAACGAGATTAATGAAAAGGAAAGAAGCCTAAAGATGTTGTAGAATCAATTTTTTTTAAAAAGGCAGCTCTAGTTATTGATTTGCATAGCGGTATTCCTTTTATGAATATCCAGCATCTCATTCGATGAGGAAAGAACCTAGATCTCTTCATCGGGAGTGACCTCTTTAGCAAACTGCTAGCAGATGCTACAACCCACTCGGTTTATTTTTGAAAACTATTCGATTTTAAAAGTGGAGCTTAAACCACTCCTTTTCAAATCACTCAATTCTGCAACGATATCAAGTTCATTACGCAAAATATTTTCTTAAAAACTTATCGTAGCCTTCCGCCATTTCAGATAAGGACTATTTAGTATTCGTGCTATGTTTGTTGGCCTCCGTCAAGACGTAGTGTGCGGTAGCTAATTAGTGCTTATCTGCAACCATATGATGCGATTGGATTTGCGTAGTCGTACGACTTAGTTGGCCTCCATCAATGGTCGTACGGGTGGGTTTAATTCAATCATGAAATGAACGGGTTGAACTTGACTAGCGGCTATGGTTTTTTGGCCTCCGTCAAGGTCATAGGACGCTAGGGGCAAAAACAGATATTGAGAATTTCAAGTGTTGAAAATTTGCAATGAGATTGCATACCTTCTATGAGATAGTTGGATCCCGATACCCACTGCGAGTAAATGTTACTCCTGGGAAAGTTTTGCACTTTACAATTAGCTGATCCAGTAGGTTTCTAAGAAAGGTGTTAACGGGGTTATGCCTCTGCGGAAACGAGATTATTTAATTAGTTCCATGCGAAAGCATGGGGAGACTCCCTCGGAGTACCAGTACCTGCCTGGCCGAACGATTGGCGAACTTGTAGGGTGTAATTAATCCAGGCTAGTCTTACCTTTTAGGGTCTAAAGGAAGATTTGATAAAAACAGTAGGAGCCATCCTAATTAGATAAGATAATAACCAATCTAATCTTGCAAGAGTGCACGCTAAAGTGTTTTCTTCTCTCTCTCTTTCTCCAGGTAGCGACCATGACATGCCTTAATCAAGATAATAATATTGATGTATTGACCGAACCCGCTTATTATACTGAGCCGGGAAACGTTGGTTCCGCTCTACCTTATAACTGTTATAAACCTGAGCAGGAAATAGGGGAATACCCGGATTCCCATACGACCCGAACAAGGAATAAGTATGTTGATGCATCTTCTTCGGGTGTGTTCGTAACCGAGAATTGTTTCTCACTGTGCTCTACGTCCTGGGTATTAGATACCAGATCAGGATCCCACAAATGTAATATGTTACATGGGTTAAAGAGAAGTAGAGAACTGGGAATGGATGATATGACTGTAAGAGTAGACAATGGTGCACTCATTACAGCCAAAGTAGTTGGCGAATATCATCTTGTATTAACAAATGGTAATACAATGATTCTCAATGACTGTTATTACATACCCAGCTGGTTATGCAATATTATATCAGTTTCTTTATTAGCTAAAGAAGGATATAATTTTGTATTGGAGGATAATGTTATGAACATTTTCTTAAATCAAAAGTTGATTGGGTTTGGTAAGTTGTGTAATGGTATATACGTTCTGAATCAAACCACAGTTCTAAACATACAGAACACACACAAGAGGAAAAGTTCAGAAATGAACGAAGCCTTCTTGTGGCATTGTAGACTAGGTCATATCAATGCGACCAGACTAGCGAAGTTGCGTAAAGATGGATATTTGAATCCGTTTGAATTTACAGCTTATAAAACTTGCCAATCATGTCAGAAAAGCAAAATGACCAAAACTCCGTTTACTGGACACGGAGAAAGAGCTACTGAACTCTTGGGGCTGATACATAGTGATGTATGCGGTCCTATGTCTACACATGTCAGGAATGGTTCCTTATTTTTTATTACATTCACCGATGATCTCTCAAGATACGGACATGTGTTCTTGATGAAACATAAATCTGAATCTTTTGAGAAATTTAAGGAATATAAGTGTGAAGTTAAGAACCAGACGGGTAAAAGTATTAAAATTCATCGATCTGATCAAGGAGGAGAATACTTAAGTGCGGAATTCCGTGATTATTTAAAAGAGAATGGGATTCTCTCTCAGCTTACTCTTCCGTTTACACCATTGCACAACAATGTATCGGAGCGGAGAAACCGCACCCTATTAGATATGGTGCGCTCTATGATGAGTACTGCTGTGTTACCTATTTCCTTTTGGGGTTATGCACTTGAGACAGCCGCATAACTATTGAATAGAGTTCCGACCAAATTCGTGCCTACCACTCCATATGAGATATGGGAAGGGAAGAGACCATGTCCTAATTTCATTAAGACGTGGGGTTGTCCGGCCAATGTTAAAAAGCAAAATCCGGAAAAACTCGAGGCCAGGTCAGTTCTGTGCAAGTTTGTACAATATCCCAAGTATTCGCGAGGGTATATCTTCTACCACACCGAGGAACAAAAGGTGTTTGTTGCTCAGCATGCCACCTTTTTAGAAAATGAATTTCTTGTGAAAGAAATTAGTGCAATGAGGTAGAACTGGAAGAAGTTCTAGCTACACAAACTACAACTGATGATTTGGTAGAACCGGAGGATTCATAAGTCCCCGACGAACCTCAGCCACTCTGCAGTTCTAGTAAGGTTCCTCATTCACCTGAGAGATACTACGGTTTTCTCATAGACCGTGAGAGTGAGGATTGCATCATGGAAGATGATGACCCAACTAGTTTTGAGCAGGCCATCACAAGTGGGAACTCTGTGAAATGGTTGGATGCAATGCGATCTGAGATGGAATCCATGTACACCAACAAAGTATGGACTTTGGAAGTTCCTCCTGAAGGAGTAAAACCCATCAGGAGCAAGTGGATCTTTAAGAAGAAACTTGGTGAAGATGGAAAAGTTGAGACTTGTAGCAAAAGGTTTTCGTCAACGACCTGGTGTCCATTATGATGAAACCTTTTCTCCAGTGGCTATGCTTAAGTCCATCCGGATCCTACTTGCCATCGATGCATACCATGATTACGAAATCTGGTAGATGGACGTCAAGACCGCTTTTCTAAATGGTGATTTAGAAGAGAGCATGTACATGATACAGCTAGAGGGCTTTGTAGATAGTGGGAGCAGCGGAAAGGTATGCAAGCTGCTTAAATCAATCTACGGATTAAAACAGGAACAACGATTACTACAGTGTGCGTGACATGGAAATTACCGATGATGATGTGTGTGAGCCGGCAAGCAAGTGTACTTAGAAAATACGCATCATCGGTAATGGTGCTGGTGTCCTAACAGACGAGCTCATAGTAGTTGAAGAAAACACATGTATAAATGCAAGGCAAAGGGAACAACATGAGTATAACGGAAAATGAATATTAAACGCAACATTATTGAATATACTTATCTGCATACGAGTCATATAGTTTTAGTGTTTGAAATAGCACGAATCATGGTTTTTAGAAAAGTAGGGCTACGGTGTTTTTGAGAAAAGATATTTCCTTTAAAAATCCGCAGCATCCCTCGGTGTGTCTTTTGAAAATACTCAGGATTCATTAGTTTTGAAAATAGGTATGACTCGAGTCTAGTCTAGCATCTACCTAATCAACTAAAAGACTAAACTAAGAAACTAGTCGAAAGGTATTAAGAAATCTATATTATCCCGAGCCGATATATCTAATAGTCGGCGATCCAGTCTGATATCATCACTTACGGAAATAATACATCGTACTACATCCTCGAGCCAAGAGTGCGGATCAATCAACATATTTATATCTCGTACGGCAAAATCTATCGTACGGCATCCCAAAAATCCAGGGTACAGGTCAAATATCATATATAAATCATCATGCATACAGTTCATCATCGTACAATATCATGATCGGGGTTACGGTTCTAAAGTCTCGTACATTCTAATATCATAAATTCATATATTATCGCATGTAAGAATACATATCGCCTAAAGATCCATCATAATATCATATCATGTACAATATCATGACTCAATCACATATCATAACACACGGCATCCTGCCCGATCATATCGACTCATATCAATTCAACATCTCATATCCCCATCTCATTTGTGTGTGTGTGTGTGTGTGTGTGTGAACAAGCACGCACGCGCGCGCGCGCGCACACACATATACATATACACACAAAGAAAACTAAGTGCATGTGTGTGTGTGAGACAACACATAACTTGCGATTCGTTACTAAAGTAATAAACTTATGGATATGTCTTCTTAGACTAAATCTAATCTAACCTAAGGTCTCCTAGATACCCTATTTGCTAAGTAATCAAAATATCGCATGCAAACCGATAGTAATACAGTAATACTCTATCCTACGGTTGCGGGGGTGCTACACGCCATCCACCCAACTTCCCCCGTAGATATACATCTACTTACCTTGATTCTCGCTTTTCGAAGTGGATGACGCCACACATCTCCCTTGTCGCCCTGAAGTGCACGCGAATGTACCTACACACCACAGCACATCGTATCGCATCAAATACCCAATTCAAAAACCGACACAACACGCGAGGTTCCTATAGGTTAGAACCTATAGCATACGCATGCGAAAACAATCATAAAACCCTCATCGTTGACATATAAACATCCAACGACCAAATCCACATTCAAATACCAATAACCAAGTTTTTGAAATCGGAAAACATAGTTAAAACCAAACACTAAATGCTCCCAGATTTTTTGGTCAGATAAATTAGGGCTAAACAAACAGTACATGGGGCTATGCTATAAGGTATGTGAGCTACTGGCAAAGACACAACACCACCCCACCAAAATGACCCGGCGACAATGCCCAATTCCCCGGTCTCGCCAGCCCCCATGAAGAATTTTGGTCTCGTCTTCTTGTGACAGTCTTCTAGTGGTCCTACTAGGTCTATGAAGTTGTTTGTTTTTTCCTATAATCATCCCAGGTTGCTCCAGATTCCCTATAGTCAAGCCAAACTCCACAAAACCGACATTGGATGATCTAAACTCAAGTTTTATGATCTAGCCTCTGGTTTGGTCCAAGTTTTGACACTATAGGGATGTAAGGTCACTACTAAACCTCAATAACACCTTTCCAATTCATAAAACACCTAGACCTCAACTTGGAATTTTTCTAACATCACTAAACCTTATTTAATCAACTCTAAACTACTATAGGATATGAGGAAAACAAGATTCTAAACTAATGATGTAGGATTATACCTCATTTGAGAACTCAAAAAACTTCTTGAGTTGCTCAAAGTCTTCAAAATCCTAGTTTGATCCCACCAATAGGTCTGTAGTGAGGTTGTGCACCATTTTTGTGAAGGCTTGAGTGGATTTTGGTGTGGATTTGGGTGGTTTTGAGAGTGGTAGAAGGTGGAGGAAGAGTAAGAGGAGGAAGAGGAGGTAGAGAAAATATTAGATGGAGAATGAGGATTGCAAAATAAGAAGCCATGGCACTCTAGTATTTTCTCACACACTCTCTCTATCTCTCTCTTACTCACCCATACCCCCATGTCCCTTTGACCATTGAAAGTCCATTTCTTTTCTTTTACTTTAAAAAAAAAACAAAACCAATTATATATGCAAATGAAACATGGTTCAACTAAATATCACAAATGTTTGTAACATGCTATGGTGCATGTGATGCACATAAACCGGATTAATATATAATTAGCGAAAATTAATCAAGTTTAGCATTAAACTTAAATACAATCAACCGTATAATAATTTATAAAATGTTTAAATCACATAAACACCTTCAAAATCAATAATTTATATATATATTCAATTATTTTCCCACTATAAACATATACTCATACTATATCATTAAAACCAAACTACACACTTTTAATAATATTCATGAAATTTATTATTTAGTAATTTAAATCCCCAAAAACAATATTTTATTTTCTGAAATGTTACAATCTTCCCCCCTTAAATAAATTCGGTCCCCGAATTTAAATTTAAAACTCCCCCAAATACTAAAACATTTCACCAAAGTAATCAAGTCGTCGGGGCTCCGAATCATGAATACTTAAAACATAACATAGCGCAATACATGCTATGAGAATGAGTGTAAAACTCAAAATCAAAACTCCGTCAAGTATCATGCAATCATCGGAGTCATGGCGAAAATACAATGTCAAAATCCAATACGAAAATCAACATGAT
This sequence comes from Agapanthus africanus, assembly GCA_030015575.1. Taxonomy (NCBI): domain Eukaryota; kingdom Viridiplantae; phylum Streptophyta; class Magnoliopsida; order Asparagales; family Amaryllidaceae; genus Agapanthus; species Agapanthus africanus. The sequence goes on from CM057343.1 coordinate 589,648,322, forward strand.
ATAACCAAAAGTATAACATGTATATAGTACGCATCGTAATGAAATCGTCAAAACAACCGAATAAAAGTGCATGCCAAATCCTTTTTAAATCTCCGTGCGATGCGCATATCACGACATAAGTAGCGGACGTTCATTATAAGAAAAATAGCTATATATATATATATATATATCCTTTGTTTAGCATATACGTTCTGCCTTTTTGAAAATGATTTCGAAGGGTTTCCTTCGTAAAGTTTCGTGTCAGCATGGACATGTAAGAAAATATTAAGACTGTAGCTCCTTTTTGGAAATCTTTACAGCAACTATCGATCCATGCAAAAATACTCAGGTACTGTCCTCAGACCAGTCATGTTCAGTTACTAAACCGTAGTATATATCATGAAAAATATAGTGCTCGAAAGAAAATCAATCTCAAAATAAAGTATACAAATACCACGTGAGTCAGGTGCGTACGAAAATCGAAACCAAATACAGGTGCCACAAATGTGTATAGAAACAGAACTAAGTGCAACGGGCATGCACAAAAACATGTGTCAAGTGCAACGGGTGTGTGTGACAACAATATTAGGTGCATCTGATATATACGAAGAATCTTGATTTAGTGCATCTAGTGTGCACAAAACCGCATCAAGTGCGCCAAGTGTGCGCAAGAATCTCAATCAAGTGCTCATGGTGAACGAAAACGAATATCGAGTATAAAAATCAAAATCAATGGTATACGACATACACCAATTCAAATAAAGCATACCGTGGCTTAAGCACTAATAAACCTGTGCATCTGCGTGCACGAAACTATATCAAGTACTGAAAGCTCGTGTAAACTACGTCGAAAGCATAAATCAAATCATATGCTCACGACATGTATGAAATCAAAATCAAACATCTTGGAAAGCATAAGATCAAAATTGAGAGCAATAAATATGCATGGAAACAACAATCAACACAATTGATATGTAAAATACGAATCAAGTGCAACTGTAGTGCACATAAGAAAATATCAATCATAAAAAAATCGTCAAATATCAAAATCAAAACGACGAAAACGTGTTCTCCGAACCACCAAATCGCAAACCAAAATAACTATGTCCTCGTCAATATGCCCCTCGTTCAATATCGAAGGGTGCCGGTGCATCCAAAGCTAGTAGAGCAAGTTATCTACTTGCCTCCTGTTCACGGTCTGGCGCCTCTGCTCCTATGTCCTCGTCTCTCACTGCGGATCGCCAGTTACATGACTCCTCGGCTCAATAGCCCGATACGGAGTGATGACGGAAACAGTTCCGCTCCGGCGCATCCTCTGAAGATCTCCTGACCAATTAACATGGTCACTCATAATGTATCATGTCGGCGATGGAAGTCTCTAGCCTAATAAGTAGGTGTGATACAACCGATCCTGGGTCTAAGTCTTACCATGTAGTGTTCCAGAAGGATCCTGTCAGGTTCTCTTTCCAATACCATCTTTGCCGGACTGTCCAGAAGTTAGCACTCTTTACTTAAACCATTTTTTGTTCCGGAACAGCTGCATACTCATCATGACCTTTCTCTGGAAGTACGTCCGCATCCAACGCCTCTGCGCGCATAAAAATTCTCTGACACTAACGGAGTGGAATGCCATTTCGTTAAGATCTCTTACGAACCTCTTACTCTGCTTCCTTTCGGTATAGTCCAATTCGGAATTATCTCTTCGTAGCTGTGTGGAGTGCGCTCCAATTGACTATAGTCATATCTAGAGTCTCTTTTGAAGCTACGAACACGGCATCTCCAATATCCTGTAGAGGGCATCTGGCTAAATACGTCCTCGGGAACTCTTCCAAATCATTGGAGGAATACACTTCATTCGTCCATTCTCAATCGACTCACAACGCATCTGGGTGAGGTCCTTCTATCCGAAGCTGGTCAATTTACTGATCTTACATCGTAGCATCCAACGAACGATGTCCTTTCTTGATCAACTCAAAGCACGTCCGTGTGAGGGCCTCTTCTAGGTGAAGTTAGTCAATTGATGACCTCGCATTGAAACATCCAAACGAGCAAAAAGTCCTAGTCTTATCCAAGGGTGACTAGCGATCTTCTATCACATCCCTAAATGTAACCTCATGCTACAATAGCTTCCAAACGTCTGGGCAACGTTGTCTGAAGATGCCATGAGGGAGGAAACGTTCCTCTACAAACTTTAGTTCAAGCCTAAAAAAGAAAAATAAATCCACCATGCGTCTGATTGATGCATTGCTCGAGCCCGAGTCTCATGCTCTTGATGGCGATGGTATGTCTGCGCATGAACCAGAATATGGCTTTCTTTTTCCGAACACGTCCGCCGAGGAGGCTACTTAGCTTGCTAAAGCCCTCAAAATGTCACTGGATGAGACTCAGGACGTGCGCCCCTAAAGGAGACACCTTGCTCGCATCATTTTCCGGGATGTTAATATGCCCTCTACTATGCCGCCGCCGGCTCCTTTAACATTATCAGAGGAAAGGGGTCTGAAATGGCCGATCTCAGCCGCTTTGGAGGATGAAGTTGCTTATAGAGCAAATAAAGCTCCTTAAATTGAAGCCCGGCGGGCGTGGCTATTCAAAAAGAAGCAACGACTTGAGGAAGCTATACTCTAGGCTCTTTGGGGGCATCGGTATATATTTTTTATGTTACTTAGTAGATATCTTATATTGCTCTTGTCCTTACATTCTCTTTTCCTTACATTCTCTTTTCCTTTTGCAGGGAATTTTGCGGCGGGTGCAGTTTTGAGCATACAACATGTCCTGGAAACTCCTACAATGGCTCTGATTCATTCGGCTGAAGCTCTTGGTCCATCAGCGAACTCCTTAGATATCATTGGTGGTGTTCTAGAAGATATAGAGGATGTTCTTGACGTTGTTGCCTCTTCGGCCTAGAGTGTGAGGAGTATCGAAGGTAATCTTACATCTTACTTCCTTTCGCTTGACGATCTTTCAGTATGCTTGATTCTCTTTCTCTCTTATGGTGTTTTCAGAGTTACAGGAGATGGTGTCTTCCATTTTGGATCATTCTCTGGAGGAGACCTTCTCGCCTATATTTGGTATGGCGGCTCCGCATGTGATACCTCTCCAGCGTATCATCTTTTCTTCTGGACATGGTCGGTATCTTTTTATCTCCTTTATCATACTTTCCGGAGTGATACCGACATGTTTGTTTAACTGCAGTCTTGTAGGCCGATGACGAAATTGAGGTTTTGGACAGACCTGCGGATCTCACAGATTTGCTTCCTGTGACCATGGGTGAGTGACACCTTGGTCCTTGTATTCTTTTGTTTATCTCCCATTTTAAAGATGCATCTAATCTTCCTGTGTTTTCCTTATTTTGACACAGTTCTACTAGCCCTAACCCCATTTGAATCTCATGTTCATATGCCTGAAAGCCCTTACGCAAGACGTAACTCTGAAAGGATGGCGAGGAACGGCCTACACTCGCCGGTCGATCTCATTGAAGACCTTCGCACTGGTACTTCCTTCATCGCAGGGGACTTTGCTGCTGAAGCTAACACTTCTTTATCTGTCCTTGCGACCTATCATGACTAGATGTTGGTGCATACTTGGGTTGAATACCGTCGGCGAGTGGAAGCCCTACTTCATAAGCTTGAATGCAAATGCCTTCCCTCGGATATCTCATCTCTGAAGGCCAGATTGAATAAATGGATTGAGAGATGTGGCGTCAATCTCCGGTCTTGCAAGAAGAGGCTGACCCAAAAAATTTCAGAGTTGGAGTTAGCTTCTGCTTCTCCATAGATGGAACCAGTGACGTGGCAAGCCCGCAACGTATTACTATAAAAATTCGTTAAGCGAAATAAAGCAATATAACAATAAGCAAGAATGACAAGAGTAATAAAATGAAACATCAACTTTATTTAGATTCAACTTTATATACAACTATATGGAAATAAAAATACAACAATAATGCAAATGTATAAACAATGGCATAATGAAAGTAAGTACCGGTAGTAAGAAGCTAGTTGTCTGGCTGAGTAGAAAACTGGTCCAAGTCCTCCTGGCTCGGCTCTATGTCTTCAGAGTCCAGTCGTCTTGACAAACATTCCAAGGAATAAAATAGGGAGGAATGTCGTCAGCGAACTAGCGCTCGGTAAGTCCCAAAAGAAGTAAGAGAAGATAATATATAATGTGAATAGAAACTAAATGAATAGTGGACGATAAAATTTTATATGATCATTCACAGGTAAAGATAGTTATTCTAACGTAGTTATTTATAGTTTGATAAAAAAGCTATTCATGTATATGAGAGGAGTCCATCTTATCCCGTGAACTATGGTAACATGTAGTACAATCCCTCATCATAACCTACGGGACAACGGCACGTGAATTCATGTACGTGTCTTTTAAAGCGACTTCTCGTGTCATGATGTAAGTTCTGTAACAATCTACCCCTTTATCCCCACGTATTGTATTGTATAGATTAAGATTACAGGTCTTGGCCGAATCCATTGATATAAAATGTACAGGTTCATGTTCAAAATGTAATCATGTATTCATGTCAAGTTATATCTATGGGTCGGTCAAGTCGAATCAAGTGTTCAAGTTCAAGTTTGATATTTGAATTCGAATGGTCAGGTTCATAAACAAGTATTCAAGTTTGTGTTTGATTTTGGATTCTGATTTGAATTTTGATTCAAGTTGGAGTCAGAATTTTATGAATGGATTTAGTTCTTGAATTTCTTCGGTTCGGGAGTAATCGGGCAACTGCTGCATATGGACGGCAGGATTTGTGACTTTTTCCAAGACAATTATCATTGATAACTCTGTTAAACTTGTCTAACCTGAATAGGCAAGCACTCATTTTCTTTGGCTCGCTGGGGCTCAAGAGAAATGATACCGCTTAAACCTATATTGATCTAAAGTCCATAAATATTTATCATTTTGTTATTTACATTGTATTTATATTATTTGCATTTCTCGAGGGGGTTTTATGAAAAATATTTTAATATTGTTTAAAAATATCCTTGAGGGTTATTTATGATATTTAGAGTTTCTGTGAATATGTATTTTAATTTTAGTGGTATTTTAGTGATAAAATCTAGTTTTTAAAAATTTGTGGTATTTTTATGAAAACTAATTCTTTTGGAAACTTGACGGTATTTTATTAAAATTTCAATCTTCATTGTAAAAATATATTTTCACAAGTTGTTTTTATTGAAAATAAGAATTGGTAGTTTTATATAAATTTTTCAAAGATTGTTTTGTTTAGAAAAGTCGTATTTTGATTAACATGTATTTTGCGTATCGTTTAAAAGTTTGAAATAACCACAATCAAAACGGTGTCGCGTGTAGCGAGCCGATATGAGTATGGATCGTCCGCTGGGAGATGGTATGTTTTTAAGCTTGTTTTAACGAGTTAAGTCCGTAACTTGAGTTGTTTTTATTCTAAGTGTCGAAAATATGATACGTTCAAGAAAAAGACTTGTTAGGGGTAGTTTTAGGTTAGCTTGAGTTAAGATAATGTTTGCCGTTTGCTTATAGTCCTAACTTGATATTGACGCTAAGGTAATCGTCAACAAGGTGGATTAGGGAATTTGAAATACGGTATTTGTGATTGTGTGCTAAATCCGTATTTCTTGTCCCTTGTCCTTCCGTTATTGTCTCTTGGCCTTAGCCTCCGGCAAACCACTCGTAACCGGTCACGATTAGAATTCATCGCTATCGTGGTAGGATAGAGTGCCTAACGGAACATTTGGTCGGAGTTTCAATTACAAGTTAAGGGTTTTTAAGGATTTTAGCAAACACTTCTCCTAACAAAACTAACCATATTCTTCCCTTAATAAGTTAAACAATTACTAACACATTTTAACAAGAACCAAATAAAACATAAAAAGGGAAAGGCACATAGTAAAAATTGCAAAAAAAAAGTAAAGCAAAGGTTAAGAAATAAGAACCGATGTATTCGATATGCAACTCTTCAAGTGTCCTTAAGTCCAAATCTCAATATGAAATCAAAATACCAAACTTTAAACTTGCAAGCTCACTTAAGAGGTTGCAAGATCAAATAAAAGCAAAGTATTTCACTAGATCACAATTTTAGCAAGCACATGATATGAAATGAGCAAAAAAGAACTTTTTATTGATTGATAATGAAGATACAAACTAATTTGAATTCAAGAATCTAAACCTTAGGCTTGTAAGTTCAGTGAAGAAGTTACAAGGTCAAGATAGAGGGCAAAAACTCAAGAGTACAAAAGGAAATACATGTGAACATCTATAAAATGAAAAACTTGTTCTAAACTAAAAACAAAGACTCTTTAGCCTCTCTTCTGGTATGTATTTATAGGCATCTCCACAGAATAAATAAACAATAAAACAAGGGTAATGTGAAAATTTTAATTGACCAGAAGAAAAATGAAGAATTTTGGAGCTGGATGGGCCGGCGGTAGCGGGATTTTTAAAGAAACCGGCGGTTTTCTCTTAAGCTTTGGGGCCTGTCTTCTTATGATGATCTTATAGTATTTCCCTGATCTCTTTAGCATTGTTTGACTCTTTAATCTAAGTTTGGTTTGCAATCTGTAGATTTGGAAGGGAAAATGTGACTTTAAATACATTACACCTTTTGCTTCACTCATCACACACCTGTTGGGTTACGGCAGTGCCCCGGCCATCAAACCGTGGCCAAATGCGGAACAAAAATTTTCTAAACTGGCACTACCATGACCCGATGCCCGGATCTACCCTAAACCCTATACTAGCGATATGTAAAACTAGGAGTTAGATGGTTATACCGACTTGATCCGTGTCCTTCGGTCTTAAACCATCATCCCAAGCTCCTAGAGGCTCCTTGATCGAATTTGGTTGCCGGTCTTCCTCCATCTATGATGATCCACCTGAGGGAAACGACGCAAGCTCCAACCTCGCCAAGCGAGACAACCGACGCTCCAAAGTTGCTAGCAATGGAGAGTGGAGGTGTAGGAATGTGTCACTATGATTTTTCTCATCACAAATGCTCTAAGAGAAACTCAAGAAGATGAAGAGGAGGTGAGGAAACATGTAGCATGAGCAACTAAAGAAAAATGGCTAAGTGTTTTTGTCACGCCCCGCTTCCCAGAATACGGGAAGAGGACGCGACGAGGCCGCTACGTATTTACTCAGAAGTAAACACGCTAAGCGTATCTAAGCAATATAAAATATAATATACACAAGAGACAAGATATAAATGAACAACAATTTTATTTATTAATTTTCTTTTTACAATGCATCTGAAAAGTAAATACATGGAATGAAAAGCAATGCCTAAACAGTGGCATAACAAAAATGGAAAGTACTGAAATGAAATGTACAAGTAACTAGAGCTCCGGGTCGTAAGCTAGCTGGTCCAAATTCTCGCTGGTGGGCTCGATCTCCAGTGAGTCTGAATCACCTGATGAAATTCCAAGAAGAAGAAAGAGAATGTCATCAGCGAACAAATTGGTTGGTAAGTCCCAAAGATGAGGGAGAAGTAGAATAGACAGAGAGAGAGAGGGTATAATTATTATAATGTTGATTGTTATGTTAACGTAGTTGTTTGTAGCTTGGTACAGAAGATGCCAGTGTATATGAGAGGAGTCCAACTTACACCGTGGACTTTGGTAACCCGTAGTACAAGTCTCCGTCGATAATACCACGGAACAACGACATGGATGTAATTACGTCTTAAGTGATCATCTCGTGCCACCTTTAACATATTCCGTACCAGTCTACCCCTTTATAACCCTGTAGTGTTTATAGTATTGATTGTATTGATTGTCCGAAATGTATTGTGTTGTATTGTCATGTATTGTAAATTGTATAGATGGATGGCTTTCCGAAACCATGATATCAGTAATGGAACAGATATAATGGATGAACATGTAAATGGAATATATCTGTGGTTCGGTTCAGTCAATATAGATTGATTAGACTGAACAGGTTGAATATATAGATTCATATTGAATTGTAGTTTGATACTTGAATCATATTCAAGTCAGATTGGTTATATTGAGACTCGGTCTGAGCCAGACCATTTGGAAAGAAATTGAATCCTGAATTATGTTTTGGTGCTATCGGTAACTGCTGCACATGGACGGTAGGATTTGTGTCTTTTTCAAAGACAATTACCGTGTTGATACCACCGTTTGTTAAGTTGCCTACCTTAAATAGGCAAGCACCCATATCTCCGGCTCCCTGAGGCTCAAGAGACTAGTCCCGCTTAAACCTATATTTACTAGGGTCCTTATTATAATTCAGTATAACTTGAGAGGGTTTTATGTAAAATAATTTTGTATAATTTTCAAAATACACTTCAAGTATTTTATTATCGTCATTAGAGTTTTCATGGATGTATATTTGATCAATATGAAATTTCTAGTGAATAAAACCTAATTTCATAATATATGGTATTTATTTGTAATATTGGAATTGTATGGTATTTTCTTGTTAATGGAATGTTTTTCTTAAATTTTGGAAATGTGGAATATTATAACTATTAAAAATAGATATTTTGATATTAATTACATATATATATATTTATTAAAAATATAAGTTTTATTTATAATAGAAATCACATTTTCTAAAGAAAATTATATTTTAAATATTTCGAGATCGTATGCTCCTTGCGGAGGTCTACATCTCACTTCTACTAAACTCGAGGATGTGCGATAATCCGCACCATCCCGAACGGGTTCCCCAAAATGGGTTGTAGAGACGCATTTGCAAAGATTTTTTAAAATACACATCTTGTAGAAAGAGGTTTTTATAAGTCGGAGGTAGTTATGTGTAAAATCGTATTTTTCCTAAATCTATGTTCCCAATTTCATCGTGCTATGTTACATATGAGTGTTGTGAAGAGGTAGGTCATTACCTCGTGAGTTTTCTAAGGTAATACGGTTTAAAAAGTTCAAGCATGTCAAAATGAAACATGAAGGTATTTTAATGTAAAAGCGGAATAAAACTTGCCATGATTATTATTTTGATGTCAAACTTGTTCTATTGCCTTTTTTAATGTTTAATGGTCATGAAATAAGAGTTTGGTATTATTGTGTTTAAGAAAAATAGAACTTTTTAAGGAAAACCGAATTGGAAGTCTGATTAACTCCGCTTCCGTCGGGTTTTAGTTTTGAATATTTTTAGAATAGAGAAAAGAAGAAGAATTAGAGACTTACAGGTTATTAGACTAGGAGAGAGAAGGAGGAAGAGGTAGGAGATGCCGGTGCGTCGTTTCGTCGTCGGAATCTCCTCGGATCGTCTTCGGAAATTCGTCGGAGCTTCGCCTTTTGCTTACTCCACTTGCACACAAAAAGTCATGGGAATTTTCTTGAGAGTTTGGGCAAGGATTTATGAGTGAGGAGGGGTGATTTGAGGGTGGTATTTATAGGAAAAATCTAGGGTTTAGGGTACTGAAAGGGTGTGATAAAAATTGTATTTAAATTTGCATTAAAAAGGATTAAAAGGGGGTATTTTAATTCTCTGGTTAATTGAATAGAATTTAAACAGTGCAGAGGGAGTGGGGCAGGCCAAAGGGTGCAGGGGGTTAAAGAAATTTAGGGATCGGACCGAGTTGACCCGGTGGCGCAGACCGATTCAAGCGCTTTGCCGGCCCGAGTCGGGCGAGTCGGGGCTCGTCTCTTCGCCACATGTCCCTGACGATTGGTCTAGCCTCATGGTCATGTTTGTTTATTCTGTAACTTACCCTATTACGTGTAGTGCATGTGTAGACACTTGGGCTTCTAAAAGATTAAAAAAATTTTAAATAAAAATATTTTGTGGCTGATGGGATTTGAACTCTGGTGCTTTGGCTCTGCAGTGCAAGGTTTTACCAATGAGCTACAAGCTCATTCTTGCTGTTCAAAAGCAAATCAAACTTATAACTTTTGCTCAGGCTCAAATACCCCTTTCTGTATTTTTGAAAAAAAAATGTACAGAAAGTTTGGGGTTGTTACAATTTTTTTTCAAGTGAGAATGAGAGTGAGCAAGTCAAGAAAAGAAAATGAGCAAGGCACATCCCTAGGCAAGTGGCTGCCCCCCCTCTCTCAATCATCCAACAAAACAATATCTCCTCTCTTCTTCAAATAAACAAATGAGAGCCATGCCTCTCTACATGCCAAAACTCATGCTCATGCCAACTCACCCTCCACCTCATTTGTAAAACAAATGATTTCCTAAAAAGAAAATCATACAAATGAGGTGTCCACTTCTAGAAGCAATTCCGTATGAATACGGAATGCAACCTGGTATATGTATCGAAATACATATACGCATATTCATACAAAAATACGAATAGCCAAGAGAGAAAATAAATAGTGAACAAAAATACTAGAATACATATACACACACACACACACACACATACATATATAAATTATTAAATCAAAACCAGATTTAATAATCCGGCTTAATTCTAAGCCGCTAGTATTATCAACCATCCGATTAAAGTCTGTGCAGCCTGTACACATATTTAATCGGACACATGTATGTAGCAACATACGCTATCTACACCATATCTCCTGAATCGTAAAAAACCTCTGTGTGGGACTCTAAAGACTCGTCAATACGCAGGCAGTGGGTTTAACCACAAGCACGTCAGCGGCACTAGTTGTTCGTAACGGCTACCCAGGTATTAAGCGAAAGGAAAGCCGACGAGCAAACTCATCCGTACCCCTACTGAGCCTGACAGTGAAAATATCTGTACAGTCCAGTCTGTTCGTCTAAGAGTATCGCATATCGGGTCGAGGGGGTGGATAAAGTCAGACCCCTAACAACACGGCATTTAGTGTCGGCATGAAACCCATCACCACCTAAGGAACCATCGATCCTGGATCGGTAATTCTCTTATACCCCGGTCGAGGATTTCTGGTGATGGCCACCCGTGCACTGTGGGACATCAACCCCCAATACCGGGAAAGACGAATCCCCGACGATCCGCTCGCTGCCTCCATATGGCTTGGGACTGTACCTAACTAAAACCTGTTTGCACGACTCTTTTGAGCCGTGGTAGGGTAGTAATCAAAGCACATTGGGAACTCACACGAGACAAATGACGATCTAAGGTCGACAGACTAACCTGTTCACATGTCACCTAGGAACTGCTATCTGACAATAGCTATAATACCAACTAGCAGGTTCCTGGCGAGTCCATCCAGTGTACTTATAACCCAATGAGCACCTGTATACTATCTTAGGTGAACAAACAAACACCAATGGGTTGTGAGACCTGGCCACCGCCCCTCGTCCGGGTCTCAATCAGTATACACTAGTCTACTCTGGAGTATCGATACCCAGTCTCAAAACTCCCACGACTAGGAACATTTTAAGGATGTGCTTATAGACCACCAGCTCCCATGTATATGATCGCCGTCATAATACTGGTAGTCAAGTAAGAATCTTATGGGCTCTATCAACATGTACATAATGATAAAGACAAACCAGATAGCACACTATCATCTCGAGTAAGACTGTTCCACCGGTATAGGTCCTCCCTCAATCATCGCAATCGCCTACCTGTGACTATGATAATTGTCTTAAGGGCACTATAGCCAACAATCTCCCACTTGCACTTAAGGCCAATTATTGCGGTGTCGCATACTCACATCCCGTGTGATACCGAACACCCAACTTCTCTACTAATCAGTCTCGCAAAGCCCGTTTGCGAAACTATTGCGTTCGAGAAATAGCCTCAGTGAGTGGATCCGCTCCAATGTTTCTTTCTGTATCTCTCTATATCTCAACTTCGCGGAGAAAGCTATCTCCCGAAATGAGCAATACCTGTCTTAGAATATGTCAAGATATCTGATAGGACCCATTTCATAAATGAACTCCAAATCCAATAAACTTCATAGACTGTATCAGCCACTGAATTTAATCAGTATACTGTGCCATGCCTTTCTCAATATCCGCTTGGACCACCTGTCCAACATACTGTCCCTCAAAAGAGGGAAAAATAAAACTCTGACAGTCACTCTGTCATCCAGGTCACCTTGGAAGCCTAAAATGATAACCGTCTCCCGAAGGAGGCTGTCGTTGCCATATCCCTAGAACATCCATTTATGTTCATAAACTGATTCCCTACATTTCTCCAGGATTGGATTAATATATGTTTATTGCAGCCAGTGCTAAAACAATATCTGGTGTTGTACTTGACATCACATAATTGACTCAACTGCCTAAGCAAGTGATATACCAATCATGTAAATCCCTCTCCCCTTTAGTCTGAAAGACATCTTTTAGAGATGGTGACTCCATCACCTGTAGGTTCACCACCATGCGAGGAGTCGTCCATTCTAAAACACTTTAGAATAGTGTCAAGTACCCAAATTGGGACGCTTCCCAAATCTAGATCTAAAACCATAGATCTAGTGACCAGAAAAACTGATATTTATCCAGATCCTATATGGAGAAACTCCTTGTGAAAACCACAATAAAACCTATCGTAGTATAGAAAGATCTACCCCTAGCTAGTGCATGTCATCCAAATACCTGGACATCAATCTCTACTACCTTCTTACCAGATCCATCTCCTATTCTGATGAAGTCAAAGACTATGACTGTCACATCAAAATTAGATGATCTAATTCCGCTATACCTGCTTTAGTTTATAGATAGACATAAGCTACTTGCCCATTATGCTTCCACTGGTCCCACTGACTAAAACAACCCTCTGGCAGAGTCATTTACACGTGCACTTCTAAAGCTAGTTTAGAACGATGTTATACTCATCCTCCTGCTGGATCTTATAGTCTAGAACAGCAGTAATGGCAAGTCTGGGTAAACAAAAACCTTCCTGTCACCGTCTCTGAGAAGACCGAAGTCCCTCTCGGGTGGATGAGGTTACCCACCAAATCTGCGGAGTGGCTAATAGAATATCGAATCCAATTGAATTTTTAGGTTCTATTAAATTTTCAGTAATCGTTTGTGGTTCTGGAATCACTTCCAGTTCTACCATACTCCCACTCTTGTTTTCTGAAAAAATTCATTTTACTAAAACTGTGGTGAGTCAAGAACAATATCACTATTGATCTTCCCGATGGTAGAAAGTTAACTCTCGTCAAAGCCCGGGATAACCCACAAACTACCATTACTGAAATGTGCCTTGAGTTCGTCCAGATTCTAGTTTTAAGCATCAGCCGGACAACTCCCTATACCTTAACATCGTAAAGATATAAATTGATTATATATATCATATAGAAACAAAAGCACTAATTTAATTGGAACCAGATTCAAAATCATGCATCTGTCTCCAGCGCATATCAACCAAATGGAAAGAGGCCAATCAACATTACTCATATAGGAGTGCATCTATATATGAGTAACCCGAAAGAGAAGTGAGTTCTCAAAACTATTACTATCAACGGAATACCAAACACAAGTATCAATATCTTCGACTACCTCGAAGAATCCTGATATTTCCAACAAATGGTTCTCTTCTTTATTCTTATAGCTATAAACTTCTCAAAATCTGGACCTTGTATTTCAACGAAATGCTTGTCTAGAACTGGAGAAGTCATGAGTAAACAGAATATAGTACGAGTACCAACCACATTGTCCTAATGGATACCGGACAATATACAATACTTTGTATAAGTCCCCTGAGTTCAATAACTCAAACCTTATGCGTCGTAGGTTGAAAATTGTCCTATGGTTAAGGAAAATTACACCGCTGTTGAATGCACCTTACCTAACTATCAACTGATATAAGTAAATGTCACGGACATAATTTCAAAAAGTTATATCTCAATTTATAAAATATAAATCTATAAATATATCAGTTTGAAACCGGTGCATAATTACGGATATTCAAAACCAAAAATTTGCCGTCAGACAAAACCAAGATGATTTCCTCAAATATCACCAATTACAACGAATTCTGATATAATGAGGATCTAATCACCCAATTCCTAATATCTTACTCTCATTCACCAACTTTAATAACATACAGATGTGAGAAACTGATATGGTAAATACATACCCTGGAGTTAGATTCCAATTGGGAAAACAGTTTTCAAATAATATCGCACAGTGAAATGGAAATATGAAAATGTTTCAAAAGGGTTAACTGGTATTCTTAGTAACACCTCTTCCACTATCCCGATTCATGACAGTAACCATATACTTACTTGCCCTCACTCCAATCCCTTTATTATGTCTTTACTTATTAACTTCTGTACACCTTCTTTAGGCTAATTTGTTTTCTTCCTTCCTTACCCTTCGGCACCAGCCTAAGGTTTGGAAGAAGACTATCCAATAAGCGTAATAGGTGTACTCTCGTTATACCGGGAGCCCTCGCAACCTGAGAGAAAGTAAAGGAAAAAGACAACTGAATAACCCTATTTTATTTCTCCCGAACCGGGAACCATCCTCGAATCTGGAACAAGTTCCTTCGAGTTCATATGTAACTATACGATGGAATATCCAATAAATGTGGATCTTTGTAGTGATACGAAGTGTTCCGGAGAAAACCAAAATGGATATGGGAGTTGCAGGGGTATACGCGTTTTTATCATGAATGATAACAGTCGCAATTTCCTTTACCCTTATTCTAATCTCTTTATTATGTCTTTACTTATTACTTTCTGTACACCACACTTAGGCTTATTGGTTTTCTTCCTTCCCTACCCTTCGGCCCCAGCCTAAGGTTTGGAAGAAGACTATCCAATAAGCGTAATAGGTGTATCCTCTCCTTATCCTAGGAGCCCTCACAACCTGAGAGAAGGTAAAGAGAAAAGACAAATGAATAATCCTATTCGATTACTCCAGAACCGGAAACCATCCTCGAACTGGAACAAGTTCCTTCGAGTTCGTATGTAACTATATGATGGCATATCCAATAAATGTGGATCTTCATAGTGATACGGAGTGTTCCGGAGAAATGCAAAGGTGATATAGAAGTGGCAATGATATATGCGACATCGTGACATTCCAAAAGCCAAAGTGTTTTAAGAAGGTTCGATTAACTTGGTTCATGAGTTTTAGTCAAGGGTCGGGCCATGGTCGCTGCCAAAGAGAGAGAGAGAGAGAAAAGAAACACTCAGCGTGCACTTTAATCTAGATCAGAATGGTTAATCACTTTATCTAATCAGGATGTCTCCCACTGTTTCCTCGAATTCTCCTCCAAACCCAAAAGAGAATTAGTCAGGATCATCTAAAATCACCCAAGGAGTTGCAATTACTCATCAGTGGGAATCGGGATCCAACTATCATCGCGTGATAACTTGGTGGAATCCACTCAAGTCACCACACTCTAGAAGGTATGCGCAAGCCTGACAAGTTTTCTGTATGTTTGAAACTCCCGATGTGATTTTTACCCCTAGGACCCAAGTGACCTTGATGAATAATCAATAAATCAAAAGGTCCTAGTCAAGTTCAACCCGTCATTATCTTGATTGCGTTAAACCCACCCGCATGACCCTTGATGAATAATCAATAAAGTCGTATGACCGTCCTAACCAATCCACATGTCGATGCGACAAAAAAGCATTACAGAGCTACCGCACACTACGCCTCAGCGAATAGAAACGACAAATGTAGCGCAAATACTAAGCAATACTAATCTGAAATGACGGAAGGCTACGGCTGGTTTTTGGCGCATTAACATAGTGAAATTGATATCGTTGAAGGAACCGAGTGGTTTTACAAATATATAGTGGCGAAAACTTTTGCTAAAGAGGTCACTCCCGGTGAAGGGATCTCGGCTCTTTCCTCATCGAATGAGGTGCAGGATATTCCAAACTGAATACTATGATGCAAAGAACAAGGAACGACTATAGTGAAGTTATTACGCTTACGCAAACTTTTACCCAAGGGGTCACTCCCGATGAAGGGATCTCGGCCCTTGCCTTGTCGATTGAGGTGCTGGATATTCATAACCGAATACCACTGTGCAAAGCAAAAGCCAACATCTGTAATGCCAGTTTTTAAAAAACTTGGTTCCGACAAAATCATGTATGTAGGTTTGCTCTCCTTGCATTGATCAGAATCAACGCAGTCCCATGAATTAATCACACCAAAAAAGAACGAAAATATATGATGTACGTATATGCCATCCGCATTCGCCATTAGGCCCCATCATCACCTGTTAGGTTACTTAACTAACGACAGAGCGGGGGTTGGACTAGCGCGGGTGAAAAACATATACAACATCTACTAGTATATATATAAATATATATATAACAATCGTCCTAGGCATGATATAAAGCAACATCACATAATCTCAGCCAAGCAACACAGAGTTGTGGATAAACCTGGAGCCCCGTATTTTACATGAGCCGCAAATGAGACCCGACATTCCCCTGTCGTGTGGATAGCCTGTGCAATGAAAACCTAGACCCCTACGAGTGCGGCAAGTTACCTGCCAATCCCAGAAGCGAGGCAACCCCAATCAACAACATGAATGAGCCACCCAGCACTTCACGGAATTCGGTAACTTGGGCACCCCTCCGTAGGTCAACCTATACCCCCTACGAGTGCGGCGAATAGCCTACCAGTTCTAGAGTAAGGTCCCCTCCGTCTCAACGCCATGAGATACGGACCCATTGCCCTCTAGAACCCGACTTTTCATGCACTCCACCACGGGGTAATCCTAGTATAGAAAAGAAAATAATATGTACAAGGGTGGCATCGACTTCAACCCGGTCATGCCCCAAACAAATAATATAAAAACTGGAAAAGACGGCAGTCCACATTTCAGACGCTCGCCCCACAATATCAAATGTAAAAATGAAACTAAACTGCACTACCATTGCACCCAAGCCGTCACGCCACGCATCCCAGTATACGGGCAGAGGACGCGACGAGGCCGCTGCGTATTTACTCTGAAGTAAACACGCTAAGGGTATCTAAGAAATATAAGTAAAATGCACAAGAGACAATGACAATAGATATATATTGAACAACAACTTTATTTATTAACATTCTTTTTATAATACATCTGACAAGTAAATACATGGAATGGAAAGAAATGCCTAAACAGTGGAATAACAGAAATGGAAAATACAGAATGTAAATGTGTACAAGGAACTAAAACTCCGGGTTGAAGGCTAGCTGATCCAAGTCCTCGCTGGTGGGCTCGATCTCCTGAAGGTCCGAATCACCTGACAACATTCCAAAGAAGAAAGAGAAGGAATGTCGTCAGCAAACAATTGCTCGGTAAATCCCAAAGAATGAGGGAGAAATAGAATATACAGAGAGAGAGTATAACTTTTAAAGTTGTATTATATTGTTATAATATTGTATTTAGTGTTAACGCTGTTGTTTGTAGCTTGTTACAGAAGAGGCCAGTATATACGAGAGGAGTCTCAATAGACCAGAGACTAAGGTGGACGGAATCAAGAGTACAAGGCTCCGTGATAAAACCCGGAACAACGGCAATTGAATTCAAGTTAGGTGTCTTAATGGTTGCAGTCTCGTGCCACTTTTAACACCTTCCGTACCAATCTACCCCTTAAACTCCGCGATGCTTTGATTGTATTGTATTGTAAATTGTATTGTATTATAGATTGTATAAATGGATGACTAGCAGAAACCATGATATCAGTAAATGGATGTAACTAGAGAATCATGTAGGTGGATGTATATCCATGGTTCGGTTCGGTCAAGTTGTATAGATAGATAGATTGAACAGATTGAATATATGGATTCATATTGAATTGTTATATAAATACATGAATCTCATTCAAGCCAGATTGATTATTTTGAGACTCAGTCCGAGTCAGACAATTAGAAAAGAAATTGAATTCTGAATTAGATTTTGGTGTTATCGGCAATCACTGCACATGGACGATAGGATTTGTGTCTTTTTCAAAAACGATTACCGTGTTGATAACACCATTTGTTAAGTTTTCTACCTTAAATAGGCAAGCATCCATATCTCCGGCTCCCTGAGGCTCAAGAGACTGGTCCCGCTTAAACCTATATTTTCTAGGGTCTTTATTGTAATTTAGTATAACTTGTGGGTTTTTTTGTAAAATGACTTTGTATAATTTTCAAAAAATACACCTCAAGTATTTTATTATCGTCTTTAAAGTTTTCATTGATGTATATTTTATCATTGTGACATTTCTAGTGAATAAAACCTATTTTTCATAATATATGGTATTTATTTATAATATTGGAATTGTTTGGTATTTTCTTGTAAATGGAATGTTTTTCTTGAATTTTGGAAATGTGGAATATTATAAATACTAAAAATAGATATTTTGATATTAATTACATATATATTTATTTATTAAAAATATTAGTTTTATTTATAATAGAAATCATATTTTCTAAAGAAAATTGTATTTTTAAATCTTTCGAGACCGTATGCTACTTGCGGAGGTCTGCGTCTCGCACTACTAAGTCCGAGGATGTGCGATAATCCACACCATCCCGAACGGGTTCCCCGAAATGGGTTGTAGCGGCACATTGGAAAGATTTGTTAAAAATACATATCTTGTGGAAATGTTTTTATAAGTTTGAGGTAGTTTTGTGTAAAATCGTATTTTCCCAAAACTATGTTCCCAAATATTATCGTTCTATATTACATATTCATGTTGTGAGGAGGTAGGTCATTACCTCGTGAACTATCTAAAGGTATAGCAAGGTGTAATGATTCTTTATGTCGAAATGAAACTATATGGTATTTTTCTGTAAAAGTTCTATAAAAATTGAAATATATACTCTTTTGATATGAAACATGTCAATATACTTTTTTAATGCTTAGTGATCAGGATGTGATGGTTTGGTATTATTATTTTTAAGAAAAGTATGATTTTTAAGGAAAAACCAAATCGAAAGTCGGATTAACTCCACTTCCGTCGGGTTTTAGAATTTTAAAATTTTAAAATAGTAAAAAGAAAGGGAAGAAGGGACATACTGTATTGTAGGGCAGAGGAGGGGAAAAGGAAGAAGTAGGAGGTGCCGGTGCGTCGTTTCGTCGCCGGAATCTCCTCGAATCGTCGTCGGAAGTTCACTGGAGCTTTGCCCTTTGCTAACTCCACTTGCACACAAAAAGTCTATGAAATTTTCTTGAGAGTTGGGACAGAGATTTGGAAGTAAGGAGAGGTGAGTTTAGGTGTGGTACTTATAGGATAAATTAGGATTAGGGTGTGATAAAAAAATGCATTAAAAAGAGTTTTAATTGGATTTTTAAGTCTCTGGAATAATGTAGAGAATTTAAACAGTGTAGGAGTTATGGGGAGATCAAGAGTCGCGGAACGAAAAAAGAAAAATCGGATTTGGGGCTGAGTCGGCCGGCGGCGCCGGCCGATTCGCGCGAGTCGCCGGCCGAGTCGGGCCGAGTCTCCCCGCCACGTGTCCCTATCGCTTCGCCTTTTGCAGTGGACTTGTTTGTTTTTAGTGTAACTTACCCTCCTACGTGTAGTGCACGTGTAGACTCTTGGGCTTCTAAATGATTAAAAGAATTTTAAATAAAAATAATGTGTGGCTGATGGGATTTGAACTCTGGTTCTTTGGTTCAGCAGTGCAAGGTCTTACCAATGAGCTACAAGCTCCTTCCTGGTGTTCAAAAGCAAATCAAACTTATAACTTGTGCTCAGGCAAAGTACCACTTTCAGTATTTTTTGAAAAAAATTGGACAAAAAGTTCTATTACATTCTACCCTCCTTAAAAAAATTTCGTCCTCGAAATTTGTAAAAGGAAAGTGTAACAGATTCAAGGAAAGTTTGGTGATAGAAGTATAACAAAGTGATACAAGGGTTTGGAAAGGTTAAAGAGAATTACTAGTGTTACCTTGGTCTACAGCTTCTGCTTTTTCGGCTGCTAAAAGGAAAGCCTGACGCCGTGGTACATTCCTCCTAGCCAAAGGCACATTCCTCTGTCCTTAGGGGCATGTTTCTCTGCACTCGAAGCATGTTCATCAGTGCCCGATGGAATTGGAGAGTAGGCTGTGTAGGTGGTGGAGCTGGGAGTGCAAGACGAGGTGCAGGAGCTTGAATAGCTGGCCGCTGCGGGTAGTTGGTGGGTGTGTGAGTTGGGTTGCTTCTATAAGGATAATTTCCAATTCCGTGATTGGATGCGCTACAAATTAGACACAGGCCTTTTGCGCGCGTACAGTCTTTCCACAAGTGTCCTTCCCTCTTGCAATAGAAGCAAAAGTCAGGACTTAGCTGGTTATTGGGTTCTTCCGGTCTCCTGGGTTCAACAGTTGGCCTTGAAGAGGCTCCTCCTGCTATCTGGTTGGCAGGGCATTTAACTCCGGCGGATTGAGGTCTGCCCTTTTTCTTCACCATTGCCTCATATCTTCGGGCAGCCTTCAAAGCCAAATCATGGGTTGGGAATTCCCCTGTAGCTAATGCAGCTTGGATTTCCAGGTCCAACCCTTGTTGAAATCTTCTAGCTCTAATCTCAGCAGTCGGTATGAGATGGGCTGCAAACCTGTTACGGTTTTGTGTTAGTTATGTAGTATGTGATATTAAATCGAATATTGAGACATATCTTACCTGCTGAGCATGATGAATTCAGTATCATATTCATCTACTGACTTGGTCCACATTGAACCTTATTGCAGATGGATGAACTACTGTTCCACGTCGAACCTGGCAGTTTCAGGAAAGTACTTGTGTCGAACATGTCGTGGAAAGTCTTCTATTCGATAGGCTGATGAAGTTGGCTTTCTTCCGCCTTCCACAAAACCCGTGCATTATCAGTGAGCTGCAGTTTTGCAACACGAACCCAAGCTATCTCTGGCACTTGTGCCGCTGCCAGATCATCTTCAATGCTCTGAGCCCATTCCTCATCTTCTAAAGGGCTCTCTTTTCCTGAGAATTGTTTGGGGTGTAAGGCCCTGAATTGCTTCACTCTGTGTGCTTCCGCTTCTGGACGGTTTAAGAGAATAGCAGTCTGCTGCTGCTGTCCTTCCAGGAGGCTGCGGATCGCCTCAAGCAATACCGTTTGCTCATTGACCGGAACAGCGACGGCAGGTGTGAGTGGTAGTGGTGGGGGAGTGTTGTTGACATTCGTGCTGGTGTGGTTTAGGGAATCCATAACCTTGAAAGAAAGATTTGGGTTAGGATAGATTCAAAGAATTTTGAAGTACTGAGATTCAAGGAATATGTAATGTAAAGAATATTTTCAGTTGTTGTTTTTTTTGTTATATTGCTTAGGTTGTCCACGAAGAACTGAACTGCATGGTATGGTTCTATATAGCTCTGACCTGTATGGGCCACCAACAAAACCTGTCACGCTCCGCTTCCCAGTATACGGGTAGAGAACGCGACGAGGCCGCTACGTATTTACTTTGAAGTAAACACGCTAAGCGTATCTAAGCAATATAAGTAAACTGCACAAGAGACAATGACAATAGATATATATTGAACAACAACTTTATTTATTAACATTCTTTTTACAATATATCTGAAAAGTAAATATATGGAATGGAAAACAATGCCTAAACAGTGACATAACAGAAATGGAAAATACAGAATTTAAATGTGTACAAGGAACTAGAACTCCGGGTTGAAGGCTAGCTGATCTAAGTCCTCGCTGGTAGGCTCGATCTCCTGAAGGTCCGAATCACCTGACAACATTCTAAAGAAGAAAGAGAAGAAATGTCATCAGTGAACAATCGCTCGATAAGTCCCAAAGAATGAGGGAGAAATAGAATAGAGAGAGAGAGTATAACTTTTAAAGCTGTATTATATTGTTATAATGTTGCATTTAGTGTTAACGCTGTTGTTTGTAACTTGGTACAGAAGAGGCCAGTATATACGAGAGGAATCTCAATAGACCAGAGACTAAGGTGGACGGAATCAAGAGTACAAGGCTCCGTAATAAAACCCGGAACAACGGCAATTGAATTCAGGTTAGGTGTCTTAATGGTTGCAGTCTCGTGCCACTTTTAACACCTTCCGTACCAATCTACCCCTTAAACTCCGTGATGCTTTGATTGTATTGTTTGTATTGTATTGTAAATTATATTGTCTTGTGTTATAGATTGTATAAATGGATGACTAGCCGAAACCATGATATCAGTAAATGGATGTAACTGGAGAATCATGTAGATGGATGTATATCCATGGTTCGGTTCGGTCAAGTTGTATACATTGATAGATTGAACAGATTGAATATATCGATTCATATTGAATTGTTATATATATACTTGAATCTCATTCAAGTCAGATTGATTATTTTGAGACTTAGTCTGAGTCAGACAATTAGAAAAGAAATTGAATTCTGAATTAGATTTTGGTGTTATCGGCAACCGCTGCACATGGACGACAGGATTTGTGTCTTTTTCAAAGACGATTACCGTGTTGATAACACCGTTCGTTAAGTTTTCTACCTTAAATAGGCAAGCATCAATATCTCCGGCTCTCTGAGGCTCAAGAGACTGGTCCCGCTTAAACCTATATTTACTAGGGTTCTTATTGTAATTTAGTATAACTTGAGGGGGGTTTATGTAAAATAATTTTGTATAATTTTCAAAAAATACACCTCAAGTATTTTATTATCGTCTGTAAAGTTTTCATTGATGTATATTTTATCATTGTGACATTTCTAGTGAATAAAACCTATTTTTCATAATATATGGTATTTATTTGTAATATTGGAATTGTTTGGTATTTTCTTGTAAATGGAATGTTTTTCTTGAATTTTGGAAATGTGGAATATTATAAATACTAAAAATAGATATTTTGATATTAATTACATATATATTCATTTATTAAAAATATAAGTTTTATTTATAATAGAAATCACATTTTCTAAAGAAAATTGTATTTTTAAATCTTTCGAGACCGTATGCTCCTTGCGGAGGTCTGCATATCGCACTACTAAACCCGAGGATGTGCGATAATCCACACCATACCGAATGGGTTCCCCAAAATGGGTTGTAGCGGCACATTGCAAAGATTTGTTAAAAATACATATCTTGTAGAAAAAAGGTTTTTATAAGTTTGAGGTAGTTTTGTGTAAAATCGTATTTTCCCAAAACTATATTCCCAAAGATCATCATGCTATATTACATATGAGTGTTGTGAGGAGGTAGGTCATTACCTCATGAACTATCTAAAGGTATAGCAAGGGTAATGATGTTTATGTCGAAACGAAACTATATGGTATTTTTCTGTAAAAGTGCTATAAAAATTGAAATATAAATTCTTTTGATAAGAAACTTTTCAATATTATTTTTTAATGTTTAATGATCAGGATGTGATGGTTTGGTATTATTGTTTTTAAGAAAAATATGATTTTTAAGGAAAAACCAAATTGGAAGTCGGATTAACACCACTTCCGTCGGATTTTAGAATTTAAATTTTTAGAATAGTAAAAAGAAAGGGAAGAAGGGACTTACTGGATTGTAGGGTAGAGGAGAGGAAAAGTAAGAAGTAGGAGATGCCGGAGCATCGTTTCGTCACTGGAATCTCCTCGAATCGTCGGCGGAAGTTCGCCGAAGCTTCGTCCTTTGCTAACTCCACTTGCACACAAAAAGTCTATACAATTTTCTTGAGAGTTGGGACAGAGATTTGGAAGTGAGGAGGGGTGAGTTTAGGTGTGGTATTTATAGGATAAATTAGGGTTAGGGTGTGATAAAAAAATGCATTAAAAATATGCATTAAAAAGAGTTTTAATTAGATTTTTAAGTCTCTGGAATAATGCAGGGAATTTTAACAGTGTAGGAGTTATGGGGAGTTCAAGAGTCGCAGAACAAAAAAAGAAAAATCAGATTTGGGGCTGAGTCGGCCGGCGGCGCCGGCCGATTCGCGTGATTCACCGACCGAGTCGGGCCGAGTTGGATCAAGTCTCCCCGCCACGTGTCCCCGTCGCTTCGCCTTCTGCAGTGGACTCGTTTGTTCTTAGTGTAACTTACCCTATTATGTGTAGTGCACGTGTAGACTCTTGGGCTTCTAAAAGATTAAAAGAATTTTAAATAAAAATAATGTGTGGGTGATGGGATTTGAACTCTGGTCCTTTGGTTCAGTAGTGCAAGGTCTTACTAATGAGCTACAAGCTCCTTCTTACTGTCCAAAAGCAAATAAAATTTATAACTTGTGCTCAGGCAAAAGTATCCCTTTCAGTATTTTTTGAAAAAAAATTATACAGAAAGTTTATGGTTGTTATACAAGCTATCCATCACGACGATCCAACCATAACACAACACAACACAGAACATCAACGGGAATGTCACGTTCGCAAACTCGTCTAAAAGAACATATAGCAATTAGACAAGTTGTACCGCTCGAATGACATTCACGGTCCCAGATAGTAATGCATGTACTGATAAACATTTAAACAGTGTTAAATTATCGACTTCGAAACACCCCGAATTGCCCCTGAACAATAGATAACATAATATCCAAAATAGGCAAAACAAGTAATACCACTAAACCAATATTCCAGAGACTAGATTACCCTGCAAAACTCAAGTCCCAACTCCATCAAAAAACCGGCCACACCCTTTTTTTGCAACTCTCGCCGGGTAAAATCCGGCAGATGGGGCTCGTTTTTGTAGGGTGTTATATTTGTCTCATAAATAGCCTTCTGCAATTGCTTAAAAAAATTTTTGAAGACTCTGAAAAATCGACAGAAACTGGGATATATCGGGGTGCTGTTACAGAGTTGTTTCGGTTTCGATACTTTAATATTGTCTAAAACTGCTAGTAAAGGGTTTACGGGTTGGCTCTGATACCATGTTGGGTTATGGCAGTGCCCCGGCCATCAAACCATTGCCAAATGCGGAATTTTTTTTCCTAAACCGGCGCTACCATGACCCGATACCCGGATCTACCCTAAACCCTATACTAGAAATATGTAAAACTAGGAGTTAGATGGTTATACCAAGTTGATACGTGTCCTTCGGTCTTGAACTATCATCCCAAGCTTCTAGAGGCTCCTTGATCGAATTTGGTTATCGGTCTTCCTCCATCTACGATGAACCACCTGAAAGAAACGGCGCAAGCTCCAGCTTCACCAAGCGAGGCAACCGACGCTCCAAGGTTGCTAACAATGGAGAGTGGAGGTGTAGAAATGTGTCACTATGATTTTTCTCTCATCACCAATGCTCAAAAAGCAACTCAAGAAGATGAAGAGGAGCTGAGGAAACATGTGGCATGAGCAACAAAAGAAAAATGGCTAAGTGTTTTTTTTTCAAGTGAGAATGAGTGTGAGCAAGTCAAGAAAAGAAAATGAGAAAGGCATATCCCCAAGCAAGTGGCTGCCCCCCTCTCTCTCAATCATCCAACAAAAAAATATCTCATCTCTTTTTTCAAATAAACAAATGAGAGCCATGTCTCTCTACATGCCAAAACCAATGCTCATGCCAACTCACCCTCCATCTCATTTGTAAAACAAATGATTTCCTAAGAAGAAAATCATACAAATGAGGTGTCCACTTCTAGAAGCAATTTCGTATAAATACGGACTGCAATCCGGTACATGTATCGAAATACATATACGCGTATTCGTACAAAAATACGAATAGCCAAGAGAGAAAATGAATAGTGAACAATAATAATAGAATACACACACACACACACACACACATACATATATAAATTATTAAATCAAAACCTGATTTAAAAATCCGGCTTAATCCTAAGCCGCTCGTATTATCAACCGTCCGATTAAAGTCTGTGCAGCATGTACACATATTTAATCGGACACCTGTATGTACCATCATACGTCATCTACACCATATCACCTGAACCATGAAAACCTCTGTGTGGGACTCTAAAGACTCGTCAATATGCTGGCAGTGGGTTTAACCACAAGCACGTCAGCGGCACTAGCTGTACGTAACGGCTACCCAGGTATTGAGCGAAAGGAAGGCTGACGAGCAAACTCATTCGTACCCCTACTGAGCCGACAGTGTCAATATCCGTACAGTATGGTCTGTTCGTCTATGAGTATCGCATATCGAGTCTAGGGGGTGGATAAAGTCAGACCCCTAACAACGCGACATTTAGTGTCGGCATGAAACTCATCACCACCTGACGAACTATCGATCCTGGATCGGTAATTCTCGTATACCCCGATCGAGGATTTATGGTGATGGCCACCCATGCACTGCGCGACATCAACCCCCAATACCGGGAGAGACGAATCCCCGACGACCCGCTCACTGCCTCCTTGTGGCTCGGGACTGTACCCAAATAAAACCTGTTTGCATGATACTTTTGAGAAGTGGTAGGGTAGTAATCAAAGCACGGTGGGAACTCACACGAGAAAAATGACGATCTCAGGTCGACAGACTAACCTGTACACATGTCACCTGGGAGCTACTATCTGACAATAGGTATAATACCAACTAGCAGGTTCCTGGCGAGTTCGTTCTGTGTACTCATAACCCAATGAGCACATGTATACTATCTTAGGTAAACAAACTAACACCAATGGATTGTGAGACCTAGACACCACCCCTCGTCGGGGTCTCGATCAGTATACACTAGTTTACTCTTGAGTATCGATGCCCAGTCTCGAAACTCCCACGACTAGGGACATTTAAGGATGTGCTTATAGACTACCAGCTCCTACGTATATGATCGCCATCATAATATTGGTAGTCAAGCAAGAATCCTATGGGCTGTATCAACATGCACATGATGATAAAGACAAACCAGATAGTATACTATCATCTCGAGTATGACTGTTCTACCGGTATAGGTCCTCCCTCAATCATCGCAATTGCCTACCTGCGACTATGATAATTTTCTTGAGGGCACTATAGCCAACAACATCCACTTGCTCAAGTCATGATTCTTGTGTGTCCACTTATGCTAAGCTGTCCCCACCCTGTTTCATACATCAAAAGATTCATGTTCACACTTGTATTTTGTTTGTATCATATTGGACCATTCTTGAATAATGATGTGTACACATTGATTTGTTTTTGCAAACTCTTGAATATTGATCGGTTTCCTATTCCGGTTGCAGTGTCGGCTTACAGATGTCATATCCGTACATTTTGAGTGTGTTTCCAGTGTTTTGACACGAATACCTGTAATCTGTATTTATTGAGTAGACATGGATTAATAGTACCGATGTATCACAAAAATGATAACGAATGAGCGGTATTGTAATGCAGTTTTTCGTGATGAATAAATACCCCCAAACTTATCTTTTGCTTGTCCCGAGCAAAATAAAATCCTAACCTTATTTTTGCAGGGAGCGCGATTGCACTGAGCTCGTGCAACAAGTCGTTAAATCTCTAGGTAGTAGGAGGAGTGTTGTCTTCTGAGGGTTTTCAGCGGATTACACCCATAAAATCCCATTAATCTAGATTTGCGAAATAACTGTCAATTCTAATCCTAGGGTTTAATATCAAAGCTAGAACTTCTATTATCCTAAGTTTAGAAATATAAAACCCTTGTTTTTCACACCTCACTTCTTATTTAACTTAAAATCCTATACGCCTTTAACGTGTGGTGCAAATATTATCGTTATGTTTCGAAAAGTTCGATTTAAAGTCATCACATCACAAAATAAACACCGAATTAAAAATTCAAAAGGATCATACCAGTTTACAAAGAGTTAAGTTTTTCTCAAGTTTCGTTTTCCAGCTAAGTTTCAAATTCAGAATTTCTATCAGTTTTAACAGAAAACTTGGTCTTATACTTCACTCCACATTTTACTTATTTTCGTTTCATACACATTGATTGATCGTCTAAGTTGTTTTTGGAAATGTTTCACAACCAAAGAAATTTATACCGCAATCAATAACGGTGTCAATTGTAGTTTCGTTCGCGAGAGTGGATCGTCCACTGAGAAAGTGTGATTTGTTCGAAATCGTTTTATTTGAGTTGAAAAGAAAAGATAAAAGAAAATGATTCAATATTCATGAGATTTTAGTTTCAAGAATCATAAAGAAATAGATCTAAAATCAAGAATTAATAAAGATCAAGAAAATTTCTAAATCGTTTGAATTATCAAGATTTGTAAAGTAGCTTGTAGGAATCGATCAAATTGATAGTGATGATGAATACTAATGATTACTAATTCTTATCTATTGAAGATTTGTTGCTAGATCGATGACAATCAATGAGGTTTAGGGATTTATTGAAGAAACTAAGGTTTCTTCATCATCATCCCTTGTCCTTTCATTGATTATCATTCAAATTTAGCCTCTAGCAAATTGAATTATCGATCGTTAATCTCTAATTTGGAGCAAAGAAAGCGATCTCGCTCAAATTAGGTTTTCGATGATCCAATTTCCTAAAGTTTACAAAACCCATAAGACTTAAGAATCGTTCAAGAATTTAATCATCATCATCTACCTATTCTCTCGATTCCGCTACAAGCGGAGATTTTACTCAAACATCATGAAAAAGGAAAGAATCAAGAATCTATAACTCTTCATAATGCACGAATGTAAAGAAAGGCAAGATTTAGAATTTTCACCTTTTATTTATCAACGCTTTGGTACAATTCACTCAAAGATTACAAGATTTGAGGAGGAACTAAATCATCGAAACTAGCTTTGCTTCGGTCTTCTTGAGTCGCGGATCGTCGTGGATCTCTTGCTCGGATGAAGATCGGTGTTGCTTCAAAGGCTCGTTGAATGCTTGCTTGATTTGGTACTCGATGAATCTTGATTTGGCTTTGGATTTGGCTTTGGATTAGGGTTTTGAGTTACAAGTTGTGTCACTCAACTTGTGCAAATTTTGCTTAATATTCAACAACTCAACAACCTTTGTAATGAATCCCTAGATCCCTTTTTATAGTTTTCCCCTTTAACTTCTCCTAGAAGCTTGGTTGTTATGAAGCTTGTATAAGAAGCTTGGTAGGTATCAAACTTGCACAAGAAACTTGGCTGTTAAAAGGGAAGCTTCTAGAGATTTCTAGGCAATTCAAAGCGTCTTGGAGAAGTTTGGCCGTTAAAAGATAACCCCTGCAAAAAGTTCCAACCGCTGACAAGTTAGAACGACCGCGGATCCGCGGCAGATCGGCCTGACTCGGCCGCGGATCCGCGGCCTTTTAGTGGAGTTGCTGCATGAAAATCTCTGTGATGATTTGTGTTGGCTTTTTGGAACTTTCCTGATGTCTGGAATCTTTTTATACTTTCTTATTTACTGCCAGATCTCAAGTCATGGATTTGATGCGTTTTATCATCACTTTTAGCAGTTCCGGCTCTTTTATCAGAAAGGTGGCATAAACCGGAGGATAAACAAAAGTCCGCTCGTCAGCACTTTTAGTGATTCCAAGGAAGATGAAGAAATAGTCTACTCTGGGCAACCCCAGAAAGAAAACAACAGGCCCGAACCATCTACCCCTATTCTGGTCTTTGGCAGCGACTCTGAGGATGAGGCCAACACAGTGTTCTCCAACCGCCCGTCAGTGCAAACCCTTGATGAAGCAGATCAGAGTCTGCAAATCACAATGGCTCCGCCTCGGCATTACAAGGAACTTGATGCGCTCGATACATACAACGTACAAGAACTACAGACTTTCTACGTCTTTCCCAGGCGAAGAGGTGAAAAGACGATCCTCTTCTACCAATTTATGGAGACCAGAGTAGAAAAAGAAGTCTGGCATGGTGCCGATTTTGCACTCAACAGGCTTCAACCAATCCTTCTACCAAGATACTATGCGAGGGGATTGAAAAGGCTGTTAAGATACCAAGGTGTACCGCTCGAACAAACTGTTCGACAAGCCCAATTCTACAAAACGATTTGGGATATTCCCGGGATTCAGCAAAAGATGCCCAACGGGAAGGTGGAGACAACCGGGCTCGGATACGTTCGGTCCAAGAAACGGGAGAAGTTCCACAGCTGCCACATCATAAACTGCTACCGCAAAAGGGGAAACGTTCTTCCGAATGGACGCAACGTTGAAACAGAGCATGAGACCGCTCTAAGAACGTTAAGTCCCTCGCTCGAAGAACAAATTGACAAGCTAATAAAAGAAGCTTGTCAAAGGAGCCGAGACGATCATGGCCGCGAAATGGCCATTTATGAAAAGGTCAGGATGCAGCGCCTCAATCAGCCATCCGCGGAGAAGGAAGACTATAATGCTCTTCATCTCCGGACCGCTGTATGTCCTCGCGAAAGGGGAAAATCCCGAAATAAAGGAAAAAACTGGGCAAAGAACGCAAACAACGTTCGAAAACAACGAAGCGGATCCAAGAGGCCGTGCAATCGAGAAAAGGTCGATTGGAACCTGTCCTTTATAAAGAATATGGGTCGGGAATACTCTATCCCTCAAAACACGGTCATACGAAAGACTGACCAGGCCGAGAACGTTCCGCCAAGGCGAATTCGTGCTAGTCGTCAAAATACCAGTGATCCCTAATCGTGTAAAATAGGGGAAGTTCGAGCCGAACTATGAAGTCCCATACATCATAGACAAAGTCTACCAAGGTGGAGCATACATGCTCATGGATATGCATGGCGAAATACCCTTCCGGCCAATAAACGGCCGATTCCTCAAAAAATACTACGCTTGACGAGTCATGAATTAAGTCTATGATAAATGACGATGCTCGTGTCCGCTCGCTATCTTCCTGAGTTAGAACTCTGAGAATGGTATACAAAAAAGCTCCGTCGCCCCAAAAATGATGACAAAGGACCGAGAAGTCCTTAAACTAATTATCCGCCTCAAATATGGAAACAATGGACCGAGAAGTCCCTAAAATAACAACGGACCGAGATGTCCATAAACTAGAACCTTGCCTCAAATATAGCGACATTGGACCGAGACGTCCCTAAACTAACAATGGACCGAGGTGTTCCTAAACTAGAACCTTGTCTCAAATATGGCGACATTGGAATAAAAAAGTCCCTAAACTAAAATTTCGCCTCAAATACGGTGATAATGGACCGAGATGTGCCGAAACTAAAATTTCGCCTCAAACATGGCGATATTGGACCGGAATGTCCCTAAACTAGCACACCGCCCACAAATACGATGATATGCTCTCTTGAGATCTATATTGCAATCGAAGTCCTAACGGCGAAGGTTGCAACTCAAGTCTCACTGGCTACACAGCTATTCCAGCGATGAAGCCATCCGCAAATCCCACCAGCAAATAGATGGGTCACCTGCGACGAAACTACTTTGGAGAGTTTCGCCATTCTAAGAAAAAGGGTATGCCCACAAGAAAAATGGGCACGGATGAAAACCCGAAAGTGCGCTGTGAGTAAAAACAGCTGGGCTACCGGCGAGCTTGTGAAAACCCTGAAGGGCGCAATCTCGTTAAAAAAATGGTATGTCCATAAGCAAAATGGGCACTGATGGAAACCCGAAAGGGCACCGTGAGTAAAAACAGCAGATCTACTGGCGAGCTACTGAAAACCCGGAAGGGCGCATTTGCTGGGTTCCCTAGGGCGGCAGCAAGATTTCGGGAGGTATCGTCCATGCCAATTTCAAAATTTTACCATTCTAGTTAACCCTAACCCTATAATTTTTACTAGAGAATCATACGAATAAGCAATGCAAACACTTTTACATCTAAGTAAATGAGGAATACAACCTTTATAGACCAGTCCTTCACTTCTAAAGCTCCGTGTAATAGTCCCTTCACTCCAAGTAGTGAACTCCCGGACTCTAGAGAGGGTTCACATGAAGAAATGAACAAGCTTGCTTAATGTCTTCGAGGCTGAAGATGATCTACGTCGAGGAGACTCAAGCTCATGCTACCTCTTCACTAATGGTGAAATTAGTGAAGAAAACACCCTAAACTAAATGGCTAATAGTAGAGGATAATGAAGTAGGAAATGGGCTCACTTTAGTTTTATTTTTCTCCCAATATTTTCTCACCTTGAGAAAAGCTAGTAAGCTTTTTCTCATGAAGAAGAAGATGAAGTGATGAAGATGAGAGAATGAACTCTTTTTGGTGAGAATAGCAACCATGGGTGAGTTAGTGTCATACACTAACTCATGTAGAGAATAAACCATGGGTTACAATAATGGTTAGGTGAATAAATATCTACAAGTAAAACAAAACTAGTGGACTAAGTCAAAGATGCTACAACCTTATCCAAGCTTCCAAGCATGTGACTAATTTCCTACTAATTTTGATTAACTTTAAATAAATAAAACCATACATTATCATAAGCTTGGTGTGAGTCTCAAACACCCATGTCATATGTGGCATCAAGCATGACACAAAATAATGTAAATTAATATATATCATATATATACTATATGCACACAAGTGAGAAAAGAAATCTTAAGTGAGCTAATATTAGTAATGTATGTTAATATATCTAATATATAATTATACATTAAATTATTAAATCAACACTTGATTTAATAATCTGGTTATATCACATACAACCGACTAATATCAAATGTAACATCTTATCGAATCAACACTTGATCCGATAACCCGGCTATATCACATATAACCGATCGAAATCATATATTGCGAGAATAGAATGCAGTATCACATACGCGCATTAATCTCGGTCCCGCACATATCACATATGTGCTCTTACTTCGTTTCGCATGAACCAGGAAACCTCTGTGTAGGACTCTAAAGACTCGTCAATACGCCGGCAGTAGGTGATGATCATATCAAACACCCACAAGCCGCAAGCAGCCTACTAAACGTAACAGCCACCTGGGTATTGAGCGATCAGAAAATCAACAAGCAATCCTGCTCATACTCCTACGAATTTAATCAGTAACACTACCGTACAATCCGGTCTCTTCGTCAGATATGCCGCATATCTCTCCTGGGGGTGGTAAACTTCAGACCCCAATAGCTTGATAAGTTATGCCGATGTGAGGCTTATAACGGGTCGAGAAACTATTGATAACACTTACCAGTAAATCTCACAAATAGCCCTGGCCAGGGACTTCCTATTATAGCCAATCGAGCACAGCGCAACATCAACCCCCAATACCGGGAGATACGAAATCCCTTCCTATCGCTCATTGCCTCCATGTGACTTGAGACTGTACCCAAAAACCACCGTTTTGCACGTTCTCTTGAACGTGGTAAGGTAGAAATCAAAGCACAGTGGGAATCACACAAGACTCTATAACGATCTCAGGTTTACAGACTAACCTGTACCGGTGTCACCAGAGAACTGCCATCTGACGTGAGGTATGATACCATCTAGGAGTTCTCGGAGAGTCCGTCCAGTGTACCCAGTCTCTACTGAGCACCTATATATCATCTCTGATGTCAAACACCAATGGATATGGGATCATCCAGTGCCCATCAACATGAGTCGAGAAGGTATACGCTAGTCTACTCTGGTATATTGATGTCCCGTCTCGATACACCCACGACTAGGGACATTAAAGGATGTACTCACGGACTACCTTTGTCCCACTAGTATGATCCGCATCATAATCCAGGCAGTCAAGTAAACATCCTAAGGGCTTTATCAACATATAATAGAGAGACAATCAATGTACATGTTAAAATAAAGAGTAACCAGATAGCGTACTATCATGTCGAGTAAGAAAGTCCTCCCTATGTATGTCCAAGCATCTACTATAATATACATCGCATGTATAATAATGTCCTCTAGGGCATACATATAACTAACAATCTCCCACTTACACTAGGGCCATATGTTGTAGTATCCAATACCCAATAATCAACAGTGGTTGTAGTATCTCATACTCAACCATCCCATAAAAGTCTCTCTTGGGAAAATGCCTTTGTGAGTGGATCCCCCGTGTTGTCCTCTGAGTCTACTCTCCTAATCTCGATCTCCCTGGAGATCAACCATCTCCATGATTAGGTGATACTGCCTTAGAATATGTTTGGGTCATTGATGGGACGGGGGTTCTTAGGTATAAGCCACAACTCCATTGTCACACAATGATAGGAATGAAATTCATCTCATGAGCTAATATACACCCAGACTGCCTTTTTGGTAGCATCTTTGGTAGCGATGTATCCAGCCTTTATCGTCTAGTTTGCCATGGTATCTAGCTTGGAATTCTTCCAATATACCGTTCCTCCACTGAGGGTAAAGACAATGCCTATGACTGACATTCAGTGAACCTTACCACCCTGGATGTTATCCAGTGATTCTCCCCAGGATCGATTGATACCATCTCACTACATCTAGTGAGAATCCTAACATCCACTTAGATCAATCTCATAGATCCAAAATCCAGGATTTAGGATGTATCACCTTGATCCTTTATGGAGAATCCTTGTGACAAGAGGAGATTGACCGAGTGTAGCATAGGAAACACCTTCCCTATCAAGAGTATGTCATCTATGTACAATACGAGGAAGACCACCTGATTGATTCGATTTCAATTGATGTGTTTGTATGAAAATTATAATGTGTAATCACAATCAAAGAATTTATAGCCGCAATCAATAACGGTGTCGTTTGTAGTTCGTTAATGAGTACGGGTCGTCCACTAAGATTCGTGTATTTATTCGTTCTTGCTTTAGTTGAGCCGAAAGAAAATAGTAAAGAAAATTTAAGAAAATAAGATTTCAAGATTTAATTGAGTTTATCATTTCAAGAAAATCAAGAAAGAAGTTAAGATTTCGAAATCAAGAAAATGTCCAATATCAATTTTAGTTATCAAGAAAATTGAAGAATAGCTTATAGGATTCGATAGGAATTAGTAGCAATAATGAATACTAATAATGACTCATCTTATCTATTGATGAATTATAGCTAGAACGATGGTGATGAATGAAGATTAGGGATCTATTGAAGAAACTAGGGTTTCTCCTTCACTATCCCTTGTCTTTTCATTGATCATCATTCAAATCTAGCCTTTAGCCAAGAGAATCATCAATCATTTAACCCCCAAATTACAACGAAATAATCAAGAACGGTGATCTCATTCCAAATTTGGTCATTAATGATTCTTTTTGCTAAAGTTCATAATACTTATAAGAGTTAAGATTAGTTAGGATTTCATCACCATTTGATCTACCGAATTCCTTCGAATCTTTTACAAGCGGAGATTTCACTCACGCATTATGAAAATAGAAGAATCAAGAATTAGAAATTTCATAATGCAAGAATTTAAAGAAAGCAAGAATTAACGATTGATCACCTTTATTAATCAACTTCAATTTACACGTTCCTTCAATTCGAGGTTACAAGAGTTGCTCTCGATCGCTCTCTTGAAGAGGTAATTTCTCCGTTGACTTTAGCTTGGTTCGATCTCCGTGAGACTTGGATCTATCGTGGATCTCGCGCTCGTAGATGAAGATTGTCTTCGCGTAAAGGATCTTTGCGATGAATGCTTGATGAAATCTCGATGATTCTTGATTTGATTTGGAATTGAATTGGATCTCAAGTTGTGTCACTCAACCTGTATTGAATTATGTAGTGAATAAATGCTAAACAACCTTTACAATGAAGCCCTAGTTCTCTTTATATAGCCTTCATCAATCTTCCACTAGAAGCTAGGTTAATCTTCCCCAAGAAGCTAGGTAGTTATGAGAAACTTCTAGAATAAGGTAGTTATGAAGCTTGCTTAAGAAGCTAGGCTGTTGTAGGGAAGCTTCTGGAGTAAGCTAAGAAGTTCGAAGCGTTTTCAACAAGCTAGGAAGTTATAAGGGAGCCTCTGAAAAAATATCGACCGCCAACGACCTAACTCGGCCGCGGATCCGCGGCGGACCGAGCTGAATCGGCCGCGGTTCCACGGCCATTTGGTGAGTTCTCTGAATGGTGTTTCTGGGGTGTTCTGGTGTTGGCATTTGGGTCTTCTTCTGATATCTGGAATCTTCTAATGTTTGCATTGTTGCTTCCAGTATTTGGTTCTTTGGTTTTCTGTATTATATCGACAGATTTTTGATTCCTGTAATTTGACCTAAATAATTTTCTGCACAAAATCTCGATGAAAAGTGTTGAGATATACAATATCATGCGTGAAGTAATAAACACACAATTTCCCTCCAGAATGTTGATTATATATATAACACGTGGTATTTGATATTTTCCAGACGAATTTGTAATACGTGTTATATTTATAACAAACATCATTAGATGATTAGAAATGTGAGGAAATTGTTATGTTAAAGATTGAAATATTTTCGACTGAACAAATTCCCCAAACTCGATTTTGATCGTCTCGAGCAACCTTCTTTTATTCAAGAGAAGAAGAAAATAAAAAGAAAAACTAACTAGCACACTTTCGTAGGCAATACGATTGCACTGAGCAGGTACAACAAGCCTTTAAACCTCTAGGTGTCCCTAGTAGGAGGAGTGTTGTTTCCTGAGGGTTTTCAGTAGATTGCACCCACAAAATCCTATAATAAAAGGAAGACCGTGAAAGTTACATATAAAGATTAGAATTATAAAAGAAAAACTTTGAAAATCAGAGTTTCCAACTATACTAGCTTTTCGGTTGTCATGAGCCCTATCTTAATAGTCATGAAAAGATGTTAGAAATCACATCATCCCTCAATAAAACAACGCCTTTATTCTTCATCCCTACCTTTCTTCCAAACACCGATCATATACCCCTACGTGTGTGTAAAAGACATCCCTACACTAGGAGATTCAATTCAAGCTATCATACTCTTGTCCATCTACCACAGTACTTTTTAGTCGGTGAATATTTTAGATGGAATTGCTCACGCATCCTTCATGTGACCGTTAATACTTCTTGAGGTACTAACCGATCGATTACTCAATGTGCTCACATGTTTGGAGTAAGTAGTAATTTCCTTATCTTGCAACACCTAAGGCTTAGCAGTGACTGCCAAACCAGTTGGTCTAAGGCACTAGGTGATGAAGCACCTTCGCTATATTTTTTTATGCTGCCTTGGTGATTACAAAACCAGTGTTCATTTTTCTTCACCATTTTTTACTTTTATATATCATTTATTATTTTCTTCATATTTTGGCTTTTAGACAAGAGCATTTCAAGGCATCCTCTACCCCGAGTTTCAAGACGTGTGTAAGTGCGTATAGTAGGGTATCAATGTTCAAATGTTTGGCTTTCACAATATGAATTATTTTTCAGACTTATTTTTATCCTCAGATTAGTGACTTCCTTCATCTTACTAACCCTTGGGACAATGGCTCATAACTACTTATTACTAGTTTCGTTTAAGAAAACATCTAACTTTCTTATTTTTCTTAAATTTTTCCAATCTTATAAATGTAAATTTTCACTTTCTAACCTTTTATTATAAAAGAATTTTTTTTGAAAATTTTGTGCTTTGTGCTTATGCAAAGCGTAATGCAAAGTGATGCGTAAATAAGCACAAACCTCCCCCAAATCTGTTTACAGCAGTGTCCTCACTGTTGTCATCTGTTAAATCTCAAAAATCTGTAGGCTTGGGAGGAAAAATTATTAACGAGGACAAGAATAAATGAAATGAAAATCTTCACCAAAACATATATTTTTATTTTATTTATGTACAATTTTCCATTTTTTTATGTATTTTTTTTTATTATTTACAAATGATTCACCTCCACTCTAAAAATGAGACACTATTACCGAGACATGGACGTGAGGTGGAGGAAAATTCATCATTATAAATCAACTCCTGCAAAAACAGAAGCTCCTCCATGGGCTCAGTGGAAAAATACGGTTTTAATTTATACCCATTCACTTTGAAAATTGTACCGTTTTTTCCATTTTCAACTTCAACTACCCCGTGCGGATATACATACCGCACAACAAATGGTCCTTTCCAATGAGATCGGAGCTTACCCGCACGAAGATGGAGACGTGAATCGTAAAGAAGGACTTGTTGACCTG
Organism: Agapanthus africanus; assembly: GCA_030015575.1. Taxonomy (NCBI): domain Eukaryota; kingdom Viridiplantae; phylum Streptophyta; class Magnoliopsida; order Asparagales; family Amaryllidaceae; genus Agapanthus; species Agapanthus africanus. Next base: position 589,685,879 of record CM057343.1, read on the forward strand.
GGGTAAAAGTTTTTCTCAAAATATTTTTGTCGTGAAATACCTTAGTCCGATTCTTTACAATCACCGCATTATCATAAGCTTCATCGTGGAGTTCGCTTAGCTCGTTTAATTGCAGCTTTCGAAAGTTGCAGGCTTGATCTAAGTCAAAGTTCAGTTCTTTTATGGCCCGCAATGCTTTATGTTCAATCTCGACTGGAAGGTGGCAAGCCTTTCCAAACAATAGACGGTAAGGAGACATACCTAGATCAGTTTTATAAGTAGTATGAAATGCCCAAAGAGCATCCGTCAATTTGATTGACCAATCTTTCCGGTTTTTGGAAACTGTTTTCTCCAAAATTAGTTTGATTTTCCTGTTGGAAATCTCAGCTTGCCCGATCGTTTGGGGATGATAGGGCGTGGAAAGTTTGTGGTTGATTGAATATTTCCGCATCAAAGTCTCGAAAGACCGATTACAGAAACGCGTCCCCTTGTCGCTAATGATAGCGCGAGGGTGTCTAAATCGAGAAAAGATATTTTCTTTAAGGAACTTAATGATAACCTTGTTTTCATTAATGCGACATGGAATAGCTTCCACTCACTTCGAGACGTAATCAACCGCTAACAAGATTTACAAATTCCAAAAAGAGTTGGGAAAAAGACCCATAAAATCAATACCCCAAACGTCGAAAATTTCAACAACCAAGATCGGTTGAAGTGGCATCTCATTTTTTTTAGAAATCCAACCCATGTGTTGACATTGTAGACAGGTTTTGTAATGATTAAATGCATCTTTGAATATAGTAGGCCAGTAAAAACCGCATTGCAAAACCTTCTCCGCCGTCTTACGTAGACCAAAATGATCTCCACATGCCTGATCATGACAGAAAGATAGAACGCTCTTGAATTCATCATTCGGGACACATCTACGAATGATTTGGTCAGAATAATACTTCAACAAATAAGGTTTATCCCAGTAAAAATGCTTTACTTAGGATAAAAATCAATGTTTGTCCTGTTTAGACCATTCGCTGGGAAGAAGTCCCGTTGCAAGATAATTCACAATATCCATGAACCAAGGTTCGCCGGATACGGTCAAGAGCTGTTCGTCAGGAAAAGAGTCATTAATTGGAAATGTCACAGTTGGTGAAGAAGAGATGCGCGAAAGATGGTCGGTTACTACGTTTTCAAATCCTTTCTTATCTCTAATGACGAGATCAACTTCTTGTAATAATAGGATCCAACGTATTAACCTACCTTTAGCATCCTTCTTTGATAAAAGATGTTTTAAGGCGGAGTGGTCAATGTAAACCACAATCGGTGAGCCAATCAAGTAAGGCCTAAATTTTTCTTATGCAAATACAACTGCCAGGAGTTCTTTTTCAGTAGTTGTATAATTAATTTGGGCATCATTCAGGGTCTTACTTGCATAATAAATCACATGTGGCATTTTATCGATGTGCTGTCCTAAGACTGCACCAACAGCAAAATCTGATGCATCACACATTAGCTCAAACGGGTGATTCCAATCGAGAGATGATAGAACATGGGGTGAAGTGAGAGAATTTTTAAGCGAGTCAAATGCAGTCACGCAGTCTGAATCAAAGTGAAATGTTGTATTCTTGGCCAAGAGAAGAGTTAAGGGTCTAGCAATTTTGCTAAAATCCTTAATGAACCTCCTATAAAATCCTACATGACCAAGGAAAGATCGTATATCTTTGACGCATTTGGGATGAGGAAGGTTATGAATGACATCTATCATAGCTCTGTCGACTTCAATGCCTTTCCGTGAAATGATATGTCCAAGCACAATACTCTCTTGGACCATGAAATGGCATTTTTCCCAATTCAAAGTTAAGTTCTTATCTTTACAACAAGTAAGAACCGCGTCAAGATGAGATAGGCAATCATCAAAAGAGTCCCTGAATATAGAGAAATCGTCTATGAAAATCTCCAGAAAATTCTCAACCATGTCCGAGAATATCCCCATCATACACCGCTGAAATGTAGCGAGAGCATTGCATAACCCAAAGGGCATGCGTCTATAAGCAAAAGTACCAAAAGGATAAGTAAATATGGTTTTATCTTGTTCTTTTTCGGCAATAGGGACTTGGTTATAGCCAGAGTATCCGTCCATGAAACAATAATATTCATTTCTAGCTAATCGTTCCATCATCTGGTCAATGAAAGGTAGAGGGAAGTGGTCTTTCCTCGTTGCGGCATTGAGTTTTTTGTAATCAATACATACACGCCACCCAGTTTGAGTGCGTGTCTGGATCAATTCATTAGCCTCATTAGATATGACCATGATGCCAGACTTCTTAGGGACTACATGAATAGGACTTACCCATTGGCTAACAGAGATTGGGTAAATGATACCACGGTCAAGGCATTTGACTATTTCATTCTTTACCGCCTCCTTCATGACGGGATTCAACCGTCCTTGTGGTTTTCCGGTTGGTTTGGCTTCATCCATCAAATGTATATAATGTTCAACAATCAAGAGACTAATCCCTTTGATGTCAGCCATTGTCCACCCAAAAGCTTGCCTATTAGATCTCAAGACCATCAAAACAGCGTTCTCTTGCTCTAAGGCTAGAGAAGTGGATATGATCACAGGCAAAAACTCATTCTCACCTAAATATGCATATTTAAGGTGAGAAGGTAACAATTTGAGATCTAATGTCGGTGGAGAGACAATAGAAGGTGGGGGTAAGTGAATGACATTCGGATTCTCGAAGGAGCTCGTAACCTGCAAAGGATACAGACTCAGAAAGTGTGACTGAATCTTATGATAAGTCAGAAGGTTCAAACTCAGGAGTGGACTTGTTAAAGGTGTTCTCGCTAAGATATGCAAGATCAAACAATGATGTGCTAATGTCGTCGAGATCATCAAAGAAAAATTCATCAACCTTGCAGCTTTCGGGAGCTATCTCGTGGAAAGAACAGACATCAAGAATATGAGCAGAGGGTTCAGACGGTTGACTTCCAATCTTGTAAATATTAAGCTCAATTGTCATTTTCCCAAAAGATAGGTTCATAGAAACGTTTCGACAATTAATGACAGTATTGGAAGTGGCAAGGGAGGGTCGACCAAGAATCACCGGAATTTGCTACAGGCTGTGTATCTAGAACAATAAAGTCCACAGGGAATATAAATTCCCCGACTTTTATCAACACATCCTCAAGTTCACCCCTAGGTTTGGTGATTGACTGGTCTGCCATTTGGAGAGTAAAATGAGCTGGTTTCAACTCTCCAATCTCTAACTGCTTGTAGACAGAGTATGGAAGCAGGTTAACACTAGCGCCAAGGTCGAGTAAAGCACGGTTAATATTTTTACCCCCAATAGAAATAGAGATTGTAGGACAGCCGGGGTCCTTGTGTTTCTTTGGTAATTGTGGGGTAAAAGCTGTGCTAACATTATTCGTCATGAATACATTTTTGGACACTTGAGTCTTCATCTTCCTAGTGCACAAGTCCTTAAGAATTTTCGCATAAGACAGAACTTGTTGTATAGCATATAGGAGAGGGATATTGATGTTTACCTATTTAAACAGTTCCATAACCTTCTCTATATGTAGACTCGATTTGTTTCCCCTTAACCTGTTTGGATAAGGAGCTTTAGCAATAAGAGCTGGGTCCAACATTGGAGAAGGTCGGGTGGGTGGAACAGATCCCAGAATAGAAGTAGGGATCGAGTTTGATTGACTAGAAGAAGTGGGCTAAGGGTTCGAGCCTTGAGGAAAACGGAGAATAGGCTCGGAAGAAGATGAACTAGGGTCAGAAGTGAAAGTGGAAGTGGATGTGGAAGTAGAGGCCGGGGTGTTATTGATAAATTCATCATTATTATCAATCTCTTCACCGACTTGATTATTCAGCACTCTTCCAGATCACAACGTTTTAATGGCACTCACATTTGTAGTGTTGTGAATGCCCAGAATTCGGTAGGGGTTGAGATGGAAGTTTCACTTTCTCTCTAGCACTCATTTCGGCATTTAATCGTACAATTTGCGCTTCTATCAATTTAATACTCTTACCGTGGAAGGCGGAGTTCTTTATGTCATTGACAAAAGACTTCATCTCAGCCGAAACTTGCATGGAATTTTTCAGAAGTAAATTCATGATTTGTTCGAATGAAGAGGAGTTATTAGTACCAGCCAATTGGAAAGAATTATTATACGGTGCAGAAGTGTTGGCCGGATTTTGAAAATTTTGTGATTGATAGGGGTGCTGAGTCAATTGTAGTGGTTGCTGTTGTTGTGGAGGTACCCTTTGAAAGTTGTTCTGGTTTGGAACCGTGTTTTGAGTTTGGTGTTGGTTCCAAGAAAAGTTAGGGTGATTCCCCCAACCCTGATTATAAGTGGAAGAATATGGATCGTTTCTAGGTCATTGCTGAAAAGCATCATTAGTGTGCTCTTGACCTTGAAACGGAGAATTCAAAGGACATTCTTCCGTCAAATGTGATGGATCGGAACAACATCTACAAGCAGTTTTGGGGAGTGTTATCTGGTTTAGGGAGGCTAATAAAAATTTGTGTTCCATAGCTTCAACTTTCTTTTGCATTGCTGCCATTTCAGCTTTGACTGGTATGGAAACATCAAGTTGGTGGATACCACCCCTAGACGATGGTTGACTAACACTCTCCCATTGCAAAGTTTTTGCAGCGAAATCCTCTAAAAATTTCCAAGCTTCACCATCATCTTTAGACATGACGTTGCCTTAACACATGGATTCAAGCATTTGTTTTGTTGTAGGATTAATGCCCTCATATATGATTCGACAGAGATCCTATCGATGGATTCCTTGATGAGGACATTGGACTAACAGATCCTTGAAGCGTTCAAAACACTTCCAAAATTGTTCATTGGGAAGCTGGGTAAATTGATTTATTTCGCTACGGACATGGGCGGTCTTATGATTGGGATAGAATTTCTTAAGGAAAGCTATGACGAATTCATCCCAGTTTGAAATAGAGTGTGCAGCTGTGTTATAAAGCCACTTCTCGGCTAAATCGTACAAAGTGAACGGGAGAAGACGTAGACGCATAGCATCCACAGAAAGTTATGAAGTGCCCATCATAGCAAATACATTTTCAAATTTGGTAATAAAAACGTATGGGTCTTCAGACTCGAGACCGTGAAATTTAGGTAAAAGATTGATGTAGTGTGGTTTGATTTCGAAATTGTCCCCATTAGCTGGTGGAATGGAAAGACAAGTAGAAAGAGGACCATGTATCGGGTAGCATCACTCTTGGAGAGACATACGTGGTAGATTTTTCGCACCTGCAGGCGGTGACAAAGTGGTGTTATGAAAGTTCGATGGAGAACTGTCCATCGTAGTGGATGTGGTGTGTGGTGAGGAAAAAGAAGATGTAGAAATACCGACTTCGAAGTCGATAGGAGAAACGCGGACAAGACGGGCACTAGAATCATGTGTCCAGCCAATCATGCACTAAACGGTTTAGCACAAGTGGTAGTGTTTGTGATAATTAGAGAAAAGTGTTGGTTTGATGTTTGGTTTGAAAAAGACGGATTTAGAAAAATCACACAAAAATGCACAAGCAGTCCTAGATCTAATGGTCACCTAGGTCAAGTCACTAGACCGCTCTTAGACTTTCAGAGGACAAATCGCAGGATAAATCCTCTACTGCCTCTTTATCCCTTCCGTGGCCAGGTAAGTGCCAGGTAAGTGGGAGGTTCTCCACTACGTAAGTAGCGGGCCTAATTAAGTTACCAATTGCCTTAGACAAACTTGCCTTAGACACCACAAAAGAAATGCAAATAAGCAATAGATTACCCACGACCTTCTTCTGTCCTAATTGAACGCGACGGTCCTTAGAGTCTTGTCTAGATATTTTTTTAGTTAATGAAGGGTGATGCGGATGCTAGTTTTGTGATTTTTGGGGCTTAGGAAGGGTAATGAAATCCCTACCTAATCTGAATTTGGTTTTTGCCCCTTAATTTCCGTATTAAATATTCACAAACAACCAATATCAAAATACGCAACAAATTTTTTTTTTAGCGACGCTGCGAATTTTTGCAAAGAATCCTGCAGAAAATGGTTATTGGACAAGAGAAGGGGAGAGATAAGAAAGAAAAGAATATACCAGTGAAAATTCAAGCTCCAAGTTAACGATATAGTCGCGGTTCCGCGGCAAATGCTTACTAATGGCCGCGGTTCCGCGGTCAGTTTGCAAGATCTTTGAACGAAATTTTTTCCTGGTGCTCCTTTTGCTCCAATGGACTTCTTGAATGCTCCAGAATCTCAATCTCACTGCTCCAATAATTCCAGATTCCCTTGCAAAATTCACAACTAATCGTTAAGCGCTTGATGCGATTTTGATTCAAATTTTTGATGGATAATAAAATTTCAACTAAAGCAAGAACGGACAAAATAGCACGCATCCCTGGCAACGGCGCCATTTGATTGATTCGATTTCAATTGATGTGTTTGTATGAAAAATATAATGTGTAATCACAATCAAAGAATTTATAGCCGTAATCAATAACGGTGTCGTTTGTAGTTCGTTAATGAGTACGGGTCGTCCACTGAGATTCGTGTATTTATTCGTTCTTGCTTTAGTTTAGCCGAAAGAAAATAGTAAAGAAAATTCAAGAAAATAAGATTTCAAGATTTAATTGAATTTTTCATTTCAAGAAAATCAAAAAAGAAGTTAAGATTTTGTAATCAAGAAAATGTCCAATATCAATTTTAGTTATCAAGAAAATTGAAGAATAGCTTATAGGATTCGATAGGAATTAGTAGCAATGATGAATACTAATAATAACTCATCTTATCTATTGATGAATTATAGCTAGAACGATGGTGATGAATGAAGATTAGGGATCTATTGAAAAAACTAGGGTTTCTCCTTCACTATCCCTTGTCTTTTCATTGATCATCATTCAAATATAGCCTTTAGCCAAGAGAATCATCAATCATTTAACCCCAAATTGCAACGAAATAATCAAGAACGGTGATCTCATTCCAAATTTGGTCATTAATGATTCTTTTTGCTAAAGTTCATAATTCTCATAAGACTTAAGATTAGTTTAGAATTTCATTACCATTTGATCTACCGAATTCCTTCGAATCCTTTACAAGCGTAGATTTCACTCACGTATCATGAAAATAGAAGAATCAAGAATTAGAAATTTCATAATTCAAGAATTTAAAGAACGCAAGAATTAACAATTGATCACCTTTATTAATCAACTTCAAATTACACGTTCCTTCAATTCGAGGTTACAAGAGTTGCTCTCGATCGCTCTCTTGAAGAGGTAATTTCTCCGTTGACTTTAGCTTGGCTCAATCTCCGTGAGACTTGGATCTATCGTGGATCTCGCGCTCGTAGATGAAGATTGGCTTCGCGTAAAGGATCTTTGCGATGAATGCTTGATGAAATCTCGATGATTCTTGATTTGATTTGGAATTGAATTGGATATCAAGTTCTTTATATAGCCTTCATCAATCTTCCACTAGAAGCTAGGTTAATTTTCCCCAAGAAGCTAGGTAGTTATGAGAAACTTCTAGAATAAGGTAGTTATGAAGCTTGCTTAAGAAGCTAGGCTGTTGTAGGGAAGTTTCTGGAGTAAGCTAGGAAGTTCGAAGCATCTTCAACAAGCTAGGAAGTTATATAGGAGCCTCTAGAAAAATATCGACTGCCGACGACCTAACTCGGCCGTGGATCCGTGGCGGATCTGGCTGAATCGGCCGCGGTTCCATGGCCATTTGGTGAGTTCTCTGAATGGTGTTTCTGGGGTGTTCTGGTGTTGGCATTTTGGTCTTCCTCTGATATCTGGAATCTTCTAATTTTTGCTTGGTTGCTGCCAATATTTGGTTCTTTGGTTTTCTGTATTATATCGGCAGATTTTTTATTCCTGTAATTTGACCTGAATAATTTTCTGCACAAAATCTCGATGAAAAGTGTTGAGATATACAATATCATGCGTGAAGTAATAAACACACAATTTCCCTACAGAATGTTGATTATATATATAACACGTGGTATTTGATATTTTCCAGACGAATTTGTAATACGTGTTATATTTATAACAAACATGATTAGATGATTAGAAAAGTGAGGAAATTGTTATGTTAAATATTGCAGTATTTTTGACTGAACACCACCGTACTCTCTACTACCTTTTCGTATATACAAGGTTCATCTACCATTTTGATGAAGTCAAACGCTTTGACTACCACATCAAAACAGATGTTCTAACTCCGCGATGCCTGCTTTAACCCGTAAAGCAACTTGCACACGTTTCCGCTGCTCCCACTATCTATGAAGCCCTCTGGCTATGTACTTATAGACGCTCTCTTCTAAATCACTATTCAGAAAAGCAGTCATGACACCCAACCGCCAGATATCGTAGTCATGGTATGTAGCAATGGCAAGTAGGATTCGGATGGACTTAAGCATAGCCACTGGAGAAAAAGTTTCATCATAATCCACACCTGGTCGATGACGAAAATCTTTTACAACAACTCTAGCTTTGAAAGTCTCAACTTTTCCATCTACACCAAGTAATCTTCTCAAGATATACTTGCTCCTGATGGGGTTTTAACCCTTCAAATATAGCAACCTAAGTCCATACTTTGTTGGTGTATATGAATTCCATCTCAGATCGCTTAGTATCCAGCCATTCTTACAGAGTTCCCACTCTTGATGGCATGCTCGAAACTAGTTGGGTCATCTTCTCATGATGCAATCCTCGCTCCCACTGTCATTAAGAAAACCGAAGTATCTCTCAGGCGGATGAGGAACCCTACCAGATCGGCGGAGAGACTGAGGTTCGTCGGGAGCCATTGAATCCTCCGGTTCTACCAAATCATCGGTTGTAGTTTGTATAGCTGGAACTTATTCCAGTTCTACCTCATGACCACTAATTTCTTCCATAAAAAATTCCTTTTCTAAAAAGGTGGCATGCCGAGAAATAAAACACATTTTATTCCTCGGTGCGCTAGAAGATATTCCCTTGCAAATGCTTGGGATATCCAACAAACTTCCACAGAACTGACTGTCTCGAGCTTGTTCGGATTTTGCTTTTAGACATAGGCCGAACAACCCTAAATCTTAACTTACTTAAGACATGAGCTCTTCCCATACCATATCTCATATGGAGTGGTAGACACCTGATTTGGTTGGAACCCTATTCAGTAGGTATGCAGCTTCTCAAGTGCATAATTCCCTAAAAGGAAATAGGCAACTCAGTAGTACTCATCTTAGAGCGCACCATATTTAATAAGGTGCGATTGCTCCACCCCGATACGCCGTTGTGCTGTGGTGTATGCGGAGGAATAATACCGAGAGAGAATCTTATTATCCTTTTAAATTGTCCAGGAACTCCATGCTCAAGTATTCTCCTTCCTGATCACATCAAAGGACATAATACTTATACCCGTTTTGGTTCTCTACTTCAGACTTATATTCTTTGAATTTCTCAAAAGCTTCATACTTGTGTTTCAACAGGAACATATATCCGAATCTTGAGAGATCAACAGTGAATGTAATGAAGTACAAAGAACCAGTCCTGGCATGTGTAGACAGGGGACCTACATACATCATCATGTATCAATGCCAAGAGTTCACTAACTCTTTCTCTGTTTCCAGTAAACGAAGCTATGGTCATTTTAACTTTGTGACATGACTGGCAAGTTTCACAAGATGTAAATTCAAACTGATTTAAATATGCATCTTAATGTAACTTAGCTAGTCAGGTCGCATTGATATGACCTAGTCTACAATGCCTCAAGAAGGATTCGTTCATTTCTGAACTCTTCCTCTTGTGTGTGTTATGTACGTTAAGAACTGTGGTTTGATTTTGAACGTATATACCATTAGATAACGTGTTTGATCCGATCAACTCTTGATATAGAAAATGTTTAAAACATTATCCATCAATACAAAATTATATCCTTCTTTACTAAATAAATAGACTGATATGATGTTGTATATCAGGTTCGGTATCTAATAACATTTGTTCAGAATCAATATATTTGGTAATACAGGGTGATAACCGCCAAATACTTTGGCTGCAACAATTGCACCGTTTCCAAATCTTGAAACTTATCACCCATTCCCACTTCTCTACCTATCTGTAGCCCATGTAACAAATTACATATGTGGGATCCTGATCCGGTATCTCATACCCGGGACGTAGAGGATACTGAGAGATAGTTCTCTGTAACGAACACACCTGAAGAAGATGCATCATCATGCACTTTCTTCGTTCAGGCGGCACGGGAATCCTGGTAATCCCCTATCTCTTGCTCGTTCTTATAATAATTTTAAGGTAGAGCGGGACCAACATTCCCCAGCTCAGTATAACAAGCGGGTTTGGTCAATACATCTATATTATTATCTTGATTAAGGCGTGACATGGTTGCTACCAGGAGAGAGAGAGAGAGAAGAAAACACTCTGCGTGCGCTCTTACTAGATCAGATTGGTTATTATTTTATCTAATCAGGATAGCTCCCACTGTTTTTATCAAATCTTCCTTCAAACCCTAAAAGGACTAGCCAGGATTAATTACACCCTACAACTTCGCCAATCTTTCGATCAGACCAGTGTCGGTACTTTGAGGGAGGTTCCCCGTGTTTTCGCACATACCTAATTAAAATAAACCTTGTTTTCCCAGGGCGTAACCCCGTTGACACCTTTCTAGACACCTACTTGATCGACTAATTGTAAAGTGCAAAACTCTCCCAGGAGTAACTCTTACTCGCAGTGGATATCGGTATCCAACTGTCTCATAGAAGGTATGAAATCTCATTGCAAATTTCGACACTTGAAATTCCCGATAACATTTTGCCCCTAGCATCTTATGACCTTGACGAAAGCCAATAAACCATAGGGTGCTAGTCAAGTTCAACCCGTACATTTCATGATTGAATTAAACCCACCCTCATGAACCTTGACAAAAGCCAACAAAGTCGCACGACTACCCTAACTCAATTGCATCATATGCTTTTGCAGATAAGCATAACTAGCTACCGCACACTACGCCTTGACGAAAGCCAACAAACGTAGCACGAATACTATGAAGTACTTATCTGAAATGACGGAGGGCTACGACAGGTTTTTAAGAAAACCTTTTGCGTAATGAACTTGATATCGTTGTAGAATCAAATGATTTTAAATGGAGTGTTTTTTAGGCTTTAGCTAGTTTCGCTAAAGAGGTCACTCCCGGTGAAGGGATCTCGACTCTTTCCTCATCGAATGAGGCGCGGGATATTCACAATACCACTATGAAACGCAAGAACTAGAAAAGCAATCAAAAGAAAAAACCGAGGGTTGTAGAAAATGCCAGTTATTGCTAAAGAGGTCACTCCCGGTGAAGGGATCTCGGCTCTTTCCTTATCGAATAAGGTGCTGGATATTCATAAAGGAATACCGCTATGCAAAGCAATAACTAAAGCTTCCGGTTTTTGAAAATTCAATTCTACAACATCTTTAGGTTTCTTTTATTTCAGTAATCTCATTAATGAAGTCCCATCAATTATGCTTCCCAAGCATCACAGAAGAAACGAAAGCAGCAATATATAATATATATCATATATATATAATATAAGCATTCGTCTCAGAACATATCACAGTGATCACATCACAGAGCAGTAGAAGATAACATATGAAATATTGGATATACCAGGATTTCCATGTTTTATATCAAGCCAGTAGAAAACACGGATTCCACGGTCGCGATAAGTAGCCAAACCCACATCCCTAGACCACTACGAGAGCTGCAAGCAACCCTACCAATTCAAGAGTTAGGAGACCCGGACTTGACTCCTCGAGATGGTCTCCCACTGGACCCTAGAACCCGGTTACTTGTGCTCCTCTCCTCGGGTCTATCCTAATGCGGAAAAGTAAATAATATACAACAATGGTGACATCATCCTCAACCCGGAAGTGCCCCAATAAAAGAATATTATATGAATGAAAATGAAAAACTCTCATCTCACATAAAAACCCTTGGCTATTCAAAACATGACGTTCCAATATAACATATCACAGCAACACATAACATCTCATGTCATCAACGTAAGTAAAGATGCGTATCCCAATTTTCGTTGACATATAGAAACGAAACCGGTGATACACCACATATTACACTTACGGTCGCAGAAAAGAAAGTGAAAAACTACAACAATTAGAATCGTCACTGCCCTTAGACATCATAAACCCGGAATATCACATATTCTGGATTTCATGCCTAACAATGCAAATCTTACATTTATGTCTCAACTATGAAAACACTTTTCAAAAGAAGTCGGGTAATTCAACAAGATTCCCGATTTCACCCGAGACTGAAATGTTAAACTTGCACGCAGCAAAATAGATTCCAATTATTGTATCACAATCTCAGATAACTAGACAATGTTAAACTTTCCGATCGAATAAACAAACACCCAAAATTTCCCAAAGAGCTCAACACTTGAGTGGAGTTTAAAAAGTCCCCAGAACATGCCACAGCTCCTGTGAACCAGCCGTAGAAGGGTCAACCAATGCCTTACCTGTGGCACCGCTGAACTACCACAAACCCTAGGGTTTGGTGGCAGTTCTAATGGTCACAGAATCGAGTTAGGGTTTCGTTCTTCTAGAGGGTCCACATAATCGCTCGCATGATTTTCTGAAAGTTTTAAACTAAAGAAAAAACCAACACTTGGAAAATTTCCAGCAAGGGAAAAAGTGGGTTATTGATATCCGTACGAACTTTTATCACCGTCTAAAATACCCGAAACAAAGTTAGATTTACGAATACGAAACAGTCCGAGTTGCCTATGCAGAAAATTAACATCACATGCAATTTTAGCAAAAACAAACAACACCTGAAACACCAAAACCCAGAGACTGGAACACACTACAAAATTCAACCCAAAACCTCATAACTTGGCCGAGTAGGCCAGTTTTGGCATCAATGTGGCCTGCCAAAAACCGTCGAGGGGGTGAGTTTTCTACTGTGTTCATGTTGAATCTTATACAACACTCTGCAGTTGTTTAAAAAATTTTTAGGGCCTTTAAAAAATCAACAGAAACCATATTCTCATGTTTCATATTTCGGAGCAGTTTCGGTTTCGTAATCTAACAAACATCATCTGATTTTCAAGCATGGCTCTGATACCACTGCTGTGTTCCCTTGGGCGGAAGCAAGGTTTCAGGAGGCATCGTCCATGCCAATTTCAAAAATTTGCCATTCTAGTTAACCCTAACCCTAGAATCTTTACTAGAGAATCATACGAACAAGCAATGCAAACACTTTTACAACTAAGTGAATGAGGAATACAACCTTTATAGATCGTTCCTTCACTACTAAAGCTCCATGTAGTAGTCCCTTCGCTCCAAGTAGTGAACTCCCGGACTCTAGAGAGGGTTCACATGAAGAAATGAACAAGCTTTCTCAATGTCTTCAAGGCCGAAGATAATCTACGTCGAGGAGACTCAAGATCATGCTACGTCTTCACTAATGGTGAAATTAGTGAAGCAAACACCTTAAACTAAATGGCTAATAGTAAAGGATGATGAAGTAGGAAATGAGCTCACTTTAGTTTTCTTTTTCTTACAATATTTTCTCACCTTGAGAAAAGCTAGTAAGCTTTTTCTCATGAAGAAGAAGATGAAGTGATGAAGATGAGAGAATGAACTCTTTTTGGTGAGAATAGCAACTATGGGTGAGTTAGTGTTATACACTAACTCATGTAGAGAATAAACCATGGGTTACAATAATGGTTAGGTTAATAAATATCTACAGGTAAAACAAAACTAGTGGACTAAGTCAAATATGCTACAACCTTCTCCAAGCTTCCAAGCATGTGACTAATTTCCTACTAATTTTTATTAACTTTAAATAAATAAAACCATACATTATCATAAGCTTGGTATGAGTCTCATACACCCATGTCACATGTGGCATCAAGCATGACACAAAATAATGTACATTAATATATATCACATATATACTATATGCACATAAGTGAGAAAAGAAATCTTAAGTGAGCTAATATTAGTTAATGTATGTTAATATATCAAATATATAATTATACATTAAATTATTAAATCAACACATGATTTAATAATCCGGCTATATCACATACAACCGACTAATATCAAATGTAATATCTTATCAAATCAACACTTGATCCGATAACCCGGCTATATCACATATAACCGATCGATATCACATATCGCGAGAATAAAATGCGGTATCACATACGCGCATTAATCTTGGTCCCGCACATATCACATATGTGCTCTTACTTCGTTTCGCATGAACCAGGAAACCTCTGTGTAGGACACTAAAGACTCGTCAATACGCCGGCAGTAGGTGATGATCATATCAAACATTCACAAGCCGCAAGCGGTCTGCTAAACGTAACGGCCACCCGGTTATTGAGCGATCAGAAGATCAACAAGCAAGCCTGCTCATACTCCTGCGAATCTAATCAGTAACACTACCGTACAGTCCGGTCTCTTCGTCCGATATGTCGCATATCTCACGTGGGGGTGGTAAACGTCAGACTCCAATAGCTTCATAAGTCATGCCGATGTGAGGCTCATGACGGGTCGAAAAACTATTGATAACACTTACCAATAAATCTCCAAAACAGCCCTGGCCAGGGACTTCCTGTTATAGCCAATCGAGCACAGTGCAACATCAACCCCCAATACCAGGAGATACGAAATCCCTTCCTTTCGCTCATTGCCTCCATGTGACTCGGGACTGTTCCCAAAAACCACCATTTTGCACGTTCTCTTGAACGTGGTAAGGTGGAAATCAAAGCACAATGAGAATCACACAAGACTCTATGACGATCTCAGGTCAACAGACTAACATGTACGAGTGTCACCAGAGAACTGCCATCTGACGTGAGGTGTGATACCATCTAGGAATTCTCGGCGAGTACGTCCAGTGTACCCAGTCTCCACTTAGCACCCGTATATCATCTCTGATGTCAAACCCCAATGGATATGGGATCATCCATCGCCCATCTACATGGGTCGAGAAGGTATACGCTAGTCTACTCTGGTATATCGATGCCCCATCTCGATACACCCATGACTAAGGACATTAAAGGATGTACTCACGGACTACCTTTGTCCCACTAGTATGATCCGCATCATAATCCAGGTAGTTAAGTAAACATCCTAAGGGCTTTATTAACATGTAACAGAGAGACAATCAGTGTACATATTAAGATAAAGTGTAACCAGATAGCATACTATCATGTCGAGCAAGAAAGTCCTTCCTGTAAGTCCACGGTAGCGCCCCGGCCGTCTAACAGACGCCAAAATGCGGAACAAAACTTTTACGACTGGCGCTATCGTGTACTTTAACCCGGATCTGCCATTAAAGATAAACTAACAAACTACAAAGTGGGTAGAAATGTTATACCGAATGATCCGAGTCCTTCGGTCTTCAACCATCATCCCACGCTTTGTTGCGGTGGCTCCGATCTCCTCGATCTCCGGTCTCGTCGTCCAGGTGGCACCACGTCGACGGATCTTTAAACGGGCTCCCGCCTCTGAACCAAGGCAACTCGATCGTCAAGTTTGCTAAAAAAGACGACCAAGATTGATGTAGAGAATGAGTAGAATACTTTGTCTCGTTACGTCCAAAGCTATGGACGATCGGTTAATGAAGTTGCCATTTGGAATCGGGTAAATGGAAATTGAACTATAAGAAATTTCCACGAACTAAATTTCTTGTATCTTTTTCTCAAAATGAATCCCTCATCAATTCCCACAAGGGGCCGGCCACTTAAGGAGAGGGGGAGGTGAGTATAGGAGAGGGGAGGTTATCATAAGGCAAAAGATCAAGGAAAAATATCTTAAGCATTACCAAAATGCATTAATGGAAACAATGACTCATAACCTTAGTCATCCTCCATTATTAAATGCACCATTAATGAACTAATGACTCACATGCCTTGTCACCATCTAGAACCATCTAGAAACATGACTCACCCAAGAAAAGATAAATCCGCATTTAACCGAATGTTAAATACGGGTGATAGAAAACAGGAAACTGGCAACTTCCAAAAGTGATCCTAAAACGAATTTCAGGATAACCCCGTATCAGTATAAACATACCCGCATTTGTATTACGACCGAATACAAATGAAACTGAGACAAAGATATTATATCTACACAGTATAATACTTGGATCCGGCTTAAACCAAAACCGACCAGTATTATCTGCCAGAAAAATGACACTTGCGAAAACGCACGTGCATTTTCCGAACCCTGCCATAAAACCATACGGCCTCTACAACGTTTCGCCCGAACTTGGGAAAGTGTCTGTGGGGGACTCTAATGACTCATCAATACACTGGCACTGGGTATAACAACTAGCACATCAGAGGTACTAGCTGTACGTAACGTTTGCCTATGTATTGATTGGAAGGGAAGCAGACGAGCGAACTCATCCAGAAACCCTACTGAGCCTGGCAGTGACAATATCCATACAGTCCGGTCCATTCGTCTATGAGTATCGCATATACGGCCTAGGGGGCCAGTAAACGTCAGACCCCCTATAGCTGTATAAGTCGTGTCAGAGAGCAGCCCAGAACACCCTGAGATACTACTGGAATACCTTCCAGTAAATCTCGTTTACCCTGGCCAGGGATTTCGTGTAATGGCTTTCCTAAACACAGCGCGATCTCACCCCCAATACCGGGAGAGACGAATCCCCGACGATCTGCTCACTGCCTCCATGTGGCTCGGGACTGTACCCAAAAAATATCTGTTTGCACGACTCCTTTGACCCGTGGTAGGGTATAAATCAAAGCACAGTGGGAACTCACACGAGACAAATGACGACCTCAGGTCGATGAACTAACCTGTACATATGTCACCAGGGAACTGCTATCTGACGATATGTATAATACAAACTAGCATGTTCCCGGCGAGTCCTGTCCGGTGTACTCATAACCCAATGAGCACCTGTATACATCTTAGGTGAATGAACTAACACCAATGGCTTGTGAGACCGGCCACCGCCCCTCGTCGGGGTCTCGAATGTATACACTAGTCTACTCTGGAGTATCGATCCCCTGTCTCGAAACTCCCATGACTAGGGACACTTTAAGGATATTCTTATAGACCCCAGCTCCCATATATATGATCGCCATCATACTGCTGGCAGTCAAGAAAGAATCCTATGGGCTCTATCAAAGTGTAACAGTGATAAAGACAAACCAGATAGCACACTATCATCTCGAGTAAGACTGTTCTATCGGTATAGGTCCTCCCTCAATCATTGTAATCACGTACCTGCGATCCAATAATTGACTTAGAGGGCACTATATCCAATAATCTCCCACTTTCACTTAAGGCTATTATTGCGATGTCGCGTGCTTACAGCTGGTGTGATACCGAACATCCAACTCCTCTACTAATCAATTTCACAAAGCTCATTTGCAAAACTATTGTGTTCGAGAAATAGCCTCAGTGAGTGGATCCGTCCTGATGTTTCTTTCTATGTCTCTCTTAAAATCAAGTTCGCGGAGAAAACTATCTCCCGAATCGAGTAATACCTGTCTTAGAATATGTATGGATATCTGATGGGACCTAGTTCATAAATGAACTTCAAATCCAAACTTCTTAAACTGTATTGATAACTGAACCTAATCTGTATCCAGCACCATGCCTCCCACAGTATCCTCTTGGACCGTCTGTCCATAATACTGTCCCTCGTCAGAGGGAAAACTATAACTCTGACAATCACTCTGTCATCCAGGTCACCTGTGAAGCCTGAAATAATAACTGTCTCCCGAAGGAGGCTGCCGTCATCAAATCCGTAGAACATGTACTTATGTTCTATAACTGCTTCCGTATGTTTCTTCAGGATTGGATTAATATAAACTTATCGCATCTAGTGCAAAAACGACATCTGGTGTGGTACTTGACATCTAACGATTGACTCAATTGCCTAAGCAAGTGATCTGCCAATCATGCACGTCCCTCTCCCCTTTAGTCTGTAAGACACCTTTAGGGAGGGTGACTCCATCACCTGCAGGTACACCACCATGCCAGGAGTCAACTATTCTAAAATACTATTAGAATACTGTCAAAGTACCCACATTGGGAAACTGCCCAAATCTAGATCTAAAACCATAGATCTAGTAACCAGAATGTCTTATATTATATCCATATCCTTTGTGAGAAACAACTGTGTGACGACCAAAGTACAACCGATCGTAGTATAGGAATTTTACTTCCTACTCTGTGTATGTCATCCAAATACCAGGACATTACACCCTTCTACCTTCTTAACAGATCCATCCCCTATTCTGATGAAGTCAAACCCATGACTGTCATATCAAAATTAGATGATCTATCTCCGCTGTAATTGCTCAAGTCTATAAATAGACATAAGCTACTTGCCCACTAT
Source organism: Agapanthus africanus (assembly GCA_030015575.1). Taxonomy (NCBI): domain Eukaryota; kingdom Viridiplantae; phylum Streptophyta; class Magnoliopsida; order Asparagales; family Amaryllidaceae; genus Agapanthus; species Agapanthus africanus. The sequence continues at coordinate 589,704,252 of CM057343.1, forward strand.
GCTTCCGCTGCTCCCACTGACTACGACAACCCTCTGGCAGAATAATATATACGTGTACTTCTAAAACTAGTTTAGAACGACGCTATACATATCCTCCTGTCGGGTCTCATAGTCTGGAACAACAGTAGTGTCAAGTCTGGGTAAACAAGAACCTCCATGTCACCGTCCTTGAGGCTACCGGAGTACCTCTCGGGTGTCTGAGGTTACCCACCATATCTGCGGAGTGGCTAATAGAATGTCAAACCTGATTGAATATATAGGTCCTATTAAATTTTTCGTAATCGTTTGTGGTTCTGGAATCACTTCCAGTTCTACCATACTCCCACTACTGTTTTCTGAAAAAATCCATTTTTAATAAAACTGTAGCGGGTCAAGAACAATATCACTATTGATCTTCCAGATGGTAGAAAATCAACCCTCGTCAAAACTAGGGTCAACCCACAAACTGCCATTACAGAAACGTGCCTTGAGTTATCCAGTGTCTGGTTTTAAGCATAAGCTGGACAACTCCCCGTATCTTAACATCTTAAGATATGATCCATTCTATATCCTATATAGAAACTTTAGCACTTATTTAATTAGAACCAGATTCAAATCATGCAGCTGTCTCCAGTGCATATCAACTTAATGGAGAGAGGCTAATCAGCAATACTCAACTTAGGAATATATACAATTATGAGTAACCTGAAAGAGAAACAAGTTTCTCAAAACCATTACTATCAACTGAATACCAATCACAAGAATCTACATCTTCGATTTCTTTAAAGAATCCCGATACTTGCGACACATGTTTCTCTACTTTATTCCTATACCCACAACTTCTCAATACTTAGACATTGTATTTCTACGAAACACTTGTCTAAAAACTAGAGAAGTCACAAGTAAATAGAATATAGTACGAGGACCAATTCCTTTGTCCTGATGGACACTGGATAACATGCAATACTCTGTATAAGTCCGCTGAGTTTAATAACTCAAAACTTGTGCGTCGTAGGTTGAAAAAACTGTACCCAGGTGATTTCCTCAAATATCACCAATCACAACGAATTCCGATATAATGAGGATGATCACCTAATTCCCAATAACTTACTCCTACTCATTATCTGTAAAACTATACAGATGTGAGATTGAAACGTGGTAAATACATATCCTGGAGTAAGTATCTAATCGGGAAATTTGTTTTCTTTTAACAATGCACAGTGAAACTGAAACATGAAAATGTTTCGTAGGGGTATCCTGGTATTCTTAGTAATGCCTCTTCCATAATCCAATTCATGACTGTAACCGTATATTTCTTTGTCATCTCTCCAAATCCCTTTATTTGTCTTTAGTCATTACCTTCTGCACACCATTGTTAGGCTTAATGGTTTTCTTCCTTCCCTACCGTTCGGCAACAGCCTATGGTTTGGAAGAAGACTATCCAGTAAGCATAATAGGTGTACCCTCCTAAACCAAGGAGTACTCGCAACTTGAGAGAAGGTGATGATAAAAGACAACTGAATAAACCTTATTCCTATTTCTCCTGACCAGAATCCATCCTCGAAAAAATGTCCTTCGAGTTCGTATATAACCATACGATGGATTTGTCCAATGGAATTGGATGTTCGTAGTGATACGGGTTGTTCTGGAGAAATTGAAGATGAAGTAGGAGTGGCGATGAAATACGTGGTTTGGTCGTGAATGTTAGTAGTCGCAATTTACTTTGCCCTCTTTCTAATTCCTTTATTTGTTTTTACATATTACTTTCTGCACACCCTACTTAGGCTAATTGGTTTTCTTCATTCCCTACCTTTCGGCACCTGCCTATGGTTTGGAATAAGACTATCCAATAAGCGTAATAGGTGTACTCTCCTAAACTAAGGAGCCCTCGCAACCTGAGAGAAGGTGATAATAGAAGACAACTGAATAAACCAATTCTATTTCTCCTGAACCTGGATCCATCCTCGAAGAAATCCCTCCGAGTTCGTATATAACCATACGATGGTTCTATCCAATGGAAGTGGATGTCCATAGTAATATGGGTTGTTCTGAGAAATACAAAAGGTAAAAGAAGGAGCGGCAATGACTTATGCAACTATAGACAATCTAAAAGCCAGTATATTAAGAAGGTTCGGTCAACTTGGTCACTGAGTTATAGTCTAGGGTCGGTCAAAGGTCGCTGCCAAAGAGAGAGAGAAAAGAAACACTCTGCGTGCACTCTAACCTAGATCAGAATGGTTATCACTTTATCTAATTAGGAAACCTCCCATTGTAATCTCAAATTCTCCTCCAAACCTGAAAGAAGAATTAGTCGGGATCACCCGAAGAGTAAACCAACTCATCAGTGAGAATCGGGATCCAACTATCATCGCATGATAACGTGAAGGAATCCACTCATGTTATCATACTCCAGAAGGTATGCTCAAGTTTTGCAAGTTTCCTGTATATTTGAAACTCCCGATATAATTTTTATCCCATACACTTATGACCTTGACGTAGGCCAATAAATCATAAGCCACATGTCAAGTTCTACCCGTCGTTGTCCTGATTAATTTAGGTCACCGTACATGCCCTTGACGTAGGCCAACAAGGCTGTACGTCTGTCCTAAACTAATGCATCTATTTATGCAACAAATGAATACCCAGCAGCTACCAAACACTATGCCTTGACGTAGGCCAACAAACATAGCTTGAATAATACTGACCATCCATAAGAAATGACGGAGGATTACGGCTGGTTTTTGGCGAAAAACCTTTAACGTAATGAACTTGATCTCGTTGAAGGAACCTGATAGCTTTTTATAAAAAATATAGTGACGAAAACCTTTTGCTAAAGAAGTCATTCCCGGTGAAGGGATCTCGGCTCTTTCCTCGTGGAATGACGTGCAGGATATTCCAACTGAATACCGCGATGCAAAGCAACTTGTAATCGACTATATTGAAGTTATTACCCTGACGCAAACTTCTGCCCAAGGGGTCACTCCCGGTGAAGGGATCTCGGCCCTTGCCTCGTCGAATGAGGTGCAGGATATTCTAACTGAATACCGCTATGCAAAACAAAAGGAAACGACTTTGTAATAACTCCTTTTAAAATTTGTTCCAACAATATCAAATTTAGGTTTGTTTTATCTTGCATTGATAAGAATCAACGCATTCCCATCATTTAATCACACCAGAAAAGAACGAAAATAAAATGTACGTATATGCCATCTGCATTCGTCACTGGGTCCCGTCATCACCCGTTAGGTTACTTAACTAACGACAGAGCGGGGGTTGGACTAGCGCGGGTGTAAAACATATACAACATCTAATAGTATATATACCAATATACAATAATCGCTCCAGGCGTGATAATATGTAACATTACAGAAAAGTAATAAGCATCACAGAACAATACAGAAAATCTGGGATCCCCGGGTTTCACAGAGCCGCTACTGAAACCCGATGTTCCCCTGGTCGTGTGGATAGCCTGTGCAATGAAACCGAGACCCCTACGGGTGCGGCAAGTTACCCGCCAAAACCTGAAGCGAGGCAGCCCCCTACAGCAAAATGAATGGACCACCCGGCACTTCACGGAATCCGGTAACTTGAGCTCCCCTCCTTGGGTCAACCTGTACCCCCTACGAGTGCGGCGAATAGTCTGCCAATTCTAGAGTGGGATCCCTCTGCCTCTCAAAGCCATGAGATACGGACCCGTTGCCCTCCAGAACTCGGCTATCCGTGCACTCCATCGCGGGGTAAACCTAGTACAGAAATAAAAATATGTACAACGGGTACATCGACCTCAGCCCGGTCGTGCCCCAAAAGAATATTATACAAACAGGCAGTGACGGCAGTCCACAAGTCGGACGCTCGCCCCGCGATATCAAATGTACAAATAAATCCAAACAGCACTACCATAGCACACTGCTATCCACCACGACAAATCCGCAACATCACAGCACAACACAGAACATCAACGCGAATGTCACGTTCGCAAACCCATCTAAAAGAACTATAGCAATCAGACGCGGTTTACCGATCAAATGACATTCCCGGTCGGAGATATAATGTAAATACTGTAAACTAACACGTTTAAATTTCGATCGACAAAATTTCCCGAAGTGGGCCCCACGTATATCTGCTGTACAGTAATAAAAACTGGGCCCAAAAGAACAGTACCAGAAACCACAATTTCCCAAGATGAAAGCCCAGAAGAAAAATGGCCCACCAAGTCACCAAGATGGCCGCGCTTCCGCGGTCAAAGCAAGGCTTTGACCGCGGATCCGCGGCCGTACGGTCGAATTGGTGGATCTTTTTTCTTCTGTTTCCATTAAAAAGCCTGCTTGATTTTCTGGTATGGTCAAAATAATTTTTAGAACAATTTAAAAATCAACAGAAACTTTGAACTTGAAAATTGTGATTTTTGAAAATCCGTTCGATCGATGTTTTAAACGCGTTAGCACAAGTTAGTATAGCTTAATGGTGAGGCTCTGATACCACTGTAAATCCACGGTAGCGCCCCGGCTGTCTAACAGACGCCAAAATGTAGAACAAAACTTTTACGACTGGCGCTATCGCGTACTTTAACCCGGATATGCCATTAAAACTAAACTAACAAACTACAAAGTGGGTAGAAATGTTATACCGAATGATCCGAGTCCTTCAGTCTTCAACCATCATCCCACGCTTTGTTGCGGTGGCTCCGATCTCCTCGATCTCCGGTCTCGTCGTCCAGGTGGCACCACGTCGACGGATCTTTAAACGGGCTCTCGCCTCTGAACCGAGGCAACTCGATCGTCAAGTTTGCTAAAAGAGACGACCAAGATTGATGTAGAGAATGAGTAGAATACTTTGTCTCGTTACGTCCAAAGTTATGGACGAACGGTTAATGAAGTTGCCATTTGGAATCGGGTAAATGGAAATTGAACTATATGAAATTTCCATGAATAAAATTTCTTGTATCTTTTTCTCAAAATGAATCCCTCATCTATTCCCACAAGGGGCTGGCCACTTAAGGAGAGGGGGGAGGTGAGTGTAGGGGAGGGGAGGTTATCATAAGGTAAAAGATCAAGGAAAAATATCTTAAGCATTACCAAAATGCATTAATGGAAACAATGACTCATAACCTTAGTCATCCTCCATTATTAAATGCACCATTAATGAACTAATGACTCACATGCCTTGTCACCATCTAGAACCATCTAGAAACATGACTCACCCAAGAAAAGATAAATCCACATTTAACCGAATGTTAAATACGGGTAATAGAAAACAGGAAACTGGCAACTTCCAAAAGTGATCCTGAAACGAATTTCAGGATAACCCCGTAACAGTATAAACATACCCGCATTTGTATTACGACCGAATACAAATACAACTGAGACAAAGATATTATATCTACACAGTATAATACTTGGATCCGGCTTAAATCAAAGCCGACCAGTATTATCTGCCCGAAAAATGACACGTGCGAAAACGCACGTGTATTTTCAGAACCCTGCCATAAAACCATATGGCCTCTACAACGTTTCGCCCGAACTTGGGAAAGTGTCTGTGGAGGACTCTAATGACTCATCAATACACTGGCACTGGGTATAACCACTAGCACGTCAGAGGTACTAGCTGTACGTAACGGTTGCCTATGTATTGATTGGAAGGGAAGCTGACGAGCGAACTCATCCAGAAACCCTACTGAGCCTGACAGTGACAATATCCGTACAGTTCGGTCCATTCGTCTATGAGTATCGCATATACGGCCTAGGGGGCCGGTAAACGTCAGACCCCCAATAGCTGTATAAGTCGTGTCAAAGAGCAGCCCAGAACACCCTGAGATACTACTGGAATACCTTCCAGTAAATCTCGATTACCCTGGCCAGGGATTTCGTGTAATGGCTCTCCTAAACACAGCGCGATCTCACCCCCAATACCGGGAGAGACGAATCCCCGACGATCTGCTCCCTGCCTCCATATGGCTCGGGACTGTACCCAAAAAATACCTGTTTGCACGACTCCTTTGACCCGTGGTAGGGTATAAATCAAAGCACAGTGGGAAGTCACACGAGACAAATGACGGCCTCAGGTCGATGAACTAACCTGTACACATGTCACCAGGGAACTGCTATCTGACGATATGTATAATACCAACTAGAATGTTCCCGGCGAGTCCTGTCCGGTATACTCATAACCCAATGAGCACCTGTATACATCTTAGGTGAATGAACTAACACCAATGGCTTGTGTGACCGGCCACCGCCCCTCGTCGGGGTCTCGAATGTATACACTAGTCTACTCAGGAGTATCGATGCCCTGTCTCGAAACTCCCATGACTAGGGACACTTTAAGGATGTGCTTATAGACCCCAGCTCCCACATATATGATCGCCATCATACTGCTGGCAGTCAAGCAAGAATCCAATAGGCTCTATCAAAGTGTAACAGTGATAAAGACAAACCAGATAGCATACTATCATCTCGAGTAAGACTGTTCTATCGGTATAGGTCCTCCCTCAATCATTGCAATCACGTACCTGCGATCCGATAATTGACTTAGAGGGCACTATATCCAACACTCCCTATGTTTGTCCAACCATCCACTATAATATACATCACATATACAATAATAGTCTCTAGAGCATACATATAACTAACAGTATTCTCGTAAAAAGAAAATTACACTTACGGGATCCTCACGACTCGTAAGGAAAATTCCCCCTATCATACGCTCACGGCTCACAGGATTCAAAAGCCTTGAGCTACAGGGATCCGAACCTGTTCTTAAGCTGTCATATTCCCCAAGTTGCTCTACAGGCGGTCCAATATTGACCCTTTTATAAAATCCACGGGCATGAATAAATATTTCCTTAACAGGTTCTACCAATGGCGAGAAATGTCCTCATATGGTGAACGACACTTGTAAGTCCTCTCGACTTACAAGAAGAAAACACTCTTGGAAGATCCTTACGAGTTACAAGAGAAAATATCACTTAGAAATCCCCTTGATTCCTAAGGAGAAAATACACTTACGAGATCCTCTCGACTCGTAAGAAGAAATACCTTTATGAGACCTGTACGGTTCATAAAGTCAAAAGCCTTAGCCGACAGGATCTTAACCCTGTTTGCTAAGCCATTTTTGTCCAAATTAACAAAGGCAAATGATGATTCTCTCCTGGTAATATTCTAGTTGCAACGATACTAATGCCAAGATTGGTATCAAATTTCAAGTTCCCGCAAAGGCAAATGATAATTCGCTCCTGGTAATATTCCAGTTGCAGCGATACTGATACTACAATGGGTATCAGGACCAAGTCCTCAACTCGTGATAAAAATCAACGAGCAAATAAAGAAGAGCCGAAATGATAGAGAAACTCGCAATAAAAAAGCAGCGAGTAAAAACAAAAAAGACCGAAATTATAGGGCAAAAACAAAAACAGCCGAAATGATTTGGCACCGCGATAAATAGCCGAAATGATTGGGCAATCGCGACTCTCTTGATATAAAAAGCTGAAAAAATAGAGTATGACGGAAATAAAGAAATAATAATAAAATAAAATTTCCTCTGCCCTGCAGGTGAGTCCACACTGACCCCTATATACAATCCATGGGCACAAATAAAAGAAAGAGAACCATACTTTCCCATCAAGCTCCGTCAAAGGGAGAGCCAGATCTCGAAGGCAACATCTACAGCATAGAGATCGACTTAACGTGCTTCTCATTCCAGCAGGATGCAGACGCAATATCATCAAAAAAAAAGAAGGACCCAAGGGTCAAAGCAAAAAAGGAAGAGTAATGGAAAAATCCTAACTCAAAGCCTTGACGGTACATATACAACCTCGGGACTATATCCGCCTCCCCCTCCTCATCCTAGTAGGGGCAGACACAACAATCAAAGCAAAAATGGAGTAATGGCAAAATCCCAGCTCCGGTTCGACGTGCTTCTTATGTCAACAAGATGCAGAAGCAACGTCAACAAAGACCCAAGGGTCAAAGAAAAAATGGAGTAACGACAAATCCTAGCTCCTGGTCTTGACGGCACATATACAACCTAGAGACTATCATAGCGTTCACTCTCATTTCAGCAGGATGCGGACGCGACTATTAAATGAAATTGGAGCAATGGCATATTCCTAGCTCCGGACTTCAATTGCATACATACATCATAGAGGTCCTACAGATGTCTACCTTACTTCAGTAAAGAAACGGCACGACATCGTCAAAGCAAAAATGTTGTGACGGCATATTCCCAGCTTTGGGACTCGACGACAACTCATATAAAGCCTAAAAGACTATCGGAGATCATCCCACACCGGAGTGGAGTGTTTATGACACATCGAGGCTCCAAATTGAGCCTAACCTCAAGTAAAAAGCGTCATGGAAAATTCCTAACGTTTGCTCTCCCGACGGTGGTATGACCTAAGGAGATTACTTGAAGACGTCAAAAGATAGAGAGGTGCAAACATGAAATATAATATGTCTTTTATTAATAAATCAAAATGAATGCAAGATACAAAAATTAGAGAAGAAGGAAAGATATTCAGTGACAAAATTTTTTTGGACGACGGGCGGTTCAATAGGCCGGCTAGATCATCATTTTTCCGTTGGACTTCCGCCTCAAGCTCTAGCAACACCGCAAGTTGAGTTCCTGCCTGTGCCTGTTGTCATTGGTATGAAGAAAATCGATTCTCAAGCTCTTTCTCAGCTGTCTTGTGGGTCTCGACCATTTCGCGTGTGAGAATGACAGCTTTGTCAAAAGCCTCCACCTCCTTGATTGCCTCCTAAAGGACCCGCCAGATTTCATAGGCATGAGTAGTCTTAGTTGTGAGCTGGGCTTGAAGTTCCCCCAAAGCCTTCGAAGCCAACTCCCTTTCGGAAAACTTCCGGTTGAGCCTTTTCTCACAAGACTAAAGATTGGACGCACACCGATCGATCCATCTACGCAAGCTGTTCTTTATAGATATGATATCAGAGGGAAGGTGCACGCACTCAATTCCTTGTAGGGAAGCCTCCACTTGATGACAGTGTTCAACCCAAGTATGCACCAGCGCCTCGTCATGATAAGTGGCAAGAACGGACAAAGAAGCATTGGCTTCAATAACAAATTCCTCATCTATGGCAGAAGTGTCAGCACGAAGATCTTCAATAAAGGTTGCCAGTGAATAAATTCTCTGTTTTTCCATCCTCTCTGACACACGTCTGGCATAAGGGCCGGCGGCATGCAAATACGGGAATCTAGCGGAGTCAGGGTTGGATAAACCGTGAAGATACACAAATGGTTAGTCGCCTTTCCGAACAGAGAATACGTAAAAGAACACCAAGGTTAAAGCATCATTTACCCATGGCCACAGAAGGTGGATCTTAGAAGCCCCCAGGCCCATCAAGAACTTCAACTTTGTTATCAGCCTGTAAGACTGTGGTTTAAATTAAAAAGGGGGCACGTCATCATCATTATGAAAATATGATACGGAAGGCAAAGGAATACCAATCTTGACCAGAGGAGGACGATGCTCTGAGGGGTACCGTGTGTGGGGGGCCATATTAAGTAGACGTAAGATGGTTTCTTTCAGAGAACGATCTACAATAAAAGATGCCAACTCCCGCAATTTTGAGAGAAAGAAAGGGTTAGACATATGGAAGGGTCGTTAAAAAAATATATAAAAGATTACCTTCGATACTTCATCCATTCTGGACTGGAGGGATAGCAGCTCCAGTAATCTCCTCTACACCCTCCGTTGTGTCACTGGAAATATTTATAGAGTTTATGGCCGGTCCGGTGACCTCCGCTGAAGGAATAAAGGCCATCACCGGAGGCTCTGAAGCACGATCTGGACTCAAAACTGCGCCCGCCATAGAAGGCCCTACAAAGGAAAAATTGTAAGTGCACGGCAGCGCCCCGGCCGTCAATCCGAGGCCGGAATGCGGAAACGAAACTTTTACAAAACTTGTAAACCGGCACTACCGCGCACTTTAAACCCGGATCGGGCCATTAACCTAATGCTAGCTAACTAGAGAAGGGGTAGAGAGATATACCGAGCGATCCGTGTCCTTCGGTCTTCTCTTCGTCATCCCGATCTTCCCGTGGAATCTCCGGTCTTCATCTCCTCGTCGGAAGGGCGCCACATCGCCGGGTTCTTTTACGGGCTCCCACCTCTGGACCGAGCCAACTCGGGCACGAAGTTGGCGAGTCGACATGTCCAAGAATGCTGTAGGATAGTGTAGAACTATATGTATCAATGGGGGTTATGGAGAAGTAGCCATTTTATGAAGGTGGAGGAATGCGGTTTTGGAGATGAGCTAAAAGGATTTTGTGCAAGCCAAAAGAACAATTTTTCCTACCCAAAAAATTGGGACAGCCCTCCTACTAGAAGTGGCCGGCCCTCTCTTGAGGAATGAGAGAATGGAGAGAGTGAGAGTGAATTAGTGAGCCAAAAATCATCCCTGAAAGAGAAAAGGTTATCATGATGAATAATGATCACAAACAAAGTCTCCACTCCATCACCTAATCATATCCCAAAAGTCAAGCAATCATGAACAATCATGAACCAAGAAGTCAATGTATGGTGGAACCATCATGAAGCAACAATCTGCAAAAACCACCCTCCACTTTGCTAATTTGCACATTTGCAAATAAGCCCCTCCACACCAATTTTCAGCCAAAGAAAGAACAAAGGAAAAATGGCCGAAACAGAAAGCAAACCGGCAACCTCAGAAAACTGATCCCGTAATAAATTACAGGAAAACCCCGTGACTGTATATACATACCCACATTTGTATTCCAACCGAATACAATTGCAATGAGACAAAACCTACACTGTACAATACTAGGATCTGGCTTAAACCAAAGCCCGCTTGTATTATCCGTCCGATCATGATCCGTGCAATACCGCACGTACATGATCGAATCCTGCCATATCTCCATACGGCCTCTACAGCGTTTTGCCCGAAACTTGAGAAACGGTCTGTGGGGGACTCTAAAGACTCGTTAATACTTTGGTTGTGGATTTAACCACTAGCACGTCAGAGGTATTAGCCATACGTAACGGGCTACCAGGTATTGACCAAAAGGGACGTCGATGAGCGGACTCATCCTGACACCCTACTAAGCCTGTTAGTGACAATATCCGTACAGTCCGGTCCGTTCGTCTATGAGCATCGCATGGCGGGCCTAGGGGGTTGGTAAAAGTCAGACCCCCAAAAGCGGTACAAGTCGTGTCGGAGTGTTTTCCAGAATACCCTGAGATACTACTGGAATACCTACCAGTAAATCTCCTGCCTTGGCCAAGGACTTTGTGTAATGGCTCTCCTAGACATAGCGCGACCTCACCCCCAATACCGGGAGAGACGAATCCCTGCAGATCCGCTCACTGCCTCCATGTGGCTCGGGACTGTACCCAACTAAAACCTGTTTGCACGACTCCTTTGAGCCGTGGTAGGGTAGTAATCAAAGTACAGTGGGAACTCACACGAGACAAATGACGATCTCAGGTCGATGAACTAACCTGTACACATGTCACCAGGGAACTGCTATCTGACGTCCGGTTTAAGACCAACTAGCATGTTCCCGGCGAGTCCTGTCCGGTGTACTCATAACCCAATGAGCACCTTGTATACATCTTAGGTGAACCAACTGACACCAGTGGCTTATGAGACCGGTCACCGCCCCTCGTCGGGGTATCGACTGTATACGCTAGTCTACTCTGGAGTATCGATGCCCTGTCTCGAAAACTCCCACGACTAGGGACCTTTTAAGGATGTGCTTATAGACCCCAGCTCCCACGTATATGATCGCCATCATACTGCTGGCAGTCAAGCAAGAATCCTAAGGGCTCTATCAACGCGCAATAGTAACCTGTAAGGTCACCTTAAGCAGTACATGATGATAAAGATAAACCAGATAGCATACTATCATCTTGAGTAAGACTGTTCTAACGGTATATGTCCTCCTTCAATCATTGCAATCACGGACGTGTGATCCAATAATTGACTCTGAGGGCACTATCCCCAACAATCTCCCACTTGCACTCAAGGCTAATTATTGCGATGTCGCATACTCACTGCCCGTGTGATACCGAACACCCAACTCCTCTACTAATCAGTCTCACAAAAACTGTTTGCGAAACTAATGCGTTCGAGGAATAGCCTCAGTGAGTGGATCCGCTCAAATGTTTCTTTCTATGTCTCTCTTTATCTCAAGTTCGTGGAAAAAGCCATCTCCCGAAATGAGCATTACCTGTCTTAGAATGTGTCTGGATATCTGATGGGACCTAGTTCATAAATGAACTCCAAATCCAAACTTCTTAGACTGTATCGTCAACTGAAATTAATCAGTATCCTGTGCCATGCCTCCCTCAGTATCCTCCTGGACCACCTGTCTATAGTACTGCCTCTCGTCAGAGGGAAAACTATAACTCTGACAACCTCTCTATCATCCTGGTCACCTTGGAAGCCTGGAATGATAACTGTCTCCCGAATGAGGATGTCGTTATCAAATCCCTAGAACATCCACTTATGTTCTAAAACTGCTTCCGACCGTTTCTCCAGGATAGGATTAATATCAACTTATTGCATCTAGTGCAAAAATAATATCTGGTGTGGTACTTGACATCTCATGATTGACTCAATTGCCTGAGCAAGTGATCTGCCAATCATGCACATCCCTCTCCCCTTTAGTCTGTAAGACACCTTTAGAGAGGGTGACTCCATTACCTGCAGGTACACTACCGTACCAGGAGTCGTCCATTCTAAATACCATTAGAATGTTGTCTAAGTACCCTGATTGGGAAACTACCTAAATCTAGATCTAAAACCATAGATCTAGAAACCAGAATGTCTGATGTAATATCCATGTCCTTTGTGGAGAAACCACTGTGTGACGACCAATGTATAACCGATCGTAGTATAGGAATTTCACTTCCTACTCTGTGTATGTCATCCAAATGCCAGGACATCACACCCTACTACCTTCTTAACAGATCTATCCCCTATTCTGATGAAGTCAAACCTATGACTGTCACATCAGAAATAGATGATCTATCTCCGCTATATCTGCTTTAGTCTATAAATAGACATAAGCCACTTGTCCACTATGCTTCCGCTGCTCCCACTGACTACGACAACCCTCTGGCAGAGTCCTATACACGTACACTTCTAAAGCTAGTTCAGAAAAACGCTATACTCATCCTCCTGCCGGGTTTCATAGTCTGGAACAACAGCAATGGTAAGTCTGGGTAAACAAGAATCTCCCTGTCACCGTCCTTGAGGCTACCGGAGTACCTCTCGGGTGTCTGAGGTTACCCACCATCACTGCGGAGTGGCCAATGGAATGTCAAACCAGATTGAATCTTTAGGTTCTTATCAAATTTTCAGTAATCGTTTGCGGTTCTGGAATCACTTCCAGTTCTACCATACTCCCACTACTGTTTTTCTGGAAAAAAAACCATTTTTATTAAAACTGTGGCGAGTCTAGAACAATATCACTATTGATCTTCCAGATGGTAGAAATTCAACCCTCGTCATATCCTGGGTCAACCCACAAACAACCATTACAGAAACGTGCCTTGAGTTATCCAGAGTCTGGTTTTAAGCATAAGCCGGACAACTCCCCGTACCTTAACAATGTCAAGATATGAACTGTTCTATATCCAATACAGAAACAGAGGCACTGATTTAATTGAACCAGATTCAAATCATGCAACTGTCTCCAGTGCATGTCAACTAAATGGAAGAAGGCCTATCAGCGTTACTCAACTTAGGAATGCATCCAGATATGAGTAACCTGAAAGAGAAACAAGTTTCTCAAAACCATTACTATTAACTGAATACCATACACAAGTATCTACATCTTCGATCACCTTGAAGAATCCTGATACTTGCAATACCTGGTTCTCTACTTTATTCATATATCTATAACTTCTCAAAACTTGGACCTTGTGTTTCTACGAAACACTTGTCTGAGAACTAGAGATGTCATAAGTAAACAGAACATAGTACGAGGACCAACCCCTCTATCCTAATGGACACTGGACAATATACAATACTCTATATAAGTCCCCTGAGTCTAATAACTCATTCCTTGTGTGTCGTAGGTTGAAAACTGTACTTATGGTTAAGAAGAATTACACCGCTGTTCAATGCTCCTTACCTAACCATCCACTGATATAGGTAAATGTTATAGACATAATTTCAAAAATTTATATCCCACTCTATAAAAATAGACGTACAGATATATCAATTTGAAATTGGTGCATAACAGCGGATATTCAAAACCAAATATTTGCCGTCGGGCAAACTTCCCAGGTGATTTCCTCAAATATCACCAATTACAACGAATTCCGATATAATGAGATGATCACCTAATTCCCAATAACTTACTCCCACTCATCATCTGTAAAACCATACAGATGTGAGAATCATACCTGGTAAATACATACCCTGGAGCAAGGGCTAATTGGGAAATCAGATTTCTTTTAACAGTACACAGTGAAACTGAAACATTGAAATGTTTCGTAGTGGTATCCGGGTATTCCTAGTAATGCCTCTACCATTATCCAGAATCACAACTGTAACCGTATATTTCTTTGCCATCTCTCCAAATCCCTTCATATGTCTTTAGTCATTACCTTCTGTACACCCTCTTAGGCTAAATGGTTTTCTTCCTTCCCTACCGTTCGGCACCAGCCTATGGTTTGGAAGAAGACTATCCAATAAGCATAATGAGTGTACTGTCCTAATCCTAGGAGCACTCGCAATGCGAGAGAATGCGAAGATAAAAGACAACCGAATAAAACCTTATTCTTATTTCTCCTGAACCAGAATCCATCCCCGAACTGGAACAAGTTCCTTTCGAGTTCGTATATAACCATACGATGGAGTATCCAAATAACTATGGATATTCGTAGTGATACGGAGTGTCTGGAGAAATACAAAGGTGATGTAGGATTGGCGAAGAAATACTTGGTTTGGTCGTGAATAGCAGTCACAGTTTACTTTGCCCTCTTACTAATCCCTTTATTTGTCTTTACTTAATACCTTCTGTACACCTTTTAGGCTAAATGGTTTTCTTCATTCCTTACCGTTCGGCACCTGCCTATGGTTTGGAAGAAGACTATCCAATTTGCGTAATAGGTGTACCGTCCTAATCCAAGGAACACTCGCAACCTGAGAGAAGGTAAAAGGAAAAGACAACTGAATAGTCATATTCGTTTTCTCCAGAACCGGAAACCATCCTCGAATAAATTCCTTCGAGTTCGTATATAACCATACGATGGTTTTATCCAATGGAAGTGGACGTTCGTAGTAATACGGGGTGTCCTGGAGAAAAGGGTAAAAGTAGGAGTGGCAATGAGGTTTGCAACTCTGACAATCCAAAAGCCAGTGTTTTAAGAAGGTTCGGTCAACTTGGTCACTGAGTCATAGTCAAGGGTCGGGCCATGGTCGCTGCCAAAGAGAAAGAGAAAAGAAACACTCAGCGTGCACTCTAACCTAGATAAGAATGGTTATCAATTTATCTAATCTGGAAACCTCCCACTGTACCGTCAAATTCTCCTCCAAACTTGAAAGAAGAATTAGTCGGGATCACCCGAGGAGTAAACCAACTCATCAGTGGGAATCGGTATCCAACTATCATCTCATGATAATGTGATGGAATCCACTCACGTTATCACATTCCAGAAGGTATGCGCATATCTGGCAAGTTTCAGGTTCTTTAGAAACTCCCGATGTGATTTTTACCCCATGCTCTTATGACCTTGACGAAGGCCAACATATTATAAGTCACATGTCAAGTTCTACCAGTCATTATCCAGGTTGATTTGAACCCACCCGTACCTACCCTTGACTTTGGCCAACAAGGCAGTACGACTGTCCCAAACCAATGCATCTATCTATGCTGCAGAAAAGTAACAAATAGCAACCATACACTATGCCTTGACTTTGGCCAACAAACATAGCATGAATACTACTTGCTACCCGTCTGAAATGACGGAGGGCTACGAATGGTTTTTGGCGAAAAACCTTTAACGCAATGAACTTGATATCGTTGAAGGAACCGGATAGCTTTTATAAAAATATAGTGACGAAAACCTTTGCTAAAGAGGTCACTCCCGGTGAAGGGATCTCGGCTCTTTCCCCGTAAAATGAGGTGCATGATATTCCAACTGAATACCACGATGCAAAGCAAAAGTGATCGGCTATAGTGAAGTTATTGTCCTGACGCAAACTTCTGTCCAAGGGGTCACTCCCGGTGAAGGGATCTCGGCCCTTGCCTCGTCGACTGAGGTGCAGGATATTCCAACTGAATACCACTGTGCAAAACAAAAGAGAATGTCCTTGCAATAACAGCTTTTTGAAAAATGTTCCAACAACATCAGAATAGGTTTGTTTAGCTTGCATTGATCCGAATCAATGCAGTCCAATCAATTGATCACACCAATAAAGAACGAAAATAATGATGTACGTATATGCTATCAGCATTCGCCACTAGGTCCCGTCATTACCCGTTAGGTTACTTAACTAACGAAAGAGCGGGGACTGGACTAGCGCGGATGCAAAACATATACAACATCTACTAGTATATATATCAATATATAATATTCGCTCAAGGCGTGATAAAATGCAACATCACAGAAATGTAATAAGCATCACAGAACAATACAGATATCTGGGATCCCCGGGTTTCATAGAGCCGCCACTGAAACCCGACGTTCCTCTGGTCGTGTGGATAGCCTGTGCAATGTAATCCTAGACCCCTACGGGCGCGACAAGTTACCCGCCAAAACCTGAAGCAAGGCAGCCCCCTTCAACAACGTGAATGGACCACCCAGCACTTCACGGAATCCGGTAACTTGAGCACCCCTCCTGGGTCAACCTATACCCCCTATGAGTGCGGCGAATAGCTCGCCAATTCTAGAGTAAAGCCCCCTCCGTCTCAAAGCCATGAGATGCGGGCCCGTTGCCCTCTAGAACCCGGCTATCCGTGCACCCCTCCGCGGGGTAATCCTAGTACAGAAAGTAAAATATACATACAACGGGTACATCGACCTCAGCCCGGTCGTGCCCCAAAAGAATAATATACAAACAGGCAGTGATGGCAGTCCATATGTCGGACGCTCGCCCCGCAATATCAAATGTACATATACAACCAAACTGTACTAACATTGCATCCAGGCTATCCCCCACGACCAATCCGCAACATCACAGCACAACACAGAATATCAACGTGAATGTCACGTTCGCAAATCCGTCTAAAAAAGCTATAGCAGTTAGACATGATTTACCGATCAAATGACATTCACGGTCGCAGATATAATGTAAATACTGTGAACTAACATGTTTAAAATTTTCGATCGACTAAATTTTCCGAAGTGGGCCCCAAGCACTACTGTAGCACTCAAAGAAAATCTGGGCCCAAACAGAACATACCAAAAACCCTATTTCCATGTCAGATAGCTACTGTATAAATTTGGTGCAATGAAGCTACATTTCGGCGCGGAACCGCGGCGAAAATTGGGTTATGGCCACGGTTCCGCGGCTCTACAGTAGGATCAGAGTACCAAATTTTACAGTGTTCACAAAAAACCCTATACGATTTTTTAACATGCCCAGAAAAATTTTTGGAGCAGAAAATAAAATCGACAGAAACTGTACTTTAGAAATCGGGTTTTCGGAAAATCCGTTCGATCGAACTTGTAAACACGTTAGAGCAAGCTAGACTAGGTTAATGGCGTGGCTCCGATACCAGTGTAAGTGCATGGCAGCGTCCCGGCCGTCAATCCGAGGCCGGAATGCGGAAACGAAACTTTTACAAAACTTGTAAACCGACACTACCGCGCACTTTAAACCCGGATCGGGCCATTAACCTAATGCTAGCTAACTAGAGAAGGGGTAGAGAGATATACCGAGCGATCCTTGTCTTTCGGTCTTCTCGTCGTCATCCCGATCTCCCCGCGGAATCTCCGGTCTTCATCTCCTCAACGGAAGGGCACCACATCGCCGGGTTCTTTTACGGGCTCCCACCTCTGGACCGAGGCAACTCGGGCATGAAGTTGGCGAGTCGATGTGTCCAAAAATGCTGTAGGATGGTGTAGAACTATATGTATCAATGGGGGTTATGGAGAAGTTGTCATTTTATGAAGGTGGAGGAATGGGGTTTTGGAGATGAGCTAAAAGGATTTTGTGCAAGCCAAAAGAACAATTTTTCCCACCCAAAAAATTGGGACAGCCCTCCTACTAGAAGTGGCCGGCCCTCTCTTGAGGAATGAGAGAATGGAGAGAGTGAGAGTGAATTAGTGAGCCAAAAATCATCCATGAAAGTGAAAAGGTTATCATGATGAATAATGATCACAAACAAAGTCTCCACTCCATCACCTAATCATATCCCAAAAGTCAAGCAATCATGAACAATCATGAACCAAGAAGTCAATGTATGGTGGAACCATCATGAAGCAACAATTTGCAAAAACCAACCTCCACTTTGCTAATTTGCACATTTGCAAATAAGCCCCTCCACACCAATTTTCAGCCAAAGAAAGAACAAAGGAAAAATGGCCGAAACGGAAAGCAAACCGGCAACTTCAGAAAACTGATCCCGTAATAAATTACAGGAAAACCCCGTGACTGTATATACATACCCGCATTTGTATTCCGACCGAATACAAATGCAATGAGATAAAACCTATACTGTACAATACTAGGATCTAGCTTAAACCAAAGCCCGCTAGTATTATCCGTCCGATCATGATCCGTGCAATACCGCACGTACATGATCGAACCCTGCCATATTTCCTTACGGGCTCTACAGCGTTTCGCCCGAAACTTGAGAAACGATCTGTGGGGGACTCTAAAGACTCGTCAATACTTTGGTTGTGGTTTAACCACTAGCACGTCAGAGGTATTAGCCATACATAACGGGCTATCAGGTATTGACCAAAAGGGACGTCGATGAGGGAACTCATCCTGACACCCTACTGAGCCTGTCAGTGATAATATCCGTACAGTCCGGTCCGTTCGTCTATGAGCATCGCATGGCGGGCCTAGGGGGTTGGTAAAAGTCAGAACCCTAAAAGCGGTACAAGTCGTGTCGGAGTGTAGCCCAGAACACCCTGAGATACTACTGGAATACCTATCAGTAAATCTCCTGCCTTGGCTAAGAACTTCGTGTAATGGCTCTCCTAGACACAGCGCGACCTCACCCCCAATACCGGGAGAGACGAACCCCTGCAGATCCGCTCACTACCTCCATGTGGCTCGGGACTGTACCCAACTAAAACCTGTTTGCACGACTCCTTTGAGCCATGGTAGGGTAGTAATCAATGTACAGTGGGAACTCACACGAGACAAATGACGATCTCAGGTCAATGAACTAACCTGTACACATGTCACCAGGGAACTGCTATCTGACGTCTGGTATAAGACCAACTAGTATGTTCCCGGCGAGTCCTGTCCGGTGTACTCATAACCCAATGAGCACCTTGTATACATCTTAGGTGAACCAACTGACACCAGTGGCTTGTGAGACCGGCCACCGCCCTTCGTTGGGGTCTCGACTGTATACACTAGTCTACTCTGAAGTATCGATGCCCTGTCTCGAAAACTCCTACGACTAGGGACCTTTTAAGGATGTGCTTATAGACCCCAGCTCCCACATATATGATCGCCATCATACTGCTGGCCGTCAAGCAAGAATCCTAAGGGCTCTATTAACGCGCAATAGTGACATGTAAGATCACCTTAAGCAGTACACAATGATAAAGATAAACCAGATAGCATACTATCATCTTGAGTAAGACTGTTCTAACGGTATAGGTCCTCCCTCAATCATTGCAATCATAGGCGTGTGATCCAATAATTGACTCTGAGGGCACTATCCCCAACAAAAATATGTAAAGACGAATAGGATGTGAAACTAATATAAATTATCTGCTGAGAAGAACGTAAAAGATACATACCAATACGCCAGGGAGCCTGAAGTATGGCCTTTTCGAGCCGCTGCACTTTTCTGTTTAATCATGCTCGTCGGGCTTCAATCGAAGATAAATCCTTACCCGCCTTCAGAGCAGCCTCGTTTTCAGAAGCGGTCGAGATTGGCTGTTTCAGTGCCTGTTCTACTTTCGACTTTAGAAGAATCACTGGTAACATAGTTGGGACCGGATCAACATCACGGAATTCAACAAGGGGAAAGCATCCCTTCTTGGGACACACATTTTCGGCTTCATCCTGTGAATGCTTCAAAGCCTCGGCCAATTGAGCGGCTTCCTCGGCAGATGTGCCAGGAACGAGGAGACCGTCGTCCAATTCATGCGCAGATATAGGCTCATCATGAATAGGCTCAGACTCGAGCAAGGTATCGACTAAACCGGCGGCCGATTTCTTCCTCCTTTTAGGGCCTGAGCTAGCACTAGTAGAAAGGCGCTTCCTCCCCTTCGGCACTTTTGCACGGCACTGCCCAACCTCGCCTTCGGTATCCGCCTTTAGTGACGCCGCTGCTGGTACTTTATCAGGAATCTCGGCCCCGCCTCTAGTGCGAACCGGCATACCAGCAGTACGGGGGACTGATTCTTCTCGGGCGGCTTTAGGAATAAGCACCGAATCACTGTCCCTCAGAGTTGGGCGAACAACCGACCGTGGTCACAACGGGGTGCTGATGGCTTGAGATGGAGCACGGGATTTTCACTTGAAGAGCACCCTTCTCTCCTCTGCGATGATGGGACTAACCCGGTGGCTATACCAGCCCTTGAAGGGTCTTACGGGCTTTGGAAGATAGTCGGGCTCGGGAATCATGAAGAGGGAACCGGTATTTAACCGTATGAAATGATGGATAACGTCGCCGGCGGCCTCTACCGAGAGAGTAGGCTCAACTAAAAAGTCTTCAAGGGGGACGCCCTGGTTGTAACCAAGCTGCTGGGCGAAGCGATGTAGATTATACCACATGAAGTGAGCAGTGTCATTTATGCGGAACACTAAGTAACTTGGCATGATTGAATATAAATGCATAATCTCTTTGTATTTTAAAGCCGGAGCCCCACACTTCGACAAATCGAATAACTGTTGAATGGGCCCCGCGGGCGCAGAAAGGACTCTATCATTGAAGACCATCCTACCTTCATTTGAATACGGATTAAGCAATACGCGTAGAGCCCCTAACTAAGTCGGATCAGGAGCGGAGGCATCAACAAACCTCATGACTCGCGGGAAGGTGTATGACTCATAGAAATTAGGTCGCCGGTGTGCAGCAAATGCGCCTAACACCTGCATCTCGATCCACGACGTGAAGTAATGGAGGGAGAAATTCATGGCGTCTGCACCTGGGTTTGAAGTGTTGGCGGCAGTATTTAAACCATGATATAGGTGTGACAACCCTGCAACGCCAACGCCAATCGTTCTCCTTTGGCTATGCGATGGGCAGGATAGAACATGGAGGCTCTTATAAAACGGCGGTGCATCGTCATGGCGAACCAGCTAAGCCAGAGACTGATGAAGCCTACAATGAATGTTTGTTCGTCTATTCGAGGAGCAGCGATTGCGTCAAAGGTCACAGCTGACGAATTTGGAATGTAAAACTGCGGCAGGTCTTCTTCCTTGGCCGGTAATTTCTCCAAGCCGAATCCGAAGGGATCCTTAACCTTCGCGAATTTCGGAGCTTTCTTGGATAGAGCCTCTTTACGGAGAAAGCAAGCAATGAAAGCGTCAAAAGTGACACCTTACCCTTCCGATGCCACGAACAGTCTCTCAAAAATGCCTAAGGCCTTGATTAGACTCGGGTGCTTATGCCGAACAGCATTATCGGTCGTTAAGCCTTCAAGTATAACTGGCACTGTAGCAAATATATACTCGTCAGGGGGTAATAATTCTTCATAGTGCTCTCCCTTAATCGGCAGCCCTGAAATTTCACGGAACACCTCCGGCGAAATAGAAACTTTGCGGTCCCCTAGCAGAAACGTATTCGTTGGAAGATTCTACTGGTTCAAAATAGCCTTGACCCACCAGACATGGGGAGCATAGTAGTAGAACAGCTATGTATACACCGCTTAATACAGCCTAACTTTCTGTAGCCGTGAGCGTTGGGAGGAAAGAATGTACCGGGCCTAAGGAAGATTGTCCACTGGATGGTGCGGGGTACCACCTATCTTATATACCTGCCCCCAGGGTCGATCTTCACCATGACATATTCAGCGTCCCAAAATATCGATAGCCATCATGAGTTGATTGGGTATCCTTGTCGTTGATGGCTCAAGCCGGCCCTCGGGGGTCCAATTAGCTGCCTCTACCGCATAAGCAGTACGCGGATGCTCCGTGAATGACATTGAATGGATAGGTTCTATTGGTACTTCACATGTAAAACTATAGCGACCCCTGATAATGTGGCCGTGCCAAACTCCCCATAAGCGAAGGCTCTTATTATCCTTATCATATTCCCTAATTATTGCCATAATTTCCTCTTCTGATAGCGACTGTGGGAAAGAGACCTCCGAGCGTGTGTAAGGAAAGTAGGGAAGTGACGCCATTGTACCTAAAGGAAGGGGACAAAAAACCAATTAATAAAAAGTGTGAGTTTGTTTCACGGGACTACTAACTACAAAATCAGTGGGCCCCACGAAATCAAAATGGTGGCTCACCAATGATGAGGCAAGATAATCATTGTGAGAATACAAGATGATTCTCATTAAATAAATAGTGGAGTTTAAAAACTCTTAACGTTCTCGAAAAGTGAGTTCTGTTAAGAATAGACGATGTTCATACCATAATTTTGCATTCTTATAGACCCCATTCTTATTTATTTTACAAATAAACAGGTGCTTTTGACCCATGTCTGCTACATAATTGCAGGTTACAGATTCTCGGAACAAAACAGTGAAATTGATAAAAAAAAATGATACAAAAGTGAGACTACGACCGATAAATGGTGGAATCTTGATCATGCCACATTTTGAGGGACAATGAAGATCAATGAACGAGTTCACAAAGTACAAAGGCAGCGCAAGGTTCAAGACTTCGACACGAAGCGAATGATAAAAATCCACTACATTACTCACTGTGGAGATCTGGAAGAGAACTAGAAGACATTCTGAAGAACCAACAGAAGAAACAAGAAGACAAAGTCAACCAGAAGAGGACCAGAAAAATTGAAGACACAAGCTCTCCACTTGGCCGCAGAACCGCGGCCAAACCGTGCTTTTGGCCGCGGAACCGCGGCCGTGTATTGCCCGTATCGGTGGAAAATTCTGGAAGCGGCTGGCGGCTCGTTGACTAGTCTTCCTAGGGGTATATTTGTAAAATCAGATGTGCGTCGATTGTAACCCTAGGGTTTTCTATGCTCTATAAATAGAAGCCCTAAAACTTGCTTTAGGTCATGCCTCTTTTCATTGAATAAAATTCAGATTTCTATCAAGTTTTGAGAGCATCAATTTTGTAAGTAGTTTTTATTTTGCCCTAGTTCTTAATTCTTCTTTCTGCCCTAGTTTAATTTATTCTCTGCTCTAGTTTAATTTAGATTAGAACTTTTTATTAATCTTCCGTGGTTAGATAATTAATCTCTTAAATCAAAAACTCATAAAAATCATGATTTTCATAGATCCCCTAATGAGCGAGTAGTTCTTCACTTGTTAGAGTTAGGAATAGGGAAGGTTTGAGAGATACAAATCTCTCACCCCTTTCTTGCTCATCACATATTCATAATTGGGACTCCATGCATACATACACATACCGCTCCCTACGGCGCCCTACCCTTGAGGTAACGGTGATACCGTAGTATAAAAGACCGGATGTGCATGTTTTCCATGGAGGTTAGGGTAAGGATTAAGAAAGGACGGACAAAGACCTAGAGGAAGAAACATCGTTTCTTCCGGATCGTCCTAATCCCCTTTGATAATAATTACCATAACACCTAAAGAAGATCTAATTTAGGGCATTGAAAGCGGTAGGAAATTTTTACTTTCCAAACTTAACCTAAACCTAACCCTAGCAAGATTTCTAATCCCAGTCTAAATCAACTTAGTTTTAGTGATAAAGATCCAAACACTATTTGGAATTAACTCGTTAGAACAATTAGGAAATACACAACATCCCTGTGGACCGACCCGTATTCACCGGCTAGCTACCAAGCGACGCCGTTCTTGATTGCGGTAAAAAATATTTTTGATAATAAAAATTCAACATAAATCAAATGGCGCCGTTGCCGGGGATGGCGTAGTATTTTATTTTTACAACTTCGGGTTAATATAAATTAAAAAAAAATCATAAAAACTGAAAAATAAAAAAATAAAAAAATTTTATCATCTTTTTAATGTTTGAAGGGTTTTTCGTGTGAATTTTGCAGGATCGACGAACGAGTTCGGATCTGGAAAAATCCAGAGATCAAAACAGAAAACCCTAGATCTGAACAACAGAGAAAAGTCAAACCAGAGGAGAAGAATTTTTTTCGGGAACTGAGCCGCCGCCTCCGCCTCCGCCGCGGAACCGCCGCCAGACCCTGCTTTTGGCCACGGAAGCACCGCACCCTGCTAGCGTCAGCAGTCCAGATTCTCTCTGTTTGTTTCTTTTCTCCTTCCTCTGAACCCCTGATAACTCCTTGGTAAAATCTCCTGCAGGATTCTTTGCGCTAAAAAAATCTCTCCCCTTTCCAATAATTGATCTTGTGCAGGATTCTTTGCGCCGCGCTAAAAATTAAAAAAAATTGTTGCAAGTGATTGTTTACTGCTTAGGATATTTAATCTGACTTTAAGGGGCTTGAGACCAATCCAGATTGGGTGGGGATTTCATCACCCTTCCCAGGACCCCATAAATCACATAAGGCATATTGCATTGACCATGATTTAATTAAAAAAGATTAGACTCAGCCCTAAAGACTTCGCGCTCAATAGGACAAAGGACTAGTTGTAGGCATCGACCGTTGATCCTAACCTGACTTTGTGGTGCCTAGGCAAGTATGTCTAAGGCAAGTGGTTACTTAATTAGGCTCACTACTTACGTGGTGGAGAGCCTCCCACTTACCTGGCACTTACCTTGCCAAAACTGGCGGTGAAGAGGCGGTTTGAGGTCCTACTTCTTGCCCTATTGAACAGTTAGGAGCTGTCTAGCTGACCTAGGTGACCCTAGACCTAGGCCTGATTGTGCATTTGTGGTTGATTGAACATGTGTCTAAGCCCTTTATCGAAAATCTTTTTCTTGCAAAAAGCTCCACATAAAAAAGAAAAAAGGAAAAAATTTTACAAAAACTTGCAACTTGTCGCTAAAAATCCGTGCACCTCACTTACACTACTTTTCTTTCCATTGACGTTTTCTTACCTCCATATTCTGTTTTTCACCTTTTTGACTACACTACCTCTTTAGTGTATGTCCGGTTGGACTAGGGACACTAGCGCCCGATTAGTCCGTGTCTCGTTGCTACCGACCGACGAAGCTTTCGACTACGAAGTCGAAATTCCTTCCACTTCCTTACCTTCACCTTCACATTCTTCCTCCGAAGGGATGTCGAGATATAATCCTAACAACACCTTACCAACGGGACTGACTCCACCTCCGTTAGGTGCGAATAACCCGCAACACCCGCCTGTTGAAGCGCCCCAACGAATCGCGCTCCAGGATCTTTTCTACCCGATCCGCACCGCCTTACCTACTTGTCTTTCACTCCCACCGGCAAATGGGGACAATTTTGAGATCAAACCCCACTTCATCAATATGTTGCCAAAATTTCACGGACTGGAATCCGAAGATGCCTATATCTTCATAAACAAATTCCAAAATGTTTGCGCAATGATGAAAACAACCCAATTATCAGATGATGCTATAAGGCTAAGGGTCATTCCTTTCACCTTATGTGACTTAGCCGAGAAGTGGTTATATAGCACAGCATCACATTCAATTAAGAATTGGGAAGAGTTTGTTAAAGCTTTTCTCAAAAAGTTTTATCCTCATCACAAGACCGCGAGAATTCGCAATGAGATTATACAATTTTCCCAGCTTCCTTCCGAACCATTTTGGAAGTGTTTTGAAAGATTCAAAGACTTACTTGTTCAATGCCCTCACCATGGGATCGAAAATTAGCAACCTTGCCAAACATTATACGAGGGATTGAACCCAGCAACGAGGCAGTTGCTAGACACCATTTGTCAAGGTCACTTTCTAACCAAATCTAGTGAGGAAACGTGGCAGTTTCTCGACGATCTTGCTGAACAAACACTTCAGTGGGAAAGCACCAAGACCACCTCATCTTCTTCAATTGGTCAGTCTAGGGCAGGCATACATCAATTAGACACGTCGATTGCTATGAAGGCTGAGATGGCCGCACTTACGAAAAAGCTAGAAGCAATTGAGACTAAAATCCCATCGCCTTCTCCTGCCCCTGTGTTGCCCCCATGAACTGTTTGCGCTTGTTGTTCGGATCCATCACATCTTACCGAAGAGTGTCCTTACAATCCACCTGCTCACGGACAAGATCACGTCAATACTTCCTTTCAGGAACGAAAAAGAAATAATCCATACTCTTCAATTTATAATCAGGGTTGGAGGAGTCACCCAAATTTTGCTTGGAATCAAAATCAGCAATTCCAAGGAAACAACAACTTTCAAAGGCCTCCTCCTCCACAACAACAAGCACCTCCACAAACTCAATACCAACAATCTTTCCACCCACAACCTTACCAAAACCAAATGAACAATTTTGTGCCCAACAACTCTTACCCTCCAAACAATTTTGTTCAACCAAATAATGATAAGATTACCTCGCTAGAAAGAAGTCTAGATGTGTTCTTAAAGCAATCAACACAATCCGCAGCAAGTTTGGAGACTTCCATTCAATCTTTGGTGCAAAACAGTGCCTCACATGATCAAAGCATCAAATCTATTGAGGCACAAATTGCACAACTCAATGCTGCGTTGAGCGAGCGAGAAAAGGGAAAGCTTCCATCTCAATCACTGCCAAATCCCGGTCACGCACATGTTGCATATGAACAGCAGCATCATAACGTAAATGCTGTGACCACGTTGAGATCCGGAAAAGTGCACAATAACGTGGGTATTAATAATGACATCCCTACCGGTGGTTCTTCTTCACCCTCTTCTTCTTCATCTTCTTCGTTAGAGCCTATTCTTCATTCTTCACAAGGCTCTACTTCTTCTACTCCGAACGGACCCACTTCTCACATCACGAACACATCTACACGGAGATCCGTTCCAACTCCACAATCTGATCCACAAAAATTGGACTCAACAAATTTTCAAAATGTTCCTTTTCCAAATAGGTTGAGATCCAATAAACCAACTCTACAAATGGAGAAGATTGTAGAGTTGTTCAAACAGGTTAGCATAAACATACCTCTCTTGGATGCAATCCAACAAGTTCCTTCATACGCAAAAATCTTAAAGGACTTATGCAACAAGAAGAGGAAGTCACAGGTACCAAAGAAAGTTTTCGTGGCTAGTGCTGTTAGTGATGCTCTTGTCCAATCTTTACCCCAAAAGCACAAAGACCCCGGCTGTCCTACTATTTAGATAACAATTAGGGACAAGAACATCAATAGAGCACTGTTAGATCTTGGTGCTAGTGTCAATTTGCTACCCTATTCAGTGTACGAGCAATTAGGCGTTGGAGAGCTTAAACCCACTCATTGTACTCTCCAAATGGCCGACAGGTTCCATCACCCATCATAGGGGAGAGTTGGAGGATGTGTTAATTAAAGTAGGGGATTTCATTTTTCCCGTTGACTTTATTGTTATGGATACACAACCTGTAGCTAACCCCCGGGGTCAAATTCCGGTGATACTTGGTCGACCATTCCTTGCGACTTCTAATGCGGTGATCAATTGTCGTAATGGTTCAATGAACCTATCTTTTGGAAATATGACGGTTGAACTCAACATCTTTAAGTTGGGGAATCAGCCTTCCGAGCCTAATGCTAGTATACTTGATGTTTGCTCGATCCATGAGATCACGGAGGAGGACTGTGAGCTCGAACAATTTCTATTCGATCACAGCAGAGTTGACGCCACTAGTGTGTTCCTCCAAGAATCCGACACAGCTTTCACGCCGGACAACGATTATGAGTGTTTCACCTTTTTGGACGATTTTGAAGACTCACCACCCGACTTTAAGTCTTTTGATTTTTCGGATGAGTTAGTTGAACCATCCAACTCGGTTGCGTACACTCGATTTGAACCGTTGATGGAATCCTTCGGGTTTGAAACAGTTTCACCAATGCTACCTTCAATTGTTTCATCTCCTAAACTCGAACTAAAGCTTTTGCCGTCGCACCTTAAATATGCTTACCTAGGTGAGAATAAGACCCTTCCCGTTATCGTATCGGCCTCTCTAGCTCTCGAGCAAGAGAAGGCCCTTTTAATGGTCTTACAAAATAATCGGCAAGCTTTTGGCTGGTCTATGGCGGACATCAAGGGGATTAGTCTTCTCATAGTTGAACATCATATACACTTGATGGATGATGCCAAGCCAATAAGGGATCCACAAAGACGCCTCAACCCCATAATGAAGAAGGCTGTCAAGAAGGAGATTGTTAAATGTCTTGATAGTGGTATCATTTACCCTATCTCGGATAGCCAGTGGGTTAGCCCCATTCATGTTGTCCCCAATAAATATGGCATTACGGTCATAACCAATGAGGCAAATGAGTTATAACTACTCGCACCCAGACTGGGTGGCGTGTTTGCATCGACTATAGAAAACTCAATGCCGCGACAAGGAAAGACCACTTTCCTTTACCTTTCATTGACCAAATGCTAGAACGATTGGTTTGGAACGAGTTTTACTGCTTTTTGGATGGCTATTCCGGCTATAACCAAGTCCCCATCGCGGAAAAGGATCAAGACAAGATCACATTTACTTGTCCTTTCGGTACTTTTGCTTATCGACGCATGCCCTTTGGGTTATGCATTGCACCCGCTACATTCCAGCTGTGTATGATGGGGATCTTTTCTGACATGGTTGAAATGTTTTAGGAGATCTTTATGGATGATTTCTCCATTTTTGGTGACTCCTTTGACGAGTGTTTGCTACACCTTGACGCAGTTCTTACCCGCTGTAGGGATAAGAACCTCACTTTAAATTGGGAGAAGTGCCACTTTATGGTACGAGGGGGTATTGTCTTAGGACATGTCATCTCGCAAAATGGCATAGAGGTTGATAAAGCCAAGATTGAAGTCATTTCTAATCTTCCTCCTCCTAAATGCGTCTTAGGTTTTTGATAAAGCCAAGATTGAAGTCATTTCTCCATTATTGAGGGATGATGTGATTTCTAATATTTTTTCATAACCATTAAGATAAGGCTCATGATAACAGAAAAACTGGTGCAATTGGAAACTCTTATTTTCAAGTTCTTTCTTTTATAGTTCTTATCTTTATATGTAATTTTCACCATCTCTCTTTTATTATAGGATTTTTTGGGTGTAATCCACTGAAAACCCTCAGGAGACAACACTCCTCCTACTAGGGACACCTAGAGGTTTAACGGCTTGTTGCACGTGCTCAGTGCAATCGTGTTGCCTACGAAAGTGTGTTACTTAGGTTTTTTCTTTTTCTTTTTCTTTTTCTTTTTCTCCTTCTCTTGAATAACTAGTTTGCTCGGGACGATCAAAGTTAAATTTGTGGGTATTTGTTCAGTCAAAAATATTGTGCAATTGATATGACATTTTTCTTACTATTTTTATATAATAAAATGTGTTTATTATAAATATGACATATATGGGGGTTTATCTGTAAAAATACTATTTTCATATGTTTATATATTATAATTAACATTATGAAGGGAAATGTAAGCATATAATATCTATATAATATTTAGTCCATTTAAATATGCATACCATATCAAATATCATTAACCAATTCTCTTAAACTATAATATCATATCAAATGGTTATGATAATATCTCAATAAAAACAAATTCTACTAACATTAGTTATTGAGATATTGTGCAGAAATTAGATCAGGACTGGAATCAGGGAAATCCGAGCTAGCAAAATCAAATCTGCCGAAATATTCAAGTGAATCAAAGAAATCAATTCTGGCAGTGACTTAGAGAAGATTTCCAAACTCCAGATATTCAAAAGATCACCACATGTCAACTAGATGAAGTCCAGAATTTTGATCTAAAGATCACACCAAGATGCCGCCCAACCGCGGCTAAATGCCCATTATTGCGGCGGATCCGCGGTCTCTATGGGGAGTTGAGATTTGAGATTTGGTGGGTACGATCTTAACAACTAGTTACCCTATTAAGAAACTAGGGATTCTGGATTTGAGACAATTTAAAGGACCGATATCCCCTCTTGGAAAAATCATCAAACCAACGAGATTACGAAGTCCAAGACGGCTCAAGAATCCAGGTTGATTATCAGCTGTTCATCTACCTCCTTAAGAAGAGATCGAGAAGTAAACTAGGATTTTGTAATCACTTTCTAAAGGAACAAAGTGTAATTGATCAAGTTGATTAATAAAGGTAGTTTTTTTATTCTTATTGCATTTTATTTTCTTTATTTACATCATGATCTCTATCCGTTCTTTTATCTCCATCATGCGCGAGTAATTCTCTGCTTGATAGGTTATCAAAAGAATAGTTAATATCCTAATCGGGCGCGCTATCAATTCATTGATATTCATGACAAAGATTAAAGATTAGATTAACAATTGTTTTGGTAAAGGCTAGATAAGAACAGAGATCCATGTCAAGATAAGGGTTAAGAGTGGGAACCCTTTTCCCTCCAGAAACCCTAATCTACATGCATCACTGTCGATCTAGTTTTAAATCTATTAAAGGATAAAAGGGGCAATCTTTAATTAATCATTCATGACTACTAAATCTTAACGAACCCTATAAGCCCCCTTCTAATATAAAACCTACATCCGTGGTTAATCTAGATCTATACCCTACATCCGTGTTTGTCGTAGATCTAGAATCTACAACCATTTTTCACTATTCATTATTCTTCCCCCGTTCTTAATCAACACGCCTAAAGTAAAATTAAAAGATTCAACGTTTCTCTGAGGACGACCTGTACTCATCTCGGTCTATCTACACACGACACCGTTATTGATTGCGGTTATTTCTACAAACACTTCTTTAAATAATCAACCAATCATCACACCAGAAAAGAACGAAAATATAATGTACGTATATGCCATCCGCATTCGCCACTGGGTCCCATCATCACCCGTTAGGTTACTTAACTAACGACAGAGCGGGGACTGGACTAGCGCGGGTGAAAAACATATACAACATCTACTAGTATATATATAGCAATATATAATAATCGCTCCAGGCATGATAAATGCAACATCACAGACACGCGATAAGTATCACAGAACAATACTGATAATCTGGGAGCCCCGAGTCTCCTTTGAGCCGCATGTGAAACCCGATGTTCCCCTAGTCGTATGGATAGCCTGTGCAATGGAAACCTAGACCCCTACGAATGCGGCAAGTTACCCGCCAAAACCAGAAGCGAGGCAGCCCCCTTCATCAAAGTGAAAGGGCCACCCAGCATTTCACGGAATCCGGTAATGTAACATTTCAGAAAATATAAAATATTATTTTTGGAATTTAATATTAAAATAATATTTTTCCCGAAAACTGCTCGATTTGCGAAATTTGGGTTTTCGAAAAAGGGTATAAATATATACCAATAATTAAGAAATAATTGGAAATTAAAATGATTTATTCATTTAAAAATTTATTTAAAGGATTTGGCATTTTTAAAAATTTATTATATGCAGTTTCAATAAAAATCCGATTAGTGCACCGCTAATCGCGATTAAGCCAAATCCGTGTTTCTACAGTTTTCATGCTTAGTGCACCATGATATGTTACATGTTATTTTATTTGTGTTGTTTTTATTAGGGTGTAAGTATTATTGGTGAGAAAAGAATAGAAAAAGGTGTCATAATGAGTGAGGAGAGAGAATGGAGACATAATGATGACTTGGAGAGAGAGAGAGAGAGAGAATAATTGAGAGAGGGGGGTGTTGCTTCATTCTCTTCCCCATCTTTTTTCATCTCCTTCTTCATCTTCCTCACCCTCATCTCCCTCCACCTTCAAACCCTAGATCCATCTCCAAATAATCCCCAAAACCCAAAACCCCTTTCACAAAAAACGATCCCCTCTTCATTCTCATCACATTGAACCAAACAAAGTGGGATTTTGGCAACATTGGGACTACTAGGGTTCTCTTGAGTTGATCCATGAGGTATATCTCTTTCCATGTTAGTTTAGTTTAAATTCTTAACTTCTAGTTTAGTTTAGAGATGGTTTGGTGGTGATTTGTGGAAATTAGAAAACCGTAGTGAGGGTTTGAGTGAAATTGTGGATTGGTGATGCTTGAGTGGTTGTTGAGTGACTGTTTAAGACTTGGGAATGAGTATTGGAAACCAAAATACGGATTATGATTTGATCCATGTCGGTTTTGTAAGAAATTAGGGTGTGCAGGGAAATCTGGAGCAAACCGGGGGATTTCTGAGTTTAGCAAACAATACCAGGGACCCATTTTTGACCATAAGAGACCACCATGACAAAACGAAGCCCATAGGAGCCAGGGGATCGAGGAGGCCAGATTTTAGGGGTAGGTGGCTGGCCAATTGGTGGGGTGGGGTGTCGAGATTGGTCTAGTAGCTCACATACATCATATACAGCACCCTAGACTTGTTTGCTTGACCTTGTTTGATCTGAGTCAAAATCTGGGAGCTTTTTAGAGTGATTTTGGCTATGTTTTCCGTATTTTGAAATGCTAATTCTTTTTATTTGGATTTTTATTTGGTTGTGGGATGTTCGTACATCAACAACAAGGGTTGTTTGGTTGATTTAGTACGCGGATGCTATAGGTTCTAACCTACGAGCAAGGCGCATGCCGTTTTGGATTTCAGAACTTGATTTTAATAGCGTTGCGATGTGTGTTGTTATTGTAGGTACCTTCGTATGGATTCCGAGGCGACGGAGCTTGGCGTCATCGACTTCGGCAAGCGAAGACCAAGGTGAGTAGATCTATATCTACCGGGGAAGTCGGGTTGATGGCGTATAGCACCCCCGCAAAGTTTTGATGGAAACTGATTTATAGAATATGGTTAAGAAAACCTAGATTTGGAAACTAGGGTTAGAGTTAAATAATAGTTAGTAAAAACATATTAGAAACTAAGGATAGTTAGAAGTGATATAATACGGCTAATATGTGATGACGGGATTTGAGGATGATATTTGACGATATTGTCGTTTAGGATATTATAAGACTAAATAGTCGACGTAGATGTGTCATCCGAACCATACATATTTCTAAACTGAAAAATTGTATGCATCTTTTAAACAGATACCTTGAGGGACGTTACGGAATTTCAAATGATATCTTTTCCTTAAAAACACCGTAACCCCTATTTTCAATACTACGATTCGCTTCATTAAAAATCTGATTGTATAGTTCGGGTGTGTATATTAGATTAGATGCTTATACTTATAGTAGAGATAGAATGTTTATGTAAACTCGACTTGATGTGAGATATAAATGTGATGAAAAGAATATAAGACGAATATGATGACCTGATGATATGTTGGTATACGGATGCAAGTCGATTAAGATGATTGATACCTTGTCGGTCCCCTGATATGAGATCGTTATGGATGTGACCTGGGACATAGGTATATATATATATAATGTTGTGAATCATGGATGATAGGCCGTATGTGATATTAGGCCGTACCCTCATTTGTCTTATAGGATGATAGGATCCCTATTGGTTTAATGCCGCCGTACGATGATTTTCCGTGCGTGATGAGTTTGACTTGATGTTTCATCCATACCCTTGACTAGAGCCTGTCGTACGATGTATAGTACCATGCGTGTTGTTGTGAGACTATATGCCGATTGATAGATTCACCGACTCGATCAAGTTAGATACGTATACCCGTCAGCATTTGCATATGATTTACCTTATGCTGCATTCATGTTATTCGCATTGCATTACTTATACCTGTGATAATACACCTGCACCATTATCGATGATGCGTATGTTACACGTACACAGATTGTAGGCTCACACACTTCATCATCGATAATTTCCATGTCACTACACAGTAGGATTGCTGCATCATGATATGACTCTTCGCATAACATACATATTGTACACTCATATTGGCGAACAAACATATTGTACACTCATGCTTGCGTATATACCACTTGTACACTCATATTGGCGCACATACATATTGTACACTCATGCTTACGTATATACCACTTGTACACTCATATTAGCGCACATACATATTGTACACTCATGCTTGCGTATATACCACTTGTACACTCATATTGGCACACATACATATTGTATACTCATGCTTGCTTATATACCACTCGTATATCCATATTGGTGCACATTTACATATTGGTACCTCTAAACTTGCGCATATCCATATTGTACCTACATAAATAACTGGTTTATTGAGAAATTGGGAACCGCATGTTATATTTTAAAAAACTGGAATCATTTAAAAGAGCGGTTTTCCCTTAATATGCCATATCACTGTTCCATGTTGCGTGATATACGGATATACTTACATTTCTATTATATGTCGCATACATCATGCTCTTTGATTTTACGCATTGAGATATGCTGTTTTTCATGAGATTTCTGGATTTGAGAACTGTGAACATTTTAAAAGAGATTATGTGTTATTTTAAAAACCCGGTTTCTCTTGATATGATATTTCAGTGCGTCCACCATGCGTTTTCTCGGTTCTGAGACGTATGACATGTGAAACCCGATTCGAGGAGCTGGATGAGGCCGATTGCGGGTACATGGTGGACCCGGTATGGTACCCCGGGGAAAGAAAGGGATGCTGTGTATACAGACGGTGAGCCTGGCAGAGGAACTACTACCTACTGGTGATTGATTGGATCTGGCGGTTATCCGGAGGATACTGACCAGAGACGAGAGATGGATACGGGCCAACCCGTACTGCCGGGACCGAGGGCCGATTCCGCAGACGGAGCCCGTGGGCCGATCCGGACTGACGGAGCCCGATATATGAGGATTTACATGCCGATGCTGGGCACGGTTTTCATGATGTTTTCGAGTGTCGATGCTAGGCACTCAGGTTCTATGATTTTGATGTGCCGCGAGGGACACACGCTGATTTATATCCTCATACTTTCATGCATATGCTTTTATGATATTCACAGACATTGATTATATGGTTGGACGAGATCCACATGCATACATACATTGATTATATGGTTGGATGAGATCCACATGCATACATACATTGGTTATATGGTTGGACGAGATTCACATGCATACATACATTGACTTTATTGTTGGATGATATCCACATGCTGATTGACATTGATATTAGTGTTGGCACACATACTGACCCGGTCACCCTAGATATCATAGTATTACCTTTATGATATAGTTGACCTAGGAGTCGTTGTTTATTCGATTTCTACTTATAGATGTTTTTCTATTCACGAGTTGGCAACTTACCCCCGTTGTGCCACAGTTCTTGTAGGTTGACCGCATGGATCCGTAGCAGTATCGCTGGCACATAGCTTCATTCGGGTGTTTTGCTTTGGTAGGTGCGACATTTGTATCGTACCCACTCTTGTATTATATTTCATATTGTATCTAGTTAACTCCATCAATCAAAATTAGTAAATTGTATAAGTAATGAGACTTAGTGAGTCCTGGTTGCGAGACTTAGAGCGAGGGGTTTTTCGCTACTTGTGGTTTGATGTCTTACTTATTTATTTATCTTTTTGTGGTGAACTTCGCCGTTGGGCGTCGTATACTTATTTATACTGTATTGCGTGGTTGTGAATCCGCCGTTTGGCGAAGAGCTAGCACCCGCTTGGGGATGCCTTTATCATTATCATGTATTTGTGGTTCTGGATCAAAATATACAAAGGAGGTGCTGCCCAAATTTTTAAAAGACGAAACATGTTTTCAAACTAGTAAATTTCACTTGCATCATTCATGTTCCTTTTCTATGCATTAAGAAAAACTTGATTTCATTATACCTTTATTTCAAAACCTCACCTCCTTTATTTTTCTTAAAAGGTTTAGATTTCTGGGTTTCAGCTTACTTGAATTACGTTACGCCTTTATACGTTGCGTGATTTAAGTGCTGGTCACGAACTAATATTTCGGATCGTGACAGGTAACTTGAGCACCACTCTTTGGGTCAACATGTACCCCCTACGTGTGTGGCGAATAGCCCGCCAATTCTAGAGTGAGGCCCCCTCCTTCTCAACGCCATAAGATGCGGACCCGTTGCCCTCCAGAACCCGGCTATTCGTGCACTCCATCACGGGGTAATCCTAGTACAAAAAAGAAAATATATATAATGGTGACATCGACCTCAATCCGGTCGTGCCCTAAAAGAATAATATACAAACAGGCAGTGACGGCACTCCACATGTCGGACGCTCGCCCCGCGATATCAATAGTACAAATAAAACTAAACTGTACTATCATTGTATCCAAGCTATCTACTCCGATGAATCCGCAACAACACAGCACAACACAGCACAACACAGAACATCAATGTGAATGTCACGTTTGCAAACCCGTCTA
Organism: Agapanthus africanus; assembly: GCA_030015575.1. Lineage (NCBI taxonomy): Eukaryota > Viridiplantae > Streptophyta > Magnoliopsida > Asparagales > Amaryllidaceae > Agapanthus > Agapanthus africanus. Next base: position 589,740,759 of record CM057343.1, read on the forward strand.
AAAGAACTATAGCAAAGCTCTAATGACATTCACGGTCGCAGATAGAAATGTATGTACTGTAAACTTTAAACAATTTTAAAAATATCGAGTTCGAAATAACCCCGAATAGCCCCAAACAACTAGATAAAACCATATCCAAACTGGGCTAAACAAGCAACACCATTAAACCAATATTCCAGAGACTAGACTACACTACAAATTTCAAACCCAGACTCACCAAAGTGGCCGGCCTGCTCGGTTTTGGGAGCAATGTGCGCGGTTTTTTCCTGGTGGAATTGGCTCGTATTTAGGGTGCATTCTAGTGGTCACTTAAGTAGTCTTCTGCAGTTGCTAAAATAATTTTTGAAGACTCGGAAAATTTTGACAAAAACTGGAATATATCGAGTGACGTTTCGATACTCTAATATTGTCTAAACCAACTAGTATGCGGTTAATGGGTTGGCTCTGATACTATATAAAGCTATGCCAGTGCCCCAGCCATCAATCCGTGGCCAAACATGGAACAAAAACTTTTCAAAATGGCGCTAACGTAACCCTAAGCCCCGGATCATGCCATTAACCTTATACTAGTCAATTGTAAAGAGTTTAGAGAGGTTATACCGATCGATCCGTGTCCTTCGGTCTTCAACCTTTGTCCTAAGCTTGTCTCGCCTGCCTCGACGAAGTTCGCTCTCCGGTCTCCCTCGTCGAAGAGGATCCAGGTCGAGGATTCTTTATACGGGCTCCCGCTTCAAAACCGACGCAACTCGGACATCAAGTTTGCTAGCCTAGATGCCCAAGATGAAGTAGAGAGAGTGTGTGATCATTTTGTCTCAATAAACTCAATGATTCTCAACATATGAGATGGAATGAGTGGAGGTGAAGAAGAAGCCAAGTGATGAAGAAGTTGTGAGCACAAGTTTTTGCTTAAGAAAAAGCAAGTCAAGAAAACATCTCTTCTTTTTCTTTTGTTGAATTGTGGGAGTTATTTGTGAGCAAGTGAAGAAAAATACTGGCACCAAAAATATCTCACACAACCCCACTCCATGAGTCATCAAGTGTACATGCGCCATCATCAATGCACACTAGACCCAACACCATGAGTCACCACGTGAGCACATGCACCATGAATGTCCTAGGCCAAAACTTGCACTCACATTTTCTATCACAAATAAACATTAAACTAAATGTTTAAACAATAGAGAATGACAACTAACAAAGTATTCTTGTAACGAATTATAAGAATACCCATCATCTGTATATACATACTTGCATCCGTATTCCGACTGAATACGAATACAACGAGACGAAAATAATCCAACAATATAATACTAGGATCCGGCTTAAACAAAAGCCCACTAGTATTATCCGTCCGATCATGATCCGTGCACAAGTGCATGAATATGATCGAACCCTGCTATAAAACCATACGGCCTCTACAACGTTTTGCCCGAACCAGGGAAACCCTCTGTGTGGGACTCTAAAGACTCGTCAATATGCTGGCAGTGGGTTTAACCACAAACACGTCAGTGGCACTAGCTGTATGTAACGGCTACCCAGGCATTGAACGAAAGGTAGGCCGACAAGCGAACTCTTCCTGAAACCCTACTGATCCTGACAGTGACAATATCCGTACAGTGTGGTCTGTTCGTCTATGAGTATCGCATATCGGGTCTAGGGGGTGGATAAAGTCAGACCCCTAATAACGCGATATTTGGTGTCGGTATGAAGCCCATCACCACCTGAGAAACTACCGATCCTAGATCAGTAATTCTCGACTACCTTGGCCATGGATTTCTGGTGATGTCCACCCGTGCACACCGTAACATCAACCCTTAATTACCGGGAGAGATGAATCCCCTGACGATATACTCACTGCCTCTATGTGGCTCGGGACTGTACCCAACTAAAACCTGTTTGCACGAGTCCTTTGAGCCATGGTAGGGTAGTACTCAAAGCACAGCGGGAACTCACACGAGACAAATGACAATCTCAGGTCGATAGACTAACCAGTATACATGTCACCTGGGAACTGCTATCTGACAATAGGTATAATACCAACTAGCATGTTCCCGGCGAGTCCGTCCGGTGTACTCATAACCCAATGAGCACCTGTATACATCTTAGGTGAAACAACTGACTCCAATGGCTTGTGAGACCGGACATCGCCCCTCATCGGGGTCTCGATCCGTACACACTAGTCCCAGTCTCGAAACTCCAACGACTAGGGACACTTTAAGGATGTGCTTATAGACTACCCAACTCCCACGTATATGATCGCCATCATACTGCTGGTAGTCAAGCAAGAATCCTATGGGCTCTATCAACATGTAATAGTGATCTGTAATGTCACTTGAAGCATGTACATGATGATAAATACAAACCAGATAGCATACTATCATATCGAATAAGATTGTCCTATCGGTATAGGTCCTCCCTTAATCATTCCAATCACGTGCCTGTGATCCAATAATTGACTTGAGGGCACTATAGACAACAATTAACACATCCTCTAGCTCACTCCTAGGATGGGTGATAAATCGGTCAGCCATTTGAAGAGTACAATGTATAGGTTTCAGTTTTCCTACACCGAGTTGCTCATAAACTGTCACGCCCCACCTCCCAGAGTGCGCTAAGATCGGCACGTGACAGAACCAACCATGCTACATGTGGCTAGGAAATATCCCTCCACAATCACATTACGGCTGTCTAGAGATATCAAGAACAGTAAAAATAAAAACAACTATCTAATACATGTCCATGAGCCAGAATAACGAGTCAAGAAATAAATGCGGAAGCAATAGATCCAATAAACAATAATAATCTGGAATGTACGTCCCAAAATATAGGCTCACATCAGGAATTAAGAAAATACTGAAAGTAACTAAACTAAACTACTAACAGGTCCTCACTGCTCGGCCTGTTCACTGAAATACTCCTGCTTGGCCTGCGGCAAAGGTAGAAGATCTGGGCCATGCAAAAGCCAGACGTCAGTGCGTCATAATATCAACAATAATATAATCAGGGGGTAGCAAGACATGCAGGCATGAGTATGATCAGTAATAAAGGTATAACGGTAACATAAATATGGAACAGTGAAGGGTAAAAGCACATGTGACGTGCAGTGAGTAATCTGAACTAAATACTGGGTTAACTACTCTCAAGTCTTTGAAATCAATTTAATGAATCATCGATGTAACTCAATAGTATCACGTGCATGCCCGCGACCATGGTCTAGACTCTCGGACTGAATCCGAGACGTGCCGCTAGGCAGTAAACAGGTAACATGTACAGACGAATGCTGTCAGCAGCATCATCCCGGGGCTGGCCTAGCCCGTAAGACTGATAAGTAAAAGCATCGAACTGTCGAGTTACAAGTCAGGTTTCATCATTGATTTCCCCATACCCCCAAGTTATGTGTTCAAGTCAGGTATTGATAAATTTGAAGCTAATGCCAACACAGGATCAAGCAGGAACAGGTTTGTCTATACAGACAACAGGATATGTCCATCGGGACAACATGTCAGGATTGTCGGAATTAGAAACAGGATCAGGTATCAAGTCAAGTAATGATATATCAAGTCATGTCAGGTAGTGTACATGTATCAAGTGGGTGCCCAATAGTAAAATGTAGAAAGTATTGAATCAGGATAGAATACGGATGTACGATAACAGCATGGGTGTACAAATATCCACTAGGGGTTATACCATGACTAAGCAAGATGCACAATATCAAGCATGAGGTACTAATGTATTAATTATATGAGTTAATGTAATATGGGGTGAAATTAGGTATGAAGAATTAATGGTATGTAGACACAAATGAACATAGATCCTCAAATAACTATCTAGGGTTACAACTACAATTCCATGATTATGTAGGATGCACACTATCGAACATGGAGCACTAATACAACAATAATATGAAACAATGTGACATGGCATGCAAATTGATATATAATTAATGGTATGGATGCACAAACATCGATTAGGGTTATATTTACAGTTCCAAAACTAAGTGGGATGCACATTATTAAGCATGGGGTGTTGCTACAATAATAATATGGATTAATGTGATCTATAGATGCAGTTATATATATTTTAAATGATATGGATGCAAACGGGTATCCAAAAACAGTAAAATTGTAATATGGATGCATACGGATGTCTGAAAACGGTAAAACATGCCGAAATGATAATGTGGATGCATAACTAATCATTATGGAGTGTTATTATTCAAATGGATATAGAATATAGTAATATAGCATGTAGCAAGATTAACTTGCCTCGATGGATCACAATACGGATACGTACGATACGTCCGACGTCGGTAAAACGTCGCAACGCACGCACGGCACACGGGACGGGTCCAGGCAAGGCAAGAGGGTGATCACGCGAGCAAGCTACGTTCACTGGATCGTCTGGAACGGCAGCGACGGTCACGGCTCCGGCGATCGCTGGAAACAAGATTTCAAGAATAAAGAAAAGAAAAAGAAAAGAAGAAGAGGAAGAAGAAAGGAGAAGGGGTTCTGCTCACTGGGGTTTCTGGGACAGCGGAGACGAGGTAGTGGTGTAGGGTTCACCGACGGTGAGGTGTGATCAAGATGAAGGCTAGGGTTTCGGTGTTAACGTTTGGCTCGGTGTGCAGGGAATGGAGAAGAGGAGAGGAAAGAAGAAGGAGATGATGGAGATGAGGAGAGAAGGAGTGGGGTGAGGTGAAGACGAGGAGAGGAGGTCATCGTCGGCGAGGTGTGCAGGGTGATGGGTTCTGTGGACTTAGGTGTGCAGGGTTTTGGTGCTCGGGAATGGAGGAGGAAGAAGAAGAAGATGAGGAGGAGGAGATGAGAAGGAGAAGCTCGGGCTGAGTTTTGAGGAGGTAGAGGAGTTTAGGGTTAGGGTTTCGTTTATGCGATGGGTTCCCGTGGAGGCTCGGAGGAATTTTATAGAGGAGAAGAAAAATTTGTGAAGGGAGGTGACGATAGCGCGCGAGAAGGTGACGAGAATCGAGGAGCGCATAGTATCTCCGAGAGGAGAGAGAAAGCGCGAGAGGAGAGAGAAACTGAGTGGGGAGAGAGAGAGAGACTGAGTGGAGCAACGAGAGAGAGAGAGGAAAGAAAGAGAGAGAGAGAAAGAGATGTGTCAGGGAGAGAGATAGGTTGTTAAAACGTTAGGATTTTAATTTAAAAAGAATTTGTTAGTCTTATAAATTTTAAACTGTCGATTAAATTTTAAATATTATATTATATTAATAAAATTTGATTTTCCGGTAAATACAAATTTAGTCCAAAACACACTCGGATCGGGTCTAAAAATTCAGTTTTAAAATACGAAAAATATATGTGCCGACCAAAATTAAAATTAGATGTCCGGGTAACGAAAATGCATACCCCCAAGAACGGATGCACGTACGTGTGAGTAGCCATCCAAACAAGTCTGTTTCACTGAACGGGACGAGAACAAGATGCACTGATACTACCACGGGGTTAGGGGTATCAAGCAGGCGATGCAATGTATTTTTTTAAAATATTTTATGTGACTTAAAATGTTATACTGAAAAATGCAAATGCCAGATAAAATGCCAGTATGCAGTATTCATGAAAGTGCACAAGTCCGCGTAACAAGTCAGGATAAATCATAAACATGAACCAAGACAGGTTTCAAGCATGCGGGTCGGGTCGGATGCTAATACAGATGTCAGATATACTATTTCCACCCAAAATACAGTAAATCGGGAAAATACCATAACTAAAGAGATACGTGAAGTGGAATTGGTATAAATAAACTAAGGTGTTAAATTATACCCAACTACAAAAAGAATTTCGTCCTCGAAATTCCAGGAACAAGAAAAGATAAACAATCAAGAATCTATAAGAATAGGTGTGGAAACTTCTGTCGAATCTCGTCTTCTCGTTCCCAAGTCGATTCTCCATGCGAGCGATTTTTCCAAGAAACAAGTACGAGAGGGATAACCTTGTTCTTAAGGACCTTTTCTCTTCGATCAACAATCGATATCGGTCGTTTCTCAAAGGTTAAATCCTCTCTTACAGTCAACTCCGAATGATCAAGCATGTGTGTTTCATCTCGAACATACTTACGGAGTTGAGATACATGAAACACGTCATGAACATTCGCCAAAGATTGTGGTAACGCTAATCGATAAGACACTTCTCCAACACGTTCCAAAATCTCGAAAGGCCCCACGAATCGAGGACTAAGCTTACCTCGAATCCACAAAAGAATCACTTCTCTAGTCGGTGATATCTTCAAGAATACCAGATCACCAACAGCGAACTCTAGAGATCTTCTCGATGTGTCGGCCCAACTCTTCTGTCAATCTTGTGCTGTCTTCATATGATTCCGGATAGTATTAACCTTCTCTACAATTTGCACGTTCAAATCCGGTCCCAACAATTTTCGTTCTCCAACATCGTCCCAACAAACGGGTGAACGACACTTGCGACCATACAATGCTTCGAATGGAGCTATCTGAATAGTCGCCTGAAAACTGTTGTTGTACAAAAACTCCACCAAGTGTAGATGATCCTCCCACGAACCCTTGAAGTCCAACATGCAAGCTCTCAACATGTCTTCAAGAGTTTGGATCGTTCTCTCCGACTGGCCATCTGTCTGAGGATGATAAGCTGTGCTGAACTTCAATCACGTCCCCAAACTTTTTTGTAAACTCCTCCAGAAGTGTGTACTAGGGTGTTACATAAACAGAATAAGAAAGAAGGTTAACACTGGCACCGAGATCTAGAATAGCGCGATTTATGTTCTTATCCCCAATGGTAATTGAAATCGTAAGACAGCCAGGGCCCTTTCTTTTTTGTGGTAAATTTTGGGTAAGAGCATCACTCACGTTACTTTCCAAGAAAACTTTCTTCGGTATTTGAGATTTTCTCTTCTTAGTGTACAAGTCTTTCATGATTTTCGCATAAGAGGGGACTTGTTGGATTGCATATAAGAGAGCGATGCTTATGTTAACCTGTTTGAATAATTCCATAACCTTCTCCATTTGTGGACTTTGCTTATTGGATCTCAACCGGTTTGGAAATGGAGCTTTGTTTAAATTGGTTGAGTCCAATGTCTGTGGAGGAGATTGTGGAGTTGGAATGGAACCCAAAACTAGAGCTTGAGTGGAGTGAGAGGTGGGTCCGTTCGAAGCAGTGGTTTTTGAAAAAGAGCCCTGCGAAGAATGGAGAATGGGCTCAGATGAAGAAGAATAAGAAGAAAAAGCCGGAGTGTCATGATCCTTATTATTCTGTGCGCCGATGTTGTTGTTCAGTATTCTTCCTGATCTCAACGTAGTCACGGCACTCACATTATGGTTTTGTTATTCGAGAGCAACATGTCATTATATGGGTGAATAGGGTTGAATAATGGTTGAGACGGAAGTTTTTCTTTTTCTCGCTCGCTTAATGCCGCGTTCTATACAATCTGGGTCTCGATGGTTTTGATGCTCTGCCCATGAGAAGTTGTATGTTGCACAAGTGATTGAATGGATGATTGAATGTTCGCAGTGGATTGAGTTGATTGCTTCATAAAAGCATTAAGACTTCGTTCTAGCGAGGAAACCTTATCGTTATTTGACGGAACAAAGTTGTTGTTCAGAGGAAAAGAATTGTAGTAAGGCGCAAAGTTGTTTGTCGGATTCTAAAAAGGTTGGAGTTGAAAAGGTTGCTGAAATTATTGCTGAGCTTGTTGTGGAGGGGCCCTCTGAAAGTTGTTCTGGTCTTGGAACTGTTTCTGATTCTGATTTTGGTTTTGATTCTTGTTTCAGGCGAAGTTAGGGTGGTTCCTCCATCCAGGGTTATACATGGAAGAGTATGGATCGTTTCTTGGTCTATACTGAAATGCAGCATTAACCTGATTCTGTCCTTGAGATGGTAGATTGTAAGGACACACTTCGGTCAGATGAGATTGATCTGAATAATACGCACAGATGGTGCGAAGGGGATCCACAAGGCTAGGAGAAGGAGATGAAAATTTGCTTTCAATCGCCTTAAGTTTTCTCGTGATTGCTGCCATTTCGGCTTTCATTGCAATAGAGACATCGAGCTGGTGAATGCATGCCCTAGACTGACCAAAAGAAGTAAAAGATGATAAAGCGTTCAGTCTGGTGCTCTCCCATTGTAACGTCTGCTCCAAAAGATCATCGAAGAATTTCCAAGCTTCTTCGTCGGATTTGGATAGAAAGTGGGCTTGACAAATGATTTCCATTAACTGCCTAGTTGCTAGATTCAGGCCCTCGTACAAAGTTTGGCAAAGTTGTCATTTCTCAATACCGTGATGAGGACACTGAACAAGGAGGTCCTTGTACCGGCCAAAACACTTCCAAAAAGGTTCAGTTGGATGCTTGGTGAATTGGTTTATCTAGTTTTGGATCCTGGCGGTTTTTTGATTCGGGTAGAATTTCTTCAGGAATGCTTTCTAAAATTCGTCCCAACTGGTTATCGAATGAGATGCGGTGCTATACAGCCACTTTTCAGTATGGACACGGAAAGCGAAGGTATAACGCATAGTCGTATAGTATCATCAGACAGTTGGGTTGTCTTCATCATCACACACATATTTTGAAATTTATTAATGAAGATATAGGCATCTTCAAATTCAAGCCCGTGAAATTTGGGCAGCATGTTTATGCAATGAGGTTTAATCTCAAAGTTGTTCTCATTGGCTGGTGTTAGAGAAAGACAAGTCGGAAGTACAGCACGTGTTGGGTAGAAACGATCTTGGAGCACAATTTGCTGTGGTACTGCAACAAGAGGTGGTCGCTGGTTATTCGCACCAAGTAGAGGTGAAATCATTCCCATTGTAGGTAACGTGATGTTAGGTGGAAATCCTGACATCTTGGAAGAAGAGCTTGGTGAAAGTGAAGGTGCAGGAGTATGGACAGAATCACGGTCAACGTCGGAGTTGACCGGCAAAGGTATAGATGAAAAAGGCATGGAAGGAGTTTCGACCTCTGAGTCGATCGCATAGTCTGTAACGACTAACGAAATGCGAACTAAACAGGAACTAGGGTCCCGAGTCCAAACGGACATACACTAAACGAGTTTAGAGTAGTCAAAGCGTAGAATGTGAGGGTAAGAAAACGTAATAGGAGAAAAAATGTGGGTGAAGGTGATAATTTTGGTCAAAATGGCGAACTTGTGTTTGGTTACGTAAGAATGTGAAAAATGAAATGAAAGCTCAAAAAAACACAATCATAAATGTATAGTCACAAATGCACAATCAATACTTAGACTAGAGTTCTCAAAGTCAACTAGACCTGCTCCTAATTGTTCCAATGTGACAAATTGTGAGATGACCCTCAAATCGTCTCTTCACAGCCAATTATGGCCAGGTAAGCACAAGTGAGGTAAGGAGGGTTCCGCTCACGAATCACCATGAGACGGACCTTTTAAATTTACCTCCTCACTTGTCTAGTCTAGGCACCACAAAAGTCACGTTTAGATAAACGACCGAATGCCTATAATTTTTCTTTGTCCTATTAAGCACGACAACTGTAGGGTTCCTAGGCACACTAATGAGGTCTCACAACAGATCAAACATGCCCAATTCATACTTTTTCATGTGCCTACAAATCCTAATACGGATCGTTAACTAGATAATGAGGCGATGCAACGCGAGTTAACAACTTTAACTAAGAGGAAAGTGATTACAACCTTTGTAGATCCGGTCCTCCACCTCCTCGGCTCCATGATGACGTCCCTCTGCTGTCCATATCGGAATCCGGACTCTAGCGATGGTATCGTCGAAGAAATGATCGGGCTAGGTCGTCGACTTCGATGCCGAAGATGATCTACGTCGAGGCAACTCAAGATCAAACTCCAACTTCACCAAGTCATGAAACTTGTGAAGAAAACACCCTATACTTCTTGGCAAGTGGTAGAGGATGAAGAAATAGGAAGTGGGTTCACTTTAAAATTGGATTTCTCACTCTTTTTCTCAAGTTGCCATTAAAGGTTGCAAGCTTTCTTCTTTTTTGAAGAAAAAGAAGAAAGAATATATGATAAGTTCATTTTTTTAAAATAGAAAATAATATGATACTTATCACATTTTCAACCATGATTAAGTGTAGAGAATAAACTAGGGTTAGGTGAATGGTTAGGTTTAGGAGATGAAGACAAAATGGTCAAAGCTTCTTGAAGCTTCAAAGAAAAGAACAAAAGAATGAACCATTTCATTTTCTTTCCAAATGAAGAATAAATAAATAAATAGCTAATAAAATCAAAACCCTAACCATTACATAACCATGGTTTAATCATACACTTAACCAAATTAGCATGTATCATCAAACATGATACAAACAAGTGCACAAAAGTATATCACATATACAACTTGTGTGTTTCAAGTGAGAAAATCCATTTAAAATGAACCAATACTAGTTAATGTAAAGTAAAATATCAAATATATAATTATACATTAAATCATTAAATCAATACTTGATTTAACGATCCGGTCATATCGCATATAACCGACTAATATCCAATGTATCGGCTTATCGAATCAATCCTTGATTCGATAACTAGGTTATATCGCATACAACCAATCGATACATTCATCGCGAGAATGGAATACGGTATCACATACACGCATTATTCTCGGTCCCGCACATATCTCATATGCGCTCCTATTTCGTTTCGCTTGAGCCAGGAAACCTCTGTGTAGGACTCTAAAGACTCGTCAATACGCCGGCAGCAGGTGATGATCATATCAGACACCCACAAGCCGCAAGCGGTCTGCTAAACGTAACGGCCACCCGGGTATTGAGCGATTAGAAGATCGACGAGCAAGCCCGCTCACACTCCTGTGAATCCAACCAGTAACACTTACCGTACAGTCCGGTCTGTTCGTCTGATATGTCGTATATCTCGCCTAGGGGTGGTAAACGTCAGACCCCAATAGCTTGATAAGTCATGCTGACGCGAGGTCCAGCCAGGGATTTCCTGTTATGGCCAGTCAAGCATAGCGCAACATCAACCCCCAATACCGGGAGAGACGAATCCCCTCCTATCGCTCATTGCCTCCATGTGAATCGGGACTGTACCCAAAAACTACTTGTTTGCACGACTCAGTAGAGCCGTGGTAGGGTGGAAATCAAAGCACAGTGGGAGACACACAAGACTCTATGACGATCTCGGGTCAACAGACTAAGCTGTACCAGTGTCACCAGAGAACTGCCATCTGACGTGAGGTATAATACCATCTGGGAGTTCTCGGCGAGTCCGTTCAGTGTACCCAGTCTCCACTGAGCACCCGCATACGATCTCTGATGTCAAACACCAATAGATATGGGATCATCCATCGCCCATCACATGGGTCGAGAAGATATACGCTAGTCTACTCTGGAATATCGATGCCCCGTCTCGATATTCCCTCGACTAGGAACATTGAAGGATGTACTCATGGACTACCCAGGCCCCCACTAATATGATCTTCATCATAGTCCTGGGAGTCGAGTACATATCCTAAGGGCCTTATCAACATGTAACAGAGAAACAGAAAGTATACATGTTAAGATAAAGAGCAACCAGATAGCATACTATCATGTCGAGCAAGAAAGTCCTACCTATATATGTCCCAGCATCCACTACAATATACATCCAATGTACAGTAATGGCCTCTAGGGCATACATATAACTAACAATCTCCCACTTGCACTAGGGCCATCTGTAGCAGTGGTTGCAGTATCACATACTCAACTATCCCATATAAGTCTCTCTCTGGGAAAAAGCCTTTGTGAGTGGATCCGCCGCGTTATCCTCTGAGTCTACTCTCCTAACCTCGATCACCCTGGAGATCATCTATCTCCATGATCAGGTGATGCTGCCTCAGAATATGTCTGGGTCACTGATGGGACCGGGGTTCCTGGGCCAAAGCCACACTTCCATTGTCACACAATGGTGGGAACCTAGTTCATCTTATGAACCAATATACACCCAAACTGCCTCTTTGGTAGTATCTTTAATAGCGATGATACCAGCCTTTATCGTCTAGTTTGCCACGGTATCTAGCTTGGAACTCTTCCAACATACCGTCCCTCCACTGAGGGTAAAGACAATGCCTGTGACTGACATTCAGTCGTCTTTATCACCCTGGAACGTTTCCAGTGATTCTCCCCAGGATCGATTGATACTATTTCACTACATCTAGTGAGAATCCTAGCATCCAATTACATCTATCTCATAGATGAAAACTCAGGATTTAGGAGGTATCACTTTGATCCTATTGGAGAATCCTTGTGATAAGTGGAGATTGACCGAGCATAGTATAGGAAACTCTTTTCCTATCAAGAGTATGTTGTCCACGTACAATACGAGGATAACCACTTTACTCTCTACTACCGTTTTGTATATACAAGGTTCATCTACCATTTTGATGAAGTCAAACACTTTGACTATCACATCAAAACAGATGTTCCAACTCCGCGATGCCTGCTTTATCCTGTAAAGCAACTTGCACACGTTTCCGCTGCTCCCACTGTTTACGAAGCCCTCTGGCTGTGTACTTATTAACGTTCTCTTCTAAATCAGTATTTAGAAAAGTAGTCATGACACCCAACCATCAGATATCGTAGTCATGGTATGTAGCAATGGCAAGTAGGATCTGGATGGACTTAAGCATAGTCCCTGGAAGAGGTTTCATCATTATCTATGCCTGGTCGATGACGAAAACCTTTAACAAGTCTAGCTTTGAAAGTCTCAACTTTTCCATCTACACCAAGTAATCTTCTCAAGATATACTTGCTCCTGATGTGGATTTAACCCTTCAGATATCGCAACCAAAGTCCATACTTTGTTGGTATATGTGGATTCCATCTCAGATCGCTAAGCATCCAGCCATCCTTACAGAGTCCCTACTCTCGATGGCCTGCTCGAATCTAGTTAGGTCATCACCTCATGATGCAATCCTCGCTCCCACTGTCATCGAGAAACCGAAGTATCTCTCAAGCGGATGAGGAACCCTGCTAGTTCGGCGGAGAGGCTGAGGTTCGTCGGGGACTATTGAATCCTCTGGTTCTGTCAAATCATCAGCTGCAGTTTTGTATAGCTGGAACCTTTCCAGTTCTACAGAACTGACCTTGCCTCGATCTTGTCCGGATTTTTCTTTTGACACAGGCCGGACAATCCCAAATCTTAACTTACTTAAGAGATAGGCTCTTCCCATACCATATCTTATATGGAGTGGTAGGCACTGATTTGATTCGAACCCAATTCAATAGGTATGCAGCTTCTCAAGTGCACAACCCCAAAAGGAAATAGGTAACTCAGTAATACTCATCATAGAGCACACCATATCTAATATTGTGCGATTGCTCCATCCCGATACACCGTTGTGCTGTGGTGTATACGGAGGAGTAATGCTGAGAGAGAATCTCATTCTCCTTTAGAATAGTCCAGGATTTCCGTGCTCAAGTATTCTCCTCCTTGATCATATCAAAGGACATAATACTTTTACCCGTATTTTGGTTCTCTACTTCTAACTTTTATTCTATGAATATCTCAAAAGGTTCGGATTTGTGTTTCAACAGGAACATATGTCTGAATTTAAAGAGATCATCAGAGAATGTAATGAAGTACAAAGAACTGGTCTTGGCATGTGTAGACAAGGGACCTTTATACATCAACATGTATCATCCCAAGAGTTCACTAACTCTTTCTCTGTTTTCAATAAACAGAGCTGGTGTCATTATATCTTTGTGACATAACTGGCAAGTTTCACAAGATGTAAATTCAAACTGATTTAAATATGCATCTACATGTAACTTCAGCTAGTCGGGTCACTTTGATATGACCTAGTCTACAATGCCTCAAGAAGGATTCGTTCATTTCTGAACTCTTCCTCTTGTGTGTGTTCTGTATACTAAAAACTGTAGTTTGATTTAGAACATCAATGCTTTTAGATAACGTGCCTGAACCGATCAACTTTTGATATAGGAAATGTTCAAAACATTATCCATCAATACAAAATTTTATCATTTCTTTACTAATAAAGAGACTGATATGATTTTGTATATCAGGTTCGGTATCTAATAACATTCGTTCAGAATCAATGTATTGGTAATACAGGGTGACAGTGACCAACAGACTTGGCTGCAACACTTGCCCCGTTTTCTGTCTCATGAAACTTATCACCCGTTCTCAGTTTTCTACCTTTCTGTAGCCCTATGTAACAGATTACATATCTGGGATCCTGATCCGGTATCAAATACCCAGGATGCAGAGGATACTGAGAAACAGTTCTGTATAATAAACACACCCGAAGATGATGCATCAGCATGCACTCTCTTCGTTTGGGCGGCATGGGAATTCTGGTATTCCCCAAAATCCTGCTCTGTCTTATAACATTTATAAGTTGGAGCGGGACCAACGTTCCCCAGCTTAGTATAACAAGCGGGTTCGGTCAATTCATCCATATTATTATCTTGATTAAGGCGTGATATGGTCGCTACCTGGAGAGAGAAAAGAAAACACTCTGCGTGCGCTCTTGCAAGATTAGATTGGTAATATATTTTATCTAATCAGGATGGCTCCCACTGTTTTTATCAAATCTTCCTTCAAACCCTAAAAGGAAAGACTAGCCGGGATTAATTACACTCTACAAGTTCGCCAATCTTTCAGTCAGGCCAGTGTCGGTACTTTGAAGGAGGTTCCCCGTGCTTTCGCACGGACCTAATTACAGTAAACCTCGTTTTCCCAGAGACGTAACCCCGTTGACACCTTTCTAGACACCTACTTGATCAGCTAATTGCAAAGTGCAAAACTCTCCCAGGAGTAACAATTACTCGCAGTGGGTATCGGGATCCAACTATCACATAGAAGGTATGCAATCTCATTGCAAATTTCAACACTTGAAACTCCCGATAAAGATTTATACCTCTAGCACCTATGACCTTAACTATGGTCAACAAATCATAAGTACTAGTCAAGTTCTACCCATCATTTCGTGATTAATTAGACCCACCCATATGACCCTTAACTAAGGTCTACAAAGTCACGCAACTGTCCTAACTAATCGCATCATATGCGGTGTAGGAAGACATCACTTAGCTACCGTACACTGTGCCTTAACTAAGGTCAACAAACACAGCACGAATACTAAGTACTCTACTTCCTAAAATGACGGAGGGTTGCGGATGGTTTTTATGAAAACCTTTAACGCTTTGAACTTAATCTCGTTGCGGAATCAAATGGTTTTTAAATGGAGTGTTTTTTAGGCTTTTCTAGTTTTGCTAAAGGGGTCACTCCCGGTGAAGGGATCGTCGGCCCTTTCCTCGTCAAATGAGGTGCGGGATATATCATATATATCACTGTGCAAAGCAGAAACTATAGAAGCAATCAAAAGACAAACCGAGTGTGTAGCATCTGCCAGTTATTGCTAAAGGAGTCACTCCCGGTGAAGGGATCTCGGTCCTTTCCTCATCGAATAAGGTGCAGGATGTTCTACAAGGAACACCGCGATGCAAAGCAAAAACTGTAGCTACCTGTTTTTATTTTGAAATTCGATTCCACAACATCAATTAGGTTTATTTTCTTTCATTAATCTCATTAATAAATGTCCCATCATTTAAGTCCACCTAAACATCACAGATAAATATAACGTACGCTTATGCCATCCGCATTCGCCTCGATGTCCCGTCTGCACCGTTAGGTTAGGTAACTAACGCCAGAGCGAGGCAGGGCTAGCGCGGGTGTAAAACATACGCAACGTCTATATGATATATCATATATACTATATATAATATCTATCTGAATAAATCACATGATCACATCACAGATAACACAGCAGAAGAATCATATGAAACATTGGATATACTAGGACGTCCGTGTTTTTAATACGAGCCAGTATAAAACACGGATTCCACGGTCGTGATGAACAGCCAATCCCACACCCCTAGACCCCTACGAGAGCGGCAAGCAACCCTACCAATTCTAGGGTTAGGAGACCCGGACTCGACTCCTCGAGATGGTCTCCCACTGGACCCTAGAACCCGGTTACTTGTGCTCCCCTCCTTGGGTCTATCCTAATGCGGAAAAGTAAATAATATACAACTGGTGACATCTTCCGCAACCTGGAAGTGCCCCAATAAAAGAATATTACATGCAAGTTTTTACATGAATGAAAATGAAAAACACTCATCTCACATAAAAAAAACCCCGGCTATTCAAACACGACGATCCAATTTAACATATCCAGCAACACATAACATCACATGTCATCAACGTAAGAAAATATGCGCATCCCAATTGTCGTTGACATATAGCAACGAAACCGGCGATATCACACATTACACTTACGGTCACAGAAAAGAAAGTGTAAAACTACAACAGTTGGAATCCGCAAACTCTTTAGACATCGCATGCCTAGCCAAATGAATTCCTTAGACATCGCATGCCTAACAATTATAAACCCCGCATTTTAGTCTCATTATCGAAAACTCTTTTCAATATCAAGTCGGGCAATTCAACAAGATTCCCGACATCCTGATCGAATGCTCGTCGCAAACTTTAGTAGGCGGCCGCACCCCCGACGCCGTCGACAAAGTGCACCAAGGCGGAACACCGCTGCCGTGAGCACCCGAACGGATGCTTTCAGCGACGGGGTTCTCCTACAGTCACTTGGTCGGGGCTATGGGTTAGGCTGTTTATTAAGTTTACCCGGCGAGTATCTGCGTACGCTACGTGATTGCGACGGACTTTTGATCACATCAAAATTCTGTGGCAACCGATCAAGTGAGACTAAACCGCTAGATTTATAACATTCATTCAGTTATCTCATGACTACTTGTGAATTCCAATTATTGTATCACATTCTGGATAAATAGAAAATGTTAAACTTTCCGATCGAACATTCAAACACCCAAGTTTTCCCGAAACGGATCAACACATGAAATAAGCTTAAAAACATTCACTTCATGCCTCAGTACCAACGGTCCAGCCGTAGAAGGGTCAAGCCAACGCCTCACATGTGGCACGCCGTACTGCCCCAAATCCGAAGGTTCAAAGGGCAGTTCAAGACGGTCACATAATCGAGTTAAGGTTTGTTGTCTTCTAGAGGGTCCATCGCGTTACTTGCACTACTTAGAACGTCTTTAAACCACGGAAAAATCCAACAATTGGAAATTTCGCGGCAGGGAAAAAAGTGGGTATTTATATCTGGTCGAACTTATTAACATATTCTAAAATTACCCGGAAAAACACATAGACAAAGTTTGATAATCCGATCGAATCTACGAACTCTCAATACAACCCAAAATACTCAACTCTTGAGCAGAAGTTAAAATATCCCAGAAAATACAGCACTAAAATATAGGAGTTACTGTGCAAAAATTATTGAATATTCCCACTATATGGCCGCAGAACCGCCGTATAAGCCATGCTTATGCCGCGGTTCCGCGGTGGTTTAGTCGATTCACGCGCTCGTTTTGCACAGTAACCCTTATTAAACCCTGCTGATATTTCTGCATATTTTTAATTTGGAAAAAACCACGATTTCAAAAAATGTACAGAGAGCATTTTTGAGTTAGGGTTTCGGTTCGATCGGACTTCTAACTCCGTCTGTGCATCGCCTAAGGCTCTAGCTAGGCTCTGATACCACTGTAGGGTTCCTAGGCACACTAATGAGGTCTCACAACAGATCAAACATGCCCAATTCATACTTTTTCATGTGCCTACAAACACTAATACGGATCGTTAACTAGATAATGAAGCGATGCAATGCGAGTTAACAACTTTAACTAAGAGGAAAGTGATTACAACCTTTGTAGATCCGGTCCTCCACCTCCTAGGCTCCGTGATGACGTCCCTCCGCTGTCCATATCGGAATCCGGACTCTAGCGATGGTATCGTCGAAGAAATGATCGGGCTAGGTCGTCGACTTCGATTCCGAAGATGATCTACGTCGAGGCAACTCAAGATCAAACTCCAACTTCACCAAGTCATGAAACTTGTAAAGAAAACACCCTATACTACTTGGCAAGTGGTAGAGGATGAAAAAATAGGAAGTGGGTTCACTTTAGAATTGGATTTCTCACTCTTTTTCTCAAGTTGCCATTAAAGGTTGCAAGCTTTCTTCTTTTTTGAAGAAGAAGAAGAAAGAATATATGATAAGTTCTTTTTTTTAAATAGAAAATAATATGATACTTATCATATTTTCAACCATGATTAAGTGTAGAGAATAAACTAGGGTTAGGTGAATGGTTAGGTTTAGGAGATGAAGACAAAATGGTCAAAGCTTCTTGAAGCTTCAAAGAAAAGAACAAAAGAAGCAACCATTTCATTTTCTTTCTAAATGAAGAATAGATAAATAAATAGTTAATAAAATCAAAACCCTAACCATTACATAACCATGGTTTAATCATACACTTAACCAAGTTACCATGTATCATCAAACATGATACAAACAAGTGCACAAAAGTATATCACATATACAACTTGTGTGTTTCAAGTGAGAAAATCCATTTAAAATGAACCAATACTAGTTAATGTAAAGTAATATATCAAATATATAATTATACATTAAATCATTAAATCAATACTTGATTTAACGATCCGGTCATATCGCATATAACCGACTAATATCCAATGTATCGGCTTATCGAATCAATCCTTGATTCGATAACTAGGTTATATCGCATACAACCAATCGATACATTCATCGCGAGAATGGAATACGGTATCACATACACGCATTATTCTCGGTCCCGCACATATCTCATATGCGCTCCTATTTCATTTCGCTTGAGCCAGGAAACCTCTGTGTAGGACTCTAAAGACTCGTCAATACGCCGGCAGCAGGTGATGATCATATCAGACACCCACAAGCCGCAAGCGGTCTGCTAAATGTAACGGCCACCCGGGTATTGAGCGATCAGAAGATCGACGAGCAAGCCTGCTCACACTCTTGTGAATCCAACCAGTACCACTTACCGTACAGTCCGGTCTATTCGTCTGATATGTCGCATATCTCGCCTAGGGGTGGTAAACGTCAGACCCCAATAGCTTGATAAGTCATGCTGACGTGAGGTCCATAACAATCGTGAAACTACTGATAACTCTTACCAGTATATCACTGCAACCCTGGCCAGGGATTTCCTGTTATGGCCAGTCGAGCATAGCGCAACATCAACCCCAATACCGGGAGAGACGAATCCCCTCCTATCGCTCATTGCCTTCATGTGAATCAGGACTGTACCCAAAAACCAACTGTTTGCACGACTCAGTAGAGCCGTGGTAGGGTGGAAATCAAAGCACAGTGGGAGACACACAAGACTCTATGACGATCTCGGGTCAACAGACTAAGCTGTACCAGTGTCACCAGAGAACTGCCATCTGACGTGAGGTATAATACCATCTGGGAGTTCTCGGCGAGTCCGTTCAGTGTACCCAGTCTCCACTGAGCACCCGCATACGATCTCTGATGTCAAACACCAATGGATATGGGATCATCCATCGCCCATCACATGGGTCGAGAAGATATACGCTAGTCTACTCTGGAATATCGATGCCCCGTCTCGATATTCCCTCGACTAGGAACATTGAAGGATGTACTCATGGACTACCCAGGCCCCACTAGTATGATCTTCATCATAGTCCTGAGAGTCTAGTACACATCCTAAGGTCCTTATCAACATGTAACAGAGAAACAGAAAGTATACATGTTAAGATAAAGAGCAACCAGATAGCGTATTATCATGTCGAGTAAGAAAGTCCTACCTATATATGTCCCAGCATCCACTACAATATACATCCAATGTACAGTATTGGCCTCTAGGGCATACATATAACTAACAACAAGTCCTTAATTGGCGGAGTCTAGATATTTTTTTAAGCTCAAGGTGACGCTTATGCAATTAGTGATTTCCAGGGTCTTAGGAAGGGTGATGAAGTCCCCACCCAATCTGAATTGGTGTTATAGCTCCTTAAGTCCGTATTAATAATGCAATGCGCAATTCAAGTCAAAAAGGTTTTATTATCAAACAATCAAATTTTTTTTAATTTAAGTGTGGCGCTGCAACAAATACGGTTAGTTTTTCGTTGGCTTTTGGGACGATATTGCAAAGAATCCTGCAAGGCTAAGAATATTGGAGCGTTGGATTTGAGAAGGAGTTAGAAAAAAACGCACCAAAAGTGTCGAGTCAAGAAACTCGTGTTGATATCGTCTTTGAATTCTTGAATGGTTCGCCTGTGCGGGTGAAACTATTCGGATATTTGGCACTGTAGTGTTCTATTACCCTATATTTGAAAACGCCCCCTGCTCCGCATGATCGCTGCTCGCCAATCCGTCAAATTTGCAAATGTCGGAAAATACGGATATTTGAGCTAGAAAGCGATATAGATACCCAAAGTTCTGCACACAAGAAATTTTTAAAATCAAACAATAAAAATGGAGTACTAACAGAACAGTGGAGGTATCACAAAAAGAAAATTTTCAAACACCCACAAAGAGGCCGGCGGTAGCGGGAATTCTCAATAAACCTCCGGTCGAATGTAAAAATTTGGTGCTCAATTTTTGTGTGGTTCATCTATGTTATACTAGTATTCCACTATTATACTTTGATTTTCTAGTTTAATCACATAGTGTTAGCAGATCAAATTCCAGAGAACAAAATGTCACAATTTTACTTCTCGTGTCTGTTTTTTTAAATGTGTTTTTTGTTGAATCTGTTAGAATGTTAGTTTTTTTTATACAAAATATTCTCAAATTAACCCGAGACTATAAGTATAAAAGCGTTACCATCTCCGCGGCAACAGCGCCATTTGATTAACACGTACTTTGCGTGTCGTTTAAAAGTTTTAAATTACCGCAATAAAAAAGGTATCGCATGTAGCGAGCCAAGATGAGTATGGGTCATCCGCAAGGAGATGGTATGTTTTAAAGCTTTTTTAACGATTTAAGTCCGTAACATGAGTTGTTTTTATTCTAAGTGTCGAAAATATGATATGTTCAAGAAAAAGACTTGCTAGGGGTAGTTTTAGGTTAGCATGAGTTAGGATAATATTTGATGTTTCATTATAGACCTAACTTGATATTGAAGCTAAGATAATTGGTAACAATGTGGATTGGGGAAGTTGAAATACGGTATTTATGATTGTGTGCTAAATCCGTATTTCTTGTCCCTTGTCCTTCCGTTCTTGTCTCTTGGTCTTAGCCTTCGGCAAACCACTCGCAACCGGTCACGATTAGGGACCACGGTTATCGTGGTAGTTTAGGGTGCATAACGGAGTATTTGGTCGGAGTGTCAATTACAAGTTAAGGTGTAACGACTCTGAAACCTTAGTATGGAAATTCTTCTGTTAAAATACATAATAGAGTTTTACAGCCTGAGTACAAGTTATAAGTTAATTTTGTTTAAGAATAGCAAGAAACAACTTGTAGCTCAATGGTAAAGCCCTTGCACTACTATGACGTAGCCCCTGTGTTCGAATCCTATCGGACACATTAATTTTTTCTAATTTTCTTTTTAAACTTTTTGGAAGACCAAAAGTTTAAACGTAGAATGCACATAAAAAAGAAAATACAGAAAAATCAAACATGTGCACAATGGTTCAAACAGAAAGATGAACACGTGGCAAGAATCCACCGGCCCCACTCCCAAAATCGGCAAGCGGAACGGCGGTTTGGGCCGGCACCAACGGGTAAACCGTGGCCAATGAGGCCCTGGATTTGCACACACGACCCTTCTTCTACCCGTAACTCCTCTGCACTATTTGATTGGGTAGACGTGTTATCGATCATCAGCTCGGTAACAGGTACTGGGAAGTCATCCTTCGGGTAAGCTTTGTTGAGGTCACGAAAGTCCACACAGATGCGCACCGTCCCATTTTTCATTATCACCGGAACGATGTTAGTAATCCAGTCGGGATATTGAACTTCCTGGATGAAGCCGGGGTCGATCAATTTCTTGACCTCAGCATTTATACCCATCTCAAGTTCGAGCGGCATTCTTCTTGGCACCTGTTTGACTGGCTTCATGTCCGGCTATATGGCCAGTTTATGTACTGCTACCTTTGGATCTAGACCTGGCATTTCGGAATAGTTCCATGCGAAGCCTTCTTTATACTGCATGAGCACGTCTTTTAATGTGGCTACCTATTTTTTAGATAGCAGTTCACTGACGAACATTGGCCTCAGATCGTTTTCCGTCCCTAAGTCAATTTTCCCTAGGTTGTCCGCCGTAGTGTGTATCCCGTCTTCCAACTCTTTTGGTGCTGGTGGAAACTCTGAGATCACCTCATCCTCGTCGTCATTTGTGAGGCACTTGAAGATGTCATCTATAGTCTCATTCCCTCCCTCCTTTGAGAGTGTTATCACATGGCAGATACGGGTTCGCTTCCATCCTTGATGTTGAGCTGGTCTTATCCTCACGGTGTAGATTCTCTTTGGCTCATACTTTTGCGGTGGAGTTACCCTCCAGCTGTTGGATAAAGTGAACTTGCCTTGTTGATACCGATCCTCGACCCAGTCTTTAAAGGTGAAGCGGTCTTCAAGGGGATGACCTATTGCTCGGTGATAGGAGAAATAATCCGGGTGATGGACCTCGTTTATTTTTTCGGGGTGCCGAGACTCCGAAAGTGTCATCATTTGGTGCTTCATGACAAGGTTGAATATTTTCTTTGTCTTGACTTGGGGGAACGAGTATTCTCGACCCATCATTTTTATAAAGGACGGGTTCCAATCAACTTTTCCTCGATTGCATGGCTTCTTGGATCTGCTTCGTTGTTTTCGAACGTTATTTGCGCTCTTTGTCAATTTTTTGCCTTTATTTCAAGATTTTTCCTTTTTGCGAGGACATACAGCGAGCTGGGGACGGTGGGCATTGAAGTCTTCCTTTTCTGCAGACTGCTGAATGAGGCGTTGCGTTTTGGCTTTTTCATACATGGCCATTTCGTGGCTGTGATCGTCTCGGCTCTTTTGACAAGCTTCTTTTATTAGCTTGTCTATTTGTTCTTCGAGCGACGGACTTAATGTTCTTATAGCGTGATTTCGCTCTGTTTCAACGCCACGGCCACTTTGAAGATTATTTTCCTCTTCGCTGAAGCTGTTTATGACGCGGCAGCTGTGGAACTGCTCCCGTTTCTTGAACCGAACGTATCCGTGCCCCGTTGTCTCCATCTTCCTGTTGGGCATCTTTCGCTGACTCCCAGGAATATCCCAAATAGAATTGAGCTTGTCGAACAGTTTGTTCAAGGGGTACACCTAGGCATCTTAACAGGCTTTTCAATCCCTCCGCGTAGTATCTTGGCAAACGGATTGGTTTAAACTTGTCAAGCGTAAAATTGGCACCATGCCAGATTTCTTTTTCTACTTTGGTCTCCGTGGATTGGTAAAAGAGGATCGTCTTTTCACCTCTTCGTCTGGGAGGCACGTAGAAAGTCTGTAGTTCATGTACGTTGTATGTATCGAGCGCATCAAATTCCTTGTAATGCCAAGGCGAAACCATTGTGATTTGCAGGCTCTGATCTGCTTCATCGAGGGTTTATGCTAGCGGGCCAATGGAGAACACTGCTTTGGCCTCATCCTCAGAGTCGTTGCCAAAGGCCAAAATGGGAGTAGATGGTCCGGGTTTGTTGTCTTGGGGTTGCCCCGAGTAGAATATTTCTTCATCTTCCTCGGTATCACTTCCAAAGATCGGGATGGTGACGATGGATTTCTATTTATCCTCAGGCTTATGACACATTTCCGTATCTTCAAATTCTGGTAGGAAGTACTTTGCGTCTTCATATTTCCATACTTCGTTTACCGAGAATAGGTTTAGGTCCCCTGTGAAGGTGTATTCCAAGCCGTTTTTGAAATACTTCATACATTGATGTTGTGTAGAAGGGTTGACATTGTATCCGTGTAACCAAAGCTTGCCGAGCAGAGCGTTATAGCAGGTCTTGGTGTCAATGATATGAAATTTGATGTCAGTGACGATCAACCCGAAGTATAACGTCAGAATTACGGACCCAAATGTCCGTGACGACTGTGAGTCGAACCCGGTGATGGTAATTTTGTCTCGAGCCAAGTGTTGAACGATCTTGCAAATCTCCTTCAGCACTTTCACGTTGAGAAGGTTGATAGAGGATCCGTTGTCAACAAAGATTTTCCCTATTTAGATTTCATGGCAGTACCCAGTGACGTATAATAGGCGCACGTACCGAGAAGGAGATCTTCATCGCTGAATGTAATGTCAGCCGTGTGGACCTCTGCCGGCTCGTCCTTCATCTTCTCTTCTGCGAGGAAAGCTTGGATGTGATAGGGCTCTTTTAATGCCTTGATCAGAGAATCTCGTGCCTCTTTGGACAGGAGAAGAGCATCTAATATGCTTAGTTGTGAGGGCATTTTCCTCAGATGTGCCAGGACGCTGTAATCCATCTTGTTTTTCCTAGACGGGTCCCTAGCTGCAAGCTCTTTGACAACTCCATCAACAAGGGTGATTTCCTCAGGGATTTTTTCTTTCCCTTTGTCTATTTTACTCAAACCTTTGTTTGTAGGTCTGAGGTTCTTCTTAGGCAGCATGCGGTTAAGCAGTTGAATGTTCTCGCAGTTCTTCTCCTCCTCTTCTTTTTTGGAGGTGGAGTCCTTGAAGAGAGGACTGAGGGTTATTTCATTCTCAGAATCGCTCCCGAAGGTAAGAACCTGGGGTTTTTCCCCTTTCGAACTGGTATCAACCATATGACAGTTGCCAGTCACCAGTCGTTTTCTTACGCGCACTTACTGCACTTTTGTTGTCGACGAGCTTCGCGCATCATCCTCTTGAAGTGTTTTTTATGGGCAACAAATCTTTGCCACCACTTCTTGAAGGAACTGCATTCTTCAGTGGGGTGGGTAATCCTCCGATGATAGAGGCAGTAGTTTGGATGTGAATTCTCTCTGTCGAGGCATATGACCTCGGGAGTGTTTCCTACGAGAAGTGGTAGCTTCATTCCCATAGATAGGGGTTTGGCGAACCGCTTCTCTGCCTTGATCCTGCTCTTATTTGTAGTAGGTGCGCTTCGGTTTGGTTGGAGTACTTTATGACCCATCCTTGCCGCAGCTTCTTCATCCTGACGCTGATGCTTAGCGTTTTCGTATATAGCTGTTTCGCGTTCTCTGTCAGCTTTGCTTTTCAAAAGGCTTCGTTTAACAGCCTATCAATCGGGTCTTCTGGCAATTCCGGGGATTTAGCGCCGATCCTTCTCCCAGTTCCTCTGCGCTGTTTTCTGATGCTGAGGGAGCTTCTTCGCCATTTAACAATAAACGGGAGACCATATGGCAACTTGCTACATAGTCTTCGGTTTCTTCTGATAAGTCGTTTTCCTCATCGTTGTCACTACCTTCGTTCTCAAGAATAAGATTGAGGAACTCTTCGAGGGTGATCCGTGTCCGCGCCTTCTATTTATACTCCTCCAACACATCGATGTACTTTTGTAGTTTTGTGCACTTGTCATCATACTCGGCAGGCTACACAGGCTTCTTGGTCTTCTTCTTTTTCTTTGAAGACTTCGAAAGCTCGACTTAAGGATTTTGTCCTTTGTCAACAACTTTCGATATGGGACGCGGTTTCAGTATCTCTTCGATAATTTCTGCTTCAAGTGGGCTTTTCCACCTGACTGCCGGACATGCCTGTATATCTTTCAGCATTCTTTTGGTTTTCGTTGAAAGAACGACTTCCCATGGAGTTCTTCCACGAGCGAGCATGATGCTCCCAGTGCATCCACTTTTTTGGGAGTGTGCGTCTGTGGTGTGTTAACCCTCCAATTCTCAGACATCATGAACTTCCCCTGTTGATACAGGTCATCGACCCAATTCTTGAAGATGCAGCAATCCTCAATTGGGTGGCTCACCATTCTGTGATAGGAGCAGTAGTTAGAGTTGTTAATGTCGCCGGGTTGCGGTGGACGCCATGGGTCTGGCAATGTGATGAGTTTGTTACTCATCACCAACTCAAATAATTTCCTTGTCTTATCGCAGGGAAATGAGTAAATGCGTCCTAGCCTTTCTTCCAGGGATAGACGCAGACGTGCGTTGTTTTGGCAAGCAGCCAGTTCTGGGCCACTCGGTTGTTGTTGAGTGTTGGAAACGAAGGCCGCTTTCCCTTACCCTTGGCGTTTCGAGGGTCCTTATTTGAGGGGGAAGGCCCATGGCCCATCTGGTCCATTTGGGCCAGTTTATCGATCAAAGCCTGGAAGGTGGTTGGCTTAAAGAATGTCATGAATTGGGACATAGTCGTTTAAGGATCAAGGGTCCCGATGAACATGTCCATGGCGGGGGATTCTTTGATGCGGTGTTCGCACTTTGACCATAGGTTCCGCCACCCGATCATATATTGGACCCAGGTTTCTCCCGGCTTTACCCTGGCATTGATTAAAGCCGTGATCGGGGTGCGCTCGCCTGCACTGGCGAACCGCTGTGTGAACAGTAGTTCCATTTCTGTGAATGTTCTCACGGAGCCATTTGGGAGCACCGAGTACCATTCAAAAGCCGTTTCTGACAAGCTGCCAACAAACTGGCAAAGCAACAGTTTGTCGTCGCCTCCAGTGTTGCCGTACAAAGCTCTGAACTGAGCAAAGTGCTGGTGTAGGTTGCCTGTCCCCTTGTACACATGGAACTTGGGGATCATATATCCCGGTGGATATTTGATTTGGTCATACCAACATAGGTACGGTCGCCCAGTTCTGAAGATTTGGCCAACCGCTTCATTTGCTTGATGAGCTCGTATTTGTTGAGCTATATAATTATCAAGAGCAGCCTTGAGGATTGTTTCCTCCCTAGCTGCCGATAAGGCTGAAAGAGAATTTGATGTTTCTCCTATATCATCTATGATAATTATCGGAGGATCCTTAGCTGGGGGTTCTGGTTGGATCATCATTCCAACCATATCCTGGAATAAGAGAGACATCTGCTTTATGTTAGCAGCTTGCTCAGTAGCTTCCTTGTCCTTTCTCTCAAGCACCCTTCGCAGGAACTCTGTATCGTTCTCCTATTCTTGGAGCTGCTCAGATGTTGTGTCCGGGCTTTCTTTCTTCCCGGTAAGCGCTGCTATTTTGGTCAGCATTTCCTGGAGCTTTTGTTGTTGCTCCTGAGCTTTTTTCAGCGATCGAGTTTGCGGCCGGTGACCTACGGAAGCACGGCTTTCTTTTTTCCCGAAAGCCATGTAGACCGTACGCACGATCATGCCCCCAGACTTGAGGCGTTTGGGTCCAGCGCCTTTGGAATTTGCCGCAGGAGGTGGGATTTTCTATAGCCTCGTCCTTTTGTGGAAGGTTGAAGTTGAAGGAGCCGTTATGATAGGAACTTGTGTTGAAGAAGTCCCTCGCTGTGTGACGGAAGGATGGCCTTTCTCTTGCAGAGCCCTCGATTTCTTCAGTCGACGAGAGTAGTCTTTATTGATCATAGAGTTCTGGACTTTCCGCCAGACCCTATAAATTTAGGAGGAGAGCCGTTGACGAGGCTGCTTTGTCTTTGCCAGCATTGTGGCTTCTGCAGGCGGGGGCGATTTCGTTAGCACCACCGTTGGAAAGTTCTTGCGCACCCTCCTGAGCAGATCAAAGTCATTCCCAGTTAGAACAGTGGCGTCAATTTCCACCAATAGAGCTGGTGGGGTAAGTCCAGAAGGGGAGTTGCCCCAGCCTTTCTCACTCGGCGCCAGTGACGATATTGAGTGTGTCTTGCAGACGGAACCGCCTCAGATTTGGAACTGGCTTCATCGTGCCCCCGGTATTGCTGAGGGGCTACTGTTGGTGTCAGCCTGTTGAAGACCGACGTCCTGATTGAAGTTTGGAGAGGGCCGGACAATCTTTTGAAGACCGACTATCTGATAGGGGAAGCACCTTTGACGACTTCACCTGTAAGAGGAGTTAGGAGGGTTATCCATTTTAGGGCATCCCCTTCAGATATGGTGAGCCTCTTTACGAGCCCGTTTTGGTTCTTGCTCAGTCTGTTGAAGACTGAGACGTCTGAGCTTCGGCCCAGCCTGTCGAAGACTGAGACATCAGATTTAGATGACCCATTGAGAGGGGACATTTTGGTTGCCATTCGATCGAAGACCGACCTCTTGGGAGCTTCGTCTTGTGGTGCTGGGGCGCTGAAACTCATTGGTGGGATCATGGTCCCAAAGAACAATCCGGTAGTGGCTTGAGCTACTTGCCCTACCGGCATTGGAAAGATGGAGGCCGCGTTGGGCCCATAAGTCACTCCTCCAGCTGGGGCGAAGTGGAAGTTGTTGTTGCAAGTTGTGCAGCTGGAAGTCATAGATTTTTTTTCTGCACAGGAGCAAGACACCAAATCTTAATACCTCAAATCCAAGAGCAACCATAGCGAACCATGATTTTGTTCGTGAAACACGACACACGAAGTGTGGAGTAGAAAGAGGAAAAGGTCCCACCGGGCGTGCCGGAAACGGAAACGAACCGGGATGGATTGTCTTTCCTGAATCTGGGGGCAGATGCTATTTGGATTTATCCGTCCACCTCTCCGAAGATGCCAAGTTGATTTATGGCACCGTATATCGGAGGTTTGGACAGATGCGGCCGTTGTAGCAGACTTCGTTAGATTCCCCCTCGTTTTATGAGGGTCTTTTTTACTGTGGGGCCGCTCTTCCCTGTAGGCGCAAGCCCCTGTAGTTAATTACGTTATCGCATTGCGATAACCACTTTCTCTTGCTCCGTAAGTTCACTTCGTGTCGTGTGTGTTTTTTTTGTTTGTTTTGATTGTCCGTGGATTGTATACGGAGACTAGTTTATGTCGTTTTCCGTAGGGCGCGGACTAGTCTAAATCCGTATATTTTAGATTTGGGTTTTGTTTATTTAAGGACCGTTAATCTGATTTGAGATTAAGGTCGACTTAAACATATGAGCATTTGGGCCTAATTATTTTAGTTTAAGGACATCGTGGTCCATTATTGCTATGTTTGAGTTGAATATTAGTTTAGAGACATTTCGGTCCAGCATTACCATTTTGGAGACGAATATTAGTTTAAGGACGTATTGGTCCATTATCGCTATATTAAGGGCGAATATTAATTTAAGGACATTTCGGTACATTATTCATCTTGCGCGCACGTGTATTTGTTACGTGACGAAGTGAACAATCGAGATATGGAATGTGTCCAATTTGGGGCACGATCTGATTTGAGGCATGCACGTCAATTTGGAAGTGCATCAAGAAGTTACTGGTCGTCGGGACCCTCCACCTCTCCGAAGACGTTGAGGAATTACAACGACATATATCAGAGGTGCGAAGAGATGTACCCTTAAACCAAATCCCGTATTTAAGGGAAAATGGGTTGTTGTGGACTTAAGAATTTTTGGTCATATTTGAAACCTTTGAAATCATGAGCATATATGCTCGATTAATTTTTTAAAAAAAGGTTTAATCTCAGGAAACTTAGCCAATTTTGGGCTGAGATTGAGTTTCCATAATTACCCAAAAGTGCTAAGCATTGGGGCATACAGTGTTCATGTGTGAAACACGTAAGGCGCTGGATTAGTGCTAAGCACTAGAGTCCCATGGCGCTCACGTGTGAAACACGTGAGGTGCTCAGATATGAGCGTTTCCCCAAATCATTGCGAAGCACTTTAGACATTTTGACTGATCTTAAAGTTCTGAACACTTTGCATGGTACTCACGTGGGATGCACGTGAGTGCTGAGCATTGGGTTTCATTTGTTCACTTTCTCTCTTTTTACAGAAGTGCTAAGCACTTGGGTTTCCAAGAGCGTATCACGTGTATTACACGTGACTACTTTCTTTTGGGTTTTATTTAGTGGTTGCTTAATTGACAAAGGAGTTTTTCTTTGCTCTTCGAGCGCCCACGTAGGAAACACGTGAGGCAGTTTTAGCTTTTCTTTTGCTTGTTTTAAGCTTTTAAGCACTCATATGGGAAACACGTGAGGCTCCATAATAGTGCTAAGCACTAGTGAGACGCTAAGTTATTCTTGTTGTTTGTTTTCAGTGATATTGATCTCTGTTAATGACAATTTTAGTCATTAATGATCATCAAGATTTTGGTTTTGAAGATCTTGGATAATCATCATTATTTTTATTGAAGAACTAAGTTCTTTTATACTTTTATAAGAACTAAGTTCTTTATGTACGGTTCAACCCTAATATTGGGGGAATTATATTCCCAGAACATATGTTCTTTCTCTTTTTCTTCTTTTTCTTTTTAGTATAGTTCTTATCTCTAAGTTTTGAGTCTGAAGAACAGATTCTCCTCGATGAGAATTAA
Source organism: Agapanthus africanus (assembly GCA_030015575.1). Taxonomy (NCBI): domain Eukaryota; kingdom Viridiplantae; phylum Streptophyta; class Magnoliopsida; order Asparagales; family Amaryllidaceae; genus Agapanthus; species Agapanthus africanus. The sequence continues at coordinate 589,770,936 of CM057343.1, forward strand.
ATTCTCAACTTGTGGGGAGATTTTCTCTTGCAAATCTCAAACCATAGGAAGAACTAAGTTCTTATATAAAGGATTAAACCCTTTTATAGGCAAATGAGAGACAATATGATTTTTGTGTTTTGTTTATCTTGGGTTTCAACGAGGAAAGTCTTCTTCTATGAAAATTAAATTCTCTCTTCTCTCAAGAGCTTACTGTAATCTTTTTTGCAGAAACTTGTGGGAAGTTCTCTCCTCTGTTTCTCTTCCCTTGTCTATCTGCCGAGACATGAAGTCCCTAGTCATTTATATAGGTAAGGCGGATTGTTAATTAGTTTTTTGAGAAAATCTCTCATTGAGAGATTTCAATTGATTTAATTGGTATCAATATTGATTTGGGGGATTTTACCCATCATTGGATCTTTGATTTTCATTTTTAACGAGATTGGGAAAATATTTTCCCCTATACAGAATTTATTCTGTAAGATGGTGATTTTTTAATCACCATCGGATTTTTAATCTAAGTATTCTCTGTTTTACAGAGAGCAGTCTTTTTGTTTGGAAAGATTGAGAGAATATATTCCCAAAAAATAGAATTTTATTATATATAGAAAGATTTAGGAGATATTTTCTCCTAATAGAATTTGATTCTTTATTTTTGATAATTTATTATCTCCGTTGGATCTTTGATCCAACGGCTCTGTTTAATAGAGAGTATTGTAGAATTTTAATTCTACCTGGATGCCGGCGCTCACGTGTTGTGCACGTGGGCGCTACTTAAGAGTTTATTTCTTAATATGGGTATTCCTGTGCTTTGCACACTGGCGCCCGCATGAAGAGCACATGCGGTGCCATCTAAGATTTCAACTCTTATATAATGAACCCTTCTGTGCTTTGCACATTGGCGCCCGCGTGAGGAGCACGTGAGGCACCACCATAGCATTTAATCCTATAAGATTGGTTCTGGTGCTGGCGCCATCGTAAAGAGCAAGTGAGGCGCTGCCTCATTGAACTTTGGACAGAGCTTTACTATTTTATTAGGTTAAATATTAGGGGAACATACCCCATGCCCTAGTGATTGATCGTCTCTTGCGTACGTGCATTTTAAAATCAAAGTTAAGAATATACCGCAATCAATAACGGTGTCGCTTGGTAGCTAGCCGGTTGAGTACGGGTTGGTCCATAGGGAAAACGTGTTCTTTTCTTATTGTTCTAACGAGTTAAGTCCTATTTTTGGTAGGTTTTGATTTTATAAAAACTAAGATTGAATTTAATTCGATTTAAAACCATGCTAGGGTTAGGATTAGGTTAGTTTGGAAAAAGAATTCTACTCACTGCTTCTTTTGCCCTAATTAAGAACATAGGTGTTAGGGTAATAGTTAACAAAGGGGATTAGCAAGACTAGGAAGAAACGTAGTTTCTTCCTTTTGGTCCTTGTCCGTCCTTTCTTAATTCTTAGCCCTAACCTCTATGTAAATCAACCACAACCGTTCTAACTAGGGAATCACCGCTATCTCGTAGGATAGGGTGCCGTAGTGAGCGGTGTGTGTTTGATTCACATAGAGTCCTAATTTAAAGTATTATACGGGGAAGAAAGGAGTGAGAGATGTCCATCTCTCAAACCTACCCAATCCTAACCCTAACAAGTGAGGAATTACTCACTCATTAGGAAAATTGCGGCAAAATTCATTTTTTATAATTTTGTTTTAATAACCTAATTAACTTGCAGATAATAAAAGATAGATACTAAAATTGCAGAAATTAAATTCGAATGAAAAATGCAAGATAAAAAACTTACTTTTATTGATACCTCTTGACGATTACAATGAAAATAAAATTTAGTCTAGAAATTAAAAAAGGCATACCCCAAAAGAGGCTGTAAGCTTTCCTATTTATAGATAGGAGAAATCTTAGGGTTTACATCTGATCCACATTTGAAATTACAAGACTACCCTAAGAAAGCCGGGTCAAAGCACCGACACCCACCGATACGTGCACCGACACGTGCACTGCACGGCCGCGGATCCGCGGCGCAAAGCCATGTTTGGCCCGGATCCATGGCCATCTTGATGGATCTCTGGCTCAACTTCTCAGGGTTGCTTCATGTTGCTATTTCCTTCTGTTTTGTTCTCTTGGTTCTTCAGAATCTTTTCTACTTTCTTCCAGATTTCCAACAGTGCAGAATTTTTGGACTTATACCGTAAGCTTCGCGTTGAAGTCTTGAATCTTGAGCTGCCCTCTTACTTTGTGCATTGAACTATTCATTGATTGTTGTTTGTTCCTTAAATTGGTAGGCGGCATCATACAGATTCATCTACCTGTTGGTCTACTTGTTGGTCGTAGTCTCACATTTGTAGTGTCTTTTCCTGAATTTCACTGTATTGTTCTGAGAACCTGCAACTATTTAGCAGACATGGATCAAAAGTACCTATTTATTTGTAATATGATTAAGTATGGAGAATATAATAATGAAAAATTCTGATATGAAAAAATACCCCCAAACTTATCTTTTGCTCGTTCCGAGCAAAACTATTTTTATTCTCGAAAAAAAATCATAACCTCACTTTTGCAGGGAATCGCGATTGCACTGAGCTCGTGCAACAGACCGTTAAACCTCTAAGTGTCCCTAGTAGGAGGAGTGTTGTCTCCTGAGAGTTTTCAGCGGATACTACCCACAAAATCCTATCAATTTGGCATGTTGACTTTCATTCTTCAATTTGGCGTTCTAGCAAGAAATTCTATTATCTTTAACTTAGAAATTATCAACCCATATTTTTCACTCTCACTTATCATTTAACTTAAGATTGTATATGTTCTGTAATTTATTTAACTTTCAGCATCTTTTGAATTTTCCTTCTAAGGTTCCATCTCAACTTAGGAATTTTTATCATCTCTACTAAAGATATAAGTCCTATTTTTCATTCATATCTCTTATCAAAAACCCCAATCATATACCCCTACGTGTGTGTATGTATCACCCCTACACTTGGAAATTTAATTCAAGCTATCATACTCTTGTCCATCGTCCAAAGTACTTTTAGTTAGTGAATTTTAGATAAAATTGCTCACACATTCTTCATGCGACCATTAATACTTCTTGAGGTACTAACGACCGATTACAAAATGTGTTTGCGCATTAAGGCGTAATTCCTTGTCTTGTAATACCTAAGACTTTAGCAGTGACTCCTAAACCAGTTGGTCTATGGCACTAGGTGATAAAGCACCCTCGCTATATTTTTTTTATTTATGCAGCCTTAAGTAATTACAAAACCAGTGTCCATTTTTTATCTCTCTTTATTCACTCTTGTACTTTTGTTTTATTTTCCTTCACACTAAGGATTTTAGACAAGAGCATTTCAAGGTATTCTCTACTATCCCGAGTTTCAAGGTGCGTGTATGCGCGAGTTGTAGGGTATATATTTTCAGAATTTAGACTAAAGGTTCGGAATTATTTCAAACTTACACTTCAATAAAAATTTAAATACTCTTCCCTTATTTTGACTTAGCTCAAGAACTGAACTCAAAATTTGCCTATTTCTAAATAAACTACAAGGACATATATTTTCTACAGTTAAACTTTAAGAAAGGTTATTTTTAGGATTTTTAATTTACTAAGTTTAGGATCTAGTTTTTCCTAGCTAGTTAACCGTCTTGTCAAACTTAAGTCAAATATGGCCAAAATTGAATTTTTCAATTTTTATAATTTTTTTTATGTTAAAATTTTTCAATTTTTTTTATTTGATTTTATTTTTATAATTTTTTTTTCATTTTTTTTAATAAATTTTTATAAAGATGCAATGCAGAATTAAACATGCAAAGAAAGAAAAGAGAAAAAATATATACAAAAATTAAAATATGCAATGCAATGATAACTATTTACAAACCACCTCCTTCCCCAAACTTACCAAAAGCAGTGCCCTCACTGCTCATGTTCTCACTGTCCCCTTGAACGTGAACGGGAACGTTCCTCTCTTGCCAGCAGCGTAGATACGCCATGTTCAATCTCTGTCACCCGGTTATCCAAGTTGGTCACCATCCCTACCAACCTATAAATCCCCCTCGTGGCTCTTCTAAGCAGACGTGCATGTTCTGCGGGGGTAAGCTCTTCCTCGCTCGCGGTCGAGCTGGAGCGGAGTGTTCTGGCGGGTACATGTTCGGCCGGTTCTGTTCGCGACCATACATCAGTTAAACGGGTATAGGACGTGGATACGCCCTCAATAAGAGACCTAATGGGTATACCTCCATGCATGTAAAACTCAAATTCCTCCACAGGGAGGAAATAGCGACACAGTTGTATCACTAACATAGGGCATGGGTAATTTGCAGCCCTTTTTCCAGCACCAATTGAATTAAGTAAAACCGTGCACATGTCAAATCTAGGGTTCCTAGTCATTAAGGTGTGCACGATATGAAGAGATGGGGTGAAAAATGTTGTGTTATGTGAACTGCCAAAAATGTTGTTTTGTGCCCAACGGCACACGGTTAATACATTGGCGAAGAGGGTTCTAGCCTGTATGCCCTTCCTAGGTTCCCTCGAACAGTCATTACCCATTAAGTGTAAGTAGTCTTCAAATTGAAGGGGTTGATCGTGAACAGGTAATCTAGGAATTAAAGTGACTTCATGGATGAAGACTCTATCAATGATTATTTCCCTATCGCCCCAAAGTAATTTAATAAAACCGTATTGTGATAGGCAACCTTCCTCCATGCACACGTAAAAACGAGTGACTAGATCTAGAAGAGCGTAGACATTGGGATGATTAAAAATTAAAAAGTGTCACCCTCGCCGTGTGATCTCATCACCAAAATAACTCCCGTAAAAGATTTGTGAAAAATCTCGTTCTAATTGCATGGTTGGAGCCATTCAAAATGTTCACAGATTTATATAAAAAATTTAACAGAGAGGGAGAGATCATGCAAACCTCCTCTGAAAAAATTCAGAGGGAGAAGAGGCAGAGGCGCGGCGGTTGCGCGGCGGAAAGCGGGCTTCGGCGGCGGTTGCGCGGCGCGATGGAGCGATCTTCTTCTTCTGGATGCTGCGGCGGCTAGGGTTTGATAAAAACAGAGAGGGGTCGGGTTCTATTTATAGGGGGATGTGTTGGTTATTTGCAAAAAGCCCCTCTCAAAAGGAGGAAATTATTTGTAAATAAAAAATTTTAATTTTTTTTATTAAAACTGGAAATTCACAAAAATACCCAAAACAGTTTTATTTTTATTTTGTTTTTATATAATTACAAGTGATACATACCCCCAAACTTGTTTAAAACAGTGTTTTGGCTAGATAATCGAAATTTAGGGGTAGATGGAGGAAGATCAGTCAATGTAGATCGGCTCCTGCAAAAACAGGAGATCCTCCGAAGGGTCCATAGTGAGGAACGATTTAAGTCTATGTCCGTTCACATTAAATAGTGAACCGTCCTCCGGATTTTCTAAATCAATCGCACCGTGCGGATATACGGTGCGCACCAAAAATAGCCCTTTCCATCGAGATCTGAGCTTGCCGGGATGGAAGTGTAACCGAGTGTCGTAAAGTAAAACCTGTTGACCAGGTTTGAAAGTTTTGCGTATAAGGTGTTTATCGTGGAACACCTTCGTTCGGTTTTTGATGATTACAGCATTCTCGTAAGCTTCATCCCGAAGCTCGTTCAATTCGTTCAACTGCAGCTTTCTATTGCTGCCCGCATCTCCAAGAGATATATTCAACTCTTTTATTGCCCAAAATGCTCTATGCTCTATTTCAACTGGAAGGTGGCAAGCCTTTCCATAAACAAGCCTATATGGAGACATGCCAAGATCGGTCTTATAGGCAGTTCGAAATGCCCAAAGGGCATCAATAAGTTTTGACGACCAATCTTTACGGTTTTTGGAAACCGTTTTCTTCAATATCTGTTTAATTTGCCGATTTGAAATCTCGGCTTGCCCATAAGTTTGGGGATGATAGGGCATTGACAGCTTATGAGTAATAGAGTATTTCAGCATTATGGACTCGAAAGTCCTATTACAAATACAAAAATGAGATCCATTATCGCTGATAATTGCGTGGGGGTGCCCAAACCGAGAAAAGGTGTTTTCTTTGAGAAATCTAACGACAACTTTGTTGTCATTAGTCCGGCTGGGCACAACCTCGACCCATTTTGAAACATATTCAACAGCGAGGAGAATATATACATTCCCAAAAGAGTTTGGAAACGGTCCCATAAAATCTATCCCCCAAACATCAAAAATTTCAACAACCAATATTGGTTGGAGCGGCATTTCATTTCTCCTAGATATCCGGCCCAAGTGTTGGCACCGGGAGCATGTCTTGCAGTAATCATAAGCGTCTTTAAAAAGTTGTGGCCAGTAGAAACCACACTGCAAGATCTTTTCTGCTGTCTTTTTAGGGCCAAAATGCCCGCCACACGCTTGATCGTGGCAGAATGACAGCACGCTCTTAAACTCATTGTCGGGGACACACCGACGAATAATTTGGTCGGGACAGTATTTGAATAGATACAGTTCATCCCAGTTAAATGTTTTACCTGAGATAGAAATCTGAGTCTGTCCTGATTCGACCATTCGTTTGGTATAAGTCCGGTGGCCAAATAATTTACGATATCTGCGAACCAAGGTTCGCATGACACGGTTAAGAGCTGCTCATCTGGAAAAATGTCTTTAATAGGAATTTGAAGCGTAGGTGAAGAAGGAAGGCGTGAAAGGTGGTCGGCTACTACGTTTTCGCATCCTCTCTTGTCTCTGATGACAAGGTCAAACTCTTGTAGTAAGAGGATCCAATGTATCAGCCGAGATTTAGCGTCCTTCTTCGTGAAAAGATGGCGAAGAGCTGAGTGGTCAGTGGAAACGATGACTGGAGAGCCGATTAAATAGGGCCTGAACTTTTCTAATGCAAACACAACAGCTAAGAATTCCTTCTCAGTTGTTGTGTAATTTAATTGGGCCTCGTTCAAGGTTTGGCTAGCGTAATAAATTACATGCGGCATCTTATTAATGTGCTGTCTAAGGACAGCATCAATGGCGAAATCAGATGCATCGCATATAATTTCAAATGGATGCGTCCAGTCAGGAGATGAAAGAATGGGAGCGGAAGTAAGTGAGTTATTCAATGATTTGAACGCTTTCATACAGCTCGAGTCAAAATCAAAAGTGGCGTCCTTGGCCAATAAAAGATTCAAGGGTCTAGCTATCTTGCTAAAATCCTTGATGAACCGTCTATAGAAACCGGCATGGCCAAGGAAGGCTCGAATGTCTCGGACGCATTTGGGACGAGGAAGATTGAAAATGACTTCAATTTTAGCTTTATCTACCAGCAAATCTCGCTTACCCTGGCCAGGGACATTGTGTAATGGCTTTCCGAATCACAACGCGACATCAACCCCCAACACCGGGAGAGACGAATCCTATCTAACCGCCACTGCCTCCAAGTGCTTCGGGACTGCACCCAACTACTACCTGTTTGCATGACTCAATAGAGCCGTGGTAGGGTAGTAATCTAAGAACAGTGGGAACACACTTGAGGCGAAATAGCAGTGTCAAGTCAACGGACTATGCTGTACTCATGTCATATGAGAACTGCTACCAGAAGATAGGTATAGTACTAACCAGCAGTACCCCACGATCCCGTCCAGTATAACCCATAACCCAATAAGCACCTGCATACTATCTCCAGTACAACGTACTGATAGCTGTGGGACAGACCATCTCCCTTGCATGGAAGGGACTGGCCTCATGACAAAAGGAATGAAATAAATTGGTTTAATGTAATTATTTTCTTTTTATAAAATAAATGTATGTAAAATGGGTAGAAAGCCAAAATTTTGTAAACCCCATGGCTTATGTGCAATAAGAAACAAGCATATAAAGTATGGGGTGGCACAAGCGCCATTTGGCAAAGCCCAAGGGGCTACATGTAATCTATGTATCCTATAAAGATAAACATGATGAAAATATCTATAATAACTTTTCCATTCTCTTAAATTCTAGGGTTTGTGCCTCCTTCCCCTTTCTCAAGGTTCTAAAACCTTCCCCTTTTTAAATTAAATCAAGAGCTTAACTCTTCCCTTTTCCAAAATGAAATATTTTTTCACCATAAAACCCTTGAAGGGGAGATCGGATCTTCAATCAGATCTCTAAAAGGGGAGATTTTTAAGTCTCACCCCCTTTTCTCCATGATCCAGCTGATCAGGAGGAGAAAGAAAGAGACCCATCTCCAAAAATCCAACTTTGGACAGATCCAAGGCTAAAAAGAAGCTCCAGGACTAAAGAGAGAAGAGAGGGGTACCCTTTGATCGCCTCTGAAGATCTTTGGGGAGTTCAACTCCAAGACCCAAATCCTCAAAGGAGTTTAACTCCTATTCCAGATCATTTAGGAGTTTAACTTCAAATCTAAATCTTTTGGAGTTTAACTCCACTCAAAATTCCTTGGGAGTTCAACTCCTAGCCCAAGGGCTAAGCCCCTGTTCCGCTGGTGTTTCCAGCGGTCACGTGCCGCGCACGTGACCCGCGGGCGCCCAGCGGTGGTGTGTAGAGCACGTGACCCGCGGACGCTAAGCGCCCACGTGCGCCTCATGAGACTCCCTGGCGCTCAGCGCCCAGCAGTCGCATGCAGCTCACGTGACCCGCTGGCGCCCAGCGGTCGCGTGCTGCACACGTGACCAGTTGGCGTCAAGCGCCCACGCACCAGGCAACCACGCGTCGGGCACATGATCTACAGGCGCCAAGCTCTCACGTGCCAGGCACCCACGTGCCGGGCACGAACCCGCGGGCGCCAAGCACCCACACACCGCGCACGTGACCCGTCGGTGCCAAGCGCCCACGCGCCAGGCACGTGACCCGTGGGCGACCAGTGCCCACGTGCCATGCACGCGTCTTTAAGACGCTCCACACCCTTCATTTTTCATACACTCTACCCCCGTAAACTCTGTGAGGCCCCCGATATATCCAAAACCCTTTCAAAACACAACACACGCACACTGCACATTGAGTTCGCATGACCAGTTTGACCCGTCAATCGGAGGTTCCCTCGCTCCAAAGGTGAGGGGTAATTAACGGCAGCTTAGTCCGCGGCTGCCGGAGATTCGGATCCCCACAATCAATAAACCCCCGCCTGCCTTAGGCAGGGAGAATCTGTACATGCCTGATAATAGCGCGCATTCCCATCTCAATGGGGTGATGAAAAACACCATACAGATTCTGGCATGCCCGGTGGGACCTTTCTGTCCTCCCATATCTCGGGTCAAGTGTTCATGCTAACTCATTTAGCATATATGCCGATGTTTGTACTGAAATAATGTTTTTTTCATGCAGCAATCAACCTTCAACGACGATGTCTCCTAAGATGAATTCAGCTTCCGACACGACCCTGATCTCGTACGTGGTTATGATCAATGCCCACGTGGTTCTCCCTGCCAGTCTCAGCCGGCATTGGGAGGAGCCACCCCGTCAATTTGGTTCCGTCATCATCTACCCTACTGGAAGCACTCATCTGGCGGAGGTCACGACAAACCAAGCAGCCAAACCGACCTCAAGGGGCAGGAGGCCGAACGTTGTGGTCGCCAAAGCATCCTACCCCAAATGCAAATCTGTATTCGAACGGCTCTCCACTGTTCCAACTGGGGGAAAGGCCGTCAACACCAATAGGGCCACAAAGCAGCTCCAGCAAGCACAGATGGTGCCCTTGACAATTGTGTGAACGGGCAACTTCTCTGGCCACTTTGTCAATCGGTCTACGTCGTCTTCCCAAAGAGCCGAAGTCTACCAAGTGATTAAAACAGAAAAGTTAAGGCAGAAGCAGCTCAGGTATCGAGCCAACAAGAGTGCCAAGACTTCGGCCATGCGGAATCTTGTGAGGTTCCAAGAGTAGGGTTACTCCGTGACGACGGCTGAGTCGGCCGTAAAAATCAGCAATTCCTTCGAACCTCGGAAGTGGGTTCAGAAAAATGCCATGACCTCCAGAATCAAGAAGACAGCGGTCCGAACGTTGCTACAAAGAGACATGTCCCAGGCCTGACAGAGAAAGTACGAAACTTTCTCTTCAAGAGTCTATCAGACGCTCTGTCCCGCGTGAAAACAGCGGGGCAAAACCAAAAAGGAAGCGTCGGCACCATTTAAGAATCCGGCCAGGCCAGTCGCCTTCAGTCGACTGACCGTTACCGAAACAGGAGGGTCAAGACAGCGATCCGTGAAATCAGCCGCCGATAATAAAAAGACGGCTGGATATATTATCCATACGGTCTATATGGAGGGCGCGCCCCCCAGCGACTGTAGGGTTACTAAGCACTAGAACAAGGTTCTACAAGGCATCAACCATGCCAAAATCAAATTTTTCAAGTGCCGAACAACCCTAACCAAGATCTTAGACTAGAGATTAGGCAAAACAAAGAGCAAGTAAATAACTTTACTTCTAAGAGTTTGGAATTACAACCTTTGTAGTCCGTTCCTTCACTTCATAAGCTCCGTGTTGTGGTTCCTTCGCTGCAATCATCAAGTATCCGAACTCTAGAGAGACTCCATGAAGAGAAAGATGCAAGCTTGCTTCCGATCATCGAAAACTAAGATGATCTACCGTGAAGAAACTCAAACCCAAGCTCTTGGTTTGCTAATCAAGTATTAGCAAAGCAAACACGCTAATCTAAGTGGCAAGAATAGATGAGGATGATGAAGTAGGAATTTAGCTCTCATTTGTTTTCAATTTCTCACTCATTTTCATCACATATGAAAAAGCTAGAAAGCTTTTCATCAAAAAGAAAGAAGAAGAAGAAGAAGCAAATCAATTTGTGATGAATAATGAATCTTGTGTGAGGTTAGAATTACAACCATGGGTTAAGAATATAAACTTAACCCTTGTAGAGAAATAACTATGGAAAAGGGTTGGGTTGGGTTAAAGAAATATCTACGCAAAATATCACAAGTCAAAGTCAAAGCTTCAAGAAACTTCTTGAAAGCTTCATGCAAGCTTAACACTAATCCAAACCCTAACCATATTTAAACTCCACAAAACATGTTACATTTATAACCCTAACTTGTTACAATATTATATATCACATATACAATATTTATTGTAACAAAATAAAATAATACAATTAACATATATCACATATATATCAATGTATTATCCAAGTGAGAAAAAAAATCTTTAAGTGAGCTTATATTAGTTAATGTAATATAATATATCAAATATATAATTATACATTAAATTATCGAATCAACACTTGATCCGATAATCCGGCTATTTCAAAAATAACCGACTAATATAATCTGTATCAGTTCATCGAATCAACACTAGATCCGATGACCCGGCTATACACATATACCCGGCGGATATCACATATCGCAAGAGTGTATCACATACACGTATTGTTCTCGATCCCGCACATATCACATATGTGCTCCTACTCCGTTTTGCCTAAGCCAGGAAACCTCTGTGCAGGACTCTAAAGAATCGTTAATACGCCGGCAGTAGCTGATGATCATATCAAACACCCACAAGCTGTCAGCTAAACGTAACAGCCATCCAGGTATTGAGCGATCAGAAGATCAACAAGCAATCTTGTACATTCTCCTGCGAATCCAATCAGTAACACTCCCGTACAGTCCGGTCTCTTCGTCTGATATGTTGCATATTTTGCCTAGGGGTGGTAAACGTCAGACCCCAGTAGTTTGATAAGTCGTGTCGATATGAGGTCCATAACAGTTCGAGAAACTACTGATGTGATCGAACATCATATGCGCACAAGTACATGTATGTGATCGAACCCTGTCGTAAAACCATACGACCTCTACGTCGTTTCGCCCGAAGCAGGGAAACCTTTTAGGTGGGACTCTAAAGACTCGACAGTATGCTGGCAGTGGGTTTAACCACAAGCACGTCAGCGGTACTAGTTGCACGTAATGGCTACCAAGTTATCTGTCGATAAGAAGGCTGACGAGAAAACTCATCCGAACTCCTACTGAGTCTGTCTGTGGCAATCTCCATACAGTCCGGTCTGTTCGTCTATGAGTATCGCATATCGTGTTAGTGTATATGCCCTAGAGGCCATTACTGTATCATAATAGTTTGTATATTACTTAATAGAAGCTTGGGATATTCACAGTTGTATAGAAAATCTTGCTCAAAATAGTAGTATGCTACTTGGTTTGTTTCTACTTTAATGTGTACATGTGTTTCTTTTAGTATATCACCTATACACATTAGTGGAGCCCTTAGGATCTTTGCTTGATTACCAGCGTTGTGATGTCAGCCACACTCGTGGGGGCTGGGTAATCAACAAGCACATCCTTATACAGGTCCCTAGTCGTACGACTATCGAGACAGGGCATCGATACTCCGGAGTAGACTAGCATATGCGCTTCTCATCCCAGCATGGGAGACGGTCTGTCCCACAGCCGTCAGTATGTCATACTTGAGATAGTATGCAGGTGCTCGTTAGGTTACGAGTACAATGGACAGAACTCATCGGGAACTGTTGGTTGGTACTATACCTATCGTCAGTTATCAGTTCCCAGGTGACATGAGTACAGCTTAGTCCGCTGACTTGACACTGTCACTTTGCCTCGAGTGTGTTTCCACTGTACTTTGATTACTACCCTACCACGGCTCAAAGGAGTCGTGCAAACAGGTAGTAGTTGGGTGCAGTCCTGAAGCACTTGGAGGCAGTGACGGTTAGACAGGATTCGTCTCTCCCGATATTGGGGGTTGATATCGCGTTGTGTCTAGGAGAGCCATTACACAAAGTCTCTGGCCAGGGCAAGCGAGATATACTGGTAGGTTTCCAGTGTTATCTCAGGGTGTTCTGGGCTACACTCCGATATGACTTGTACCGCTATTAAGGGACTGACGTTTACCGCCCCCCTAGGCCCGCCATGCGATATTCTCATACGAACAGACCGGACTGTACGCAGATTGTCACATTCAGGCTCAGTAAGAGTTCAGATGGGTTTTACCCAGTCCGTCTTCTTATCGGCATCTACCTGGGGGCCGTTACGCACAGCTAGTGCCGCTTGCTGTCTGTGGTTAAACCCACTGCCAGCGTAGTGTCGAGTCTTTAGAGTCCCAAACAAAAAGCTATTCTCCTTTAGGCAAAAAGAGTAGAGGTCGCATGGTTTTGCGACAGGGTTCGGTCACATCCGTGCACTTGTGCACGTTTAGTTTCCGGGCAGTTATCACTAGCGGGCTAAGCCAGATCCTAGTGTACGTTTTGGGATTGGTTTTATCTCGTTTGCATTCATGTTCCTCGGAACGCGGATGCGGGTGTGTATGCACGGTTGACAGAGACAGAGGCAGAGGATTCTCATTAGGGTTGTTGACTTTTGACTTTTGCTAAACCCTAATGAGAATAAGAAATATGATTAATGATAATATTAATTAAGTATTATTGTGCCATGGTTGGGTTGAAAGGTTGACTTTGTTGACTTGTTGACTTAGTTGACCGGTTGACTAAGTTGGACTTGTTGACCATCATCATGACAATGGCTATCATTTCTTGGCATTGACCTTTGCTTACTTGTTTGTTCACAAATTGCATTTAATGCATGAAATGATATTGCCATTTGATATGATAACAACCATCACATAATACTCAATTATTATTATTTGTTATGATTATTTTTGTATTATGAGAGCATGGGTGGAAAAAGACATACTCATTCTATCATTTGCATTCTCTCTTATTCTTAAGCTCTCCCTCTTCCTCTTGCTCTCTCTCTAGCTCAAGGAAACTCCCTCTCATGAGTTGAGAACCATTTCCTTAGAGATAAAACCCAAAACACTTCTCTACCCATCCTAGTATACAAGGTCTAGCAAACCAAGTGTTCTAGTTTCCTCAAGATTGAGGTTGGAGCCAAAGGTAGAAGCTTTCGGGTGGATCCATCTTCGGCACAAGGAGACGACGAGGAGAGAACCAGCCAACCACTACAAGGAGTCGAAGAGAAGGAGTTCAAGTTAAGGTATAACCCCCTAACCGAGTAGGTAAAACTCCTAGTTAGGTTGTTAGATAGTTGTTTAACAAAGATCTGTATTTTGAGTCCATGTTAACCCCAAAGAAAAATCGTTTTTCACCATTTCCGCAAACCCCAAAGAACCGGGGATGAGTAACGTAGACTTACAGTGGTATCAGAGCCTAGTTAAACACTATCTAACATGTTAGCAAAGTAACTAGAAGTTCGATCGGAGAAAAAATCACAAAACACGCCCGAAATGTAAGCTTTCTGCCGATTTTTTTTCCTGTTCAAAAATTAATTAATCTTACACTAAAAATCGGCTCAGGCTTTTTAAAGAACACTGGAGAAAATTGTTCCACTAACTCGGTCAACGCGCCGCGGAACCACGACAAGAGCTTGCTCCTGCCGTGGATCCGCGGCTGAGTTAACTCGGTTGTGGGTCCATTTTCCTGCAGTGGTATTTTGGGATTTTTGGAATATGATTTTTCTTCCCAGATTTTCCAGAAAGCAAAATTTGTTTTTGGGGTTTAAAAATCCGTATTTTGATCGAACTTCTCAAGACTTTAGCTAACGGGTTTATATGTGTGATGTGATATATGTATTGAACGTCCGCTAATCGCTATACGTCGATTAGTAGGGGTTATACATATCTGTGATCTGTAATGTTGATGGTATGTGTATATGAATTCATTGGATTGTCGCAGATGAATAGCCGAGGGGGTTGTGAGAAGAGAGTTTTCTTTTTCTTTCAATTCATGTAATTTGTAATTGATGTAATATTATTTATATGGCCGCACAACCGGGATGTGGATGTAGCCGTCATTGTATAATTTCTTTTACTGTTTTTGCTCCTAGGATAGACCCAAGGTGGGGTGCACAAACTACCGGGTACCTCGAAGTGCCGAGTGGCCTACTCACGGTGTTGAGGGAGGTTGCTTCGCTTCGGGTACTTGGCGGGTAGTTTGCCGCACCCGTAGGGGTCTAGGCTGGGGTCTTGGCTATTCATCGCGACCGTGCAATCCGTTCTTCGTTACAGGCTCGTACGGAATGTGGATTCCTAGTATATCCAATGTGTTCATCTGTGATCTGGAATGGCTATCATTGCATGTGACGAATGTATATATCTATATATGATATCTATTTAGGCGTTGCTTATGTTTTGCGTCCGCGCTAGTCCAGCCCCCGCTCTGTCGTTAGTTAAGTAACCTAACGGGTAATGACGAGGCCCCGTGGCGAATGCGGATGGAATAAGCGTACGTCATATTTTCGTTGTTTTCTGCAATGGTAGGATTAAATGATGGGACACATTAAATTAATGCAAGAAAATAAACCAAAGTAGAGTCGTTGGAACACTTTCAAAACCACACGGTTTCTTTTCAAAAACAACTTTTAAACGCGGAGCTTATGCCACTCCTTTTAAAACCTATCTTGTTCCATCGATTATATCAAGTTCACTACATTCACGGTTTCGCCAAAACCATTCGTAGCCCTCCGTCGTTTCACATGAATAGTCAATAGTATTCAAGCTATATTTGTTGGCCAAAGTCAAGGCATAGTATTTGGTAGCTATTGGGTATTCATGTACAACATAGATAGATGTGTTGGTTTGGGACAGTCGTACTGCCTTGTTGGCCAAAGTCAAGGATAGGTACGGGTGGGTTCAAATTAACCTGGAGAATGACAGGTAGAACTTGACATGTGATTTATGATTTGTTGGCCAAAGTCAAAGTCATAAGAGCATGGGGCAAAAATCAACATCGGGAGTTTCTAAAGAAACTGAAACTTGCTAGCGCTGCATACCATTTGGAGTGTGATGATTCTGGTAGGATTCCTTCAGTTTTGTCACACGATGATATTTGGATCCCGATCCTACTGTGAGTATATGCTACTCCTCCGGAACTTTCTCACTTAACGATCAATGCTATAAACCAAGTAGGTGTCTAGAAAGGTGTTAGCGGGGCTACGCCCATAGGGAAAAGAGGTTATTTAATTAAGGAACTTCGCGAAAGCGTTGGAAAACCTCCCTCGAAGTACCAACACCGGCCTGGCTGAACGGTTAAGCAAGTATTGTACGATGAGATTGATCCCGACTAATTCTTCCTTTTTGGTTTGAGGAGGGATTCGAGAGACAGTGGGAGCCATCCTATTTAGACAAACTAAAAACCACTCTAAACTGGCAAGAGCATCATGCTAAAGTGTTTCTTCTCTCTCTCCTAATTGCAGCGACCAAACATCATGACTGGACTTAAGTTACTACTAGATAAAAACATACTGACTGGGCCAAACTACAAAGATTGGCTCAGGAATGTCAAAATGGCAATCACTTATGACAAGTTGGGGTATCTCCTTACCACCAAAGCTCCCCCTGTCCCAGGTCCCAAAACCAGTGTCGCGGATAAGGAAATCCGTAAGACCTGGGAAATCGACTGCGCGAAGGCCAAGTGCCTCGTGCTTGCCTCTATGGACAATGAACATCAGAGGAGGCACGAGAATATGGACCTTGAATCCATATTTCCCCATACAAAAGAACTGTATGGAGAGCAATACCGTATCGCCAGATACGAAGTCTCAAAAAAGCTGTTTTCGGCGAGATTGGCCGTCGGATCATCGATAGCGGAACACGTGCTTAAGATGATTGGCTTCATTGAGGAGCTCGCGGACCTTGGGACCACGTTAGAGAACGAGCTCTACACGGACTTGATTCTCCAGTCCTTTCCTTCCACTTACGCCCAGTTTATCCTGAACTTCAACTTGTAAGAAAAAGAAGTTGAACTTTCAGAACTCCTCAATATGCTGAGAAGTACAGAGGGCACTCTACAGAAAGGTAGCGAAACATCCACTTTGTTTATAGGAGGATCTTCCTCTTCTAGGTCCAAGGCGAAAGCCAAGGGAAAGAAGAAGAAAACCCCCACCAAACCAAGGGGCGGTGTTAGTAAAATGGATACGAAGGGAAAGGGAAAGGCAACAAAGGTAGCGGGAAATCTTGTGGGGAAGGAAGAGTACTTTTACTGTCACAAGAGTGGACACTGGAAAAAGAATTGCAAGGCTTGGAAGGCCAGAAACCAAGACCCGAAGCAAGTTGCGGCTTCGGCTTCAGGTGTATATGTTATTGAAAACTGTCTATCAATAAACTCTACTTCCTGGGTATTGGATACCGGATCAGGATCTCATATCTGTAATTCTTTGCAGGCACTGAGAAAGCGTAGGGTTTTGAAGGCAGGTGATATGACCCTCAGAGTTGCAAACGGAGCTGGCATGGATGCCGAGTCCGTGGGGGACTATCACCTGGGATTGTCAGATGGACACGTTTTGGTTTTGCGTGATTGTTATTTTGTACCCAATGCAACTTGTAATATCATATCTGTATCTTTATTATCTAAAGAAGGTTATGAATTTGCATTTGTAAGCAATGTTGTAAACATTCACCTTAATCAAGTTTTGATTGGGTCAGGTACATTAAGCAATGGTATATACGTATTAAACCAACCACAGATTTTCAATGTCCAGAATACACACAAAAGAAAGTCTCCAGAAACAAATCAGGCTTTCTTATGGCATTGTAGACTGGGTCACATCAATGAGAGAAGGTTGACGAAGTTACATACAGAAGGATATTTGGATCCGTTCGAATATCAATCATATGCAACTTGTCAATCCTGTCTCAAAGGAAAGATGACAAAGACTCAGTTCACTGGACACGGAGTAAGAGCGAGCGAGCTCTTGGGACTCGTACACAGCGACGTGTGCGGTCCAATGTCTACACATGCGCGAAGCAGTTATTCTTACTTCATTACTTTTACGGATGACTTTTCAAGGTACGAATATGTCTTCTTAATGAAACATAAATCCGAAGCCTTTGGAAAATTCCAGGAATATAAGAATGAAGTAGAAAAACAAACCGGCAAAAGTATCAAGACACTGAGATCTGATCGAGGTGGTGAATACTTAAGTGCCGAGTTCCTGGATTACCTAAAAGAGAATGGAATTCTCTCTCAGCTTACTCCTACATACACTCCGCAACATAACGGTGTATCGAAGAGACGGAACCGGACCCTATTGGATATGGTACGTTCCATGATGAGTAACGCTGAGTTACCGCGATCATTCTGGGGATATGCACTAGAATCAGCTGCATACCTTTTGAACCGAGTTCCAACTAAGACTGTGCCTACCACACCATATCAGATGTGGTGTGGGAAGAAACCCTATCTTAAGCATATTAAGACATGGGGATGTCCAGCTTTTATCAAAAAGCAGCATGCGGACAAACTCGAGGCACGCTCAGTACAGTGCAAGTTTGTGGGATATCCAAAGAACTCCAAGGGATATTTCTTCTATTGCGAAGAGGAACAAAAGGTTTTTGTTTCTCGTCATGCCCACTTCTTGGAAACTGAGTTTTTGGAAAATCAGATAAGTGGGAGCGCAATATAACTGGAAGAAATTCCAGAACCACGAGCTATTACTGAAAGATTAGTAGAACCAGAGGGTTCGAAAGATCAGGACATTCCTGCGCCGCTCCGCAGGAGTAGTAGGCAGTCTCATCCGCCCGAGAGATACTACGGTTTTCTCATAGACGGGGATAGAGAGGATTGCATCATTGATAGTGATGAGCCGACTAGCTTCCAGCAGGCCATTCAGAGCGTTGACTCGGTAAAATGGCTGGATGCAATGTGGACCGAAATGGAGTCCATGTACACCAACAAAGTATGGACTTTGGACATTGCTCCAGATGGGGTAAAACCCGTAGGATGCAAGTGGATCTTCAAGAAGAAGATTGGTGTAGATGGACAGGTTGAGACCTATAAGGCTAGACTTGATGCAAAGGGTTTTCGTCAAAGACCTGGTTTGGACTATGACGAAACCTTTTCTCCAGTGGCTATGCTGAAATCCATTCGGATCCTTCTTGCCATTGCTGCCTTCCACGATTATGAGATTTGGCAGATGGACGTATAGACCGCTTTTCTAAATGGAAATTTAGAGGAGTGTGTCTATATGGTTCAGCCAGAGAGTTTCATTCAGAGTGGGAGCAGAGGAAAGGTGTGCAAGTTGCTTAAGTCCATCTATGGACTAAAGCAGGCATCGCGGAGTTGGAACATCTGTTTTGATGAGACAGTCAAAGATTTTGGCTTTATCAAAAATCCAGATGAACCATGCATCTATAGTAGATTTGTAGCAAGAACTGTCGTATTCCTCGTTTTATACGTGGATGACATTCTTTTGATAGGTAATGACATTCCTATGCTACAATCTGTCAAAGGGTTCTTGTCACACAGGTTCTCCATGAAAGACCTGGGTGATGCCTCTTACATTCTGGTGATCCGGATCTATCGTGATAGATCCAAGAGGATATTAGGACTTTCACAGTCCAGGTACATCGACACCATACTGAAAAGATTCAGTATGGAAGATTCCAAGCGCGGTAATCTACCGGCTTGTCACGGGATCACCCTCTCCAAAAAGATGTCTCCCAAGACTGATTTGGAAAGGGATCGCATGTCTATTATACCCTACGCTTCTGCGGTAGGCTCTATAATGTATGCGATGTTGTGTACCAGACCAGATGTAGCTTATGCACTAAGTGTGGTAAGCCGGTATCAGTCAAACCCTGGGGAGAAGCACTGGATAGCGGTAAAGAACATTCTCAAGTACCTGAGAAAGACTAAGGAGATGTTCTTGGTGTATGGCGGAAAAGACCTCCAGATCGAGGCCTTTGCTGACTCCAGCTTCCAGAGTGACAAGGATGATTCCAAGTCCATGTCGGGTTATGTCTTTACCCTCAATGGAGGGGCGGTGTGTTGGAAGAGTTCCAAATAGGAAACCATTGCTGACTCGATGATGGAAGCGGAATATATCGCTGCTGCAGATGCCGCAAAAGAAGCCGTCTGGATAAGGAAGTTCTTGACAGAACTACAGGTGGTTCCGTCCATTGTTGATCCAATACCTCTGTATTGCGACAACAATGGGGCTATAGCTTTAGCGAAGGAACCCAGGTCCCATCAGAAGTCCATACACATCTTGAGGCGGTATCACCTGATCAGGGAGATCGTGGGTCGCCAGGAGATCGAGGTTCGGAGAGTTGCTACGGAAGATAACACTGCTGATCCATTCACGAAGGCCTTATGTAACACCCGGCCCCTTTTATACCAAAGACCGTATTTTGTTACTTATATTTCTCTTTATTCTTATTTGGGAATTATTTATTTTATTTATAAATTAATTATTACATTTTATTTTCAAACCCCATTTGAACCCTAATCCTAATTACTTTTGTCCCAAATTATTTCCAAGCAGCCCAACCCCATTTTCTTCTATTAGAACCCAAGCCCCTTGTTAAATAAATTTATTTCCTATTTAAATTTTTAGCCCAGCTCTTTCCCAGCCCGGCCCCCTCATCCAATAATCTAAATGTTTTACTTTTTTCATGAGCCGGCCCACTCCAAATTCCCATTCCCTTAAAATGTTTTCTGTTTTCTTTAGCCACTCATTTTCTTGGCCCAGCCTCTTTTCTTTAATTCATTTTATTTAAATTCTTGGCCCGGCCCTCATTCTTCAGCCCACGCCCGCTTCACCTCTCCCGAGCCCGCTTCGACCCGATCCCTGTGCTTCTTCCCCACAACGGCTACTTCCTTACCTCGCGCGCGCGATCCACGATCTCCGCCGTTTGCCACGCCCACGCCCTCGCGCTGCCGTTACCCCACGACGCGCGCGTTTCCCTACGACCCGCCCCCTCAACGGCTCCTCCTCCTCACTCTTTCCCTCACCCCCGCACCATCGACGTCGTCATCATCATCGTCGTTGTCCCAACCCAACTTCATACCCTCACCCTCGCACCCATCTCGATCCTCACCTACTGCACGCCGACGAGCTCCTCTGTTGTTCCGCTGCTTCTCGTCGACCCCACCAGCGTCGTCGTCGTCGTCATCCCTCTCACCTGAACCCGTAGCCTCACCGCCGTTCAACCGCGTCGTCACCCCGTCATCATTGTCGTCATCATCTCTACCTCTCTCCCCCTGCATCTCTCTAACTCTCTCTCTTTCCCCTGCCTTTCTCTCTCTCTCTCTCTGTAAGCTTTCTCTCTCTCTCTCCCAGTTTCTCTCTCTCTCTCTAAATCCTCTATCTCCTCACTCATCTCTCTGCATACACACATCTCCTCTCTCCCACTCAATTCTCTCTAACTCTCAACACTTTCTCATTCTCTCCCTCTCTCCTCCTCACTGTCTCTCTCTCTTCCTACATCTCTCTCACTCTGTCTCGTTCTCTCTCTCTCTCTACACTTCTCTCTCTCTCTCCCTATATCATTTTCCTTCTCTTGAACCCACATCCTGAACACCTCACTGGAACCCGCCAGCAACCACCTCGTTCCCACAAGCCGAGTCGTGATCACCGCAAAACATTCGAGCCTTGGCTGTTCATCGAGCACTTTCCGTACGTCGTCGATCCTTGCCGTCTCAGTCGTCGCTGCTGCTTCCGTACAGCCCTAGACGTCTCCAGGCAAGTTCTTACTTGCTTTCATGCTATTCTGTATATGTTACAAATCAACATCGTATATATATTCCATGTTTACCTTATGTTAAAATGTTGCAACACAACTGTTCGATGCTTGTTCTCTTAGGAAAACATTATCAAATTTGACGGAACTCAATGGTGTAGGTTGGCCCGTAGGGCTGTGAACATAGTGGGTGATTTTCGTTGGATAATTTGATCGTTAACGACTAAAACAACTACCCCCAAGTTTAATCGTAAAACTGTAATTTCATTGCACCTGAAAATCGTTAAATTCACCATAAATCATATACATAGTAGAATGGTGTGTTCGAGGGCTCAAATCGAAGCTAACTCGACGAAATTTAACCCTATGCTAGTTTCCAGACATTCCTGTACTTAAATCGTGATGAAAATTTGATCGGAGTGCGACTCTGGACTGCAGTCCAGAGTGACTCAAATTGCGCTTGCTGTCCCGTAATGGATACCATAGAATTTCCTTAACTCGTAGGTTGCGGAACTCCGCTGCTTATTGTAGGTAACTCTGTTAGCTAGACAACACGATTAGTTTCATCCTGTTTCGTTATCATTTACTATTTAATCCGTAATTTAGAAGATCGGGACACATAACAGTCCCAGCAGAATCAGAATTTGACATGTTGATATTAAACAGATTATAACTTCTAACATACAGACGCGATTGAAGATCCGGTTGTTGCGTTGAAAACTTTACTGAAAACCCTAGAATTCATCTAACTGTAGCATCGCTAAATTATGATCCCAACTGGGGTTAAAATGCGTTGCGAAATGGATTCCTGATTCTGAAACCGGATTTCCAGCCGCGTGCGCTTAAAATGAAACAGTTATAACTAATGATCCTGAAACCCGATTGGCTCGAAACCAAATTAGATGGATAGCTAACTGAACATATTAATTACTACCTGTTTATCATTTCGCTAAATTTTATACATACGTTTCATGATAAATCGTGCAAGTGATAGACTGTTGTTTTATGATACCTTAGTTGTGCTTCTTATACTGTTCATGCAACATATCATACTTATATCATTATAGTGATAACCTAGTGATATCGTGCATTTACCCAATGTTAGATTTTAGTGGTGATTGTGGCAAGTACGTCAGTGTTCGTGTATCCGTGATTAAGTGAAAGTGATACGTACTTGTGCACAATCAGTGTCCCTTTTATTCTATTGCATTGTCGACGTCTGTGGGATGCGTGTACGTGTGACTATAAGTGGCATGGGACACTTATGGAAGCGCTTGCACGGATGTCACAGATAAGGCATCCGACACTGCCATTTATCTTAGGTATTGGTCGGGACGTGCTTGATGGAGGTCCTGCCTCCAGTTCTCGCGCAGACTTGTCACGGATCGATTAGTATTTAGGGTGATGGTTAGCGTTTGATGTAGACCACGGGGTGTGGGGTAGTTTAAGTGTGAGTTCAACAGAATCTCGGGAGTTCCATGCCGGCTTATATATTTAGGGAGTTATATGGAGATTTACAGGGTACGTGATATATACACCGTGATATTCTTGTTACAGGTTGGGCCCGTGGTCCCTTGCCCTTGGGTTCTACCCTTGGGTGGAGGACACTCACGAGTGGTTGACTCTCACACTTGGAATGACGATAGGCTCAGTGACCTGTACAGTGAGACTTAGAGACTGATAGGGATACTGGCATTTTATTCCTTATATACTGTGTGGCATACGTGACATATTGTTATACTGATTTACTGTTCCGCTGCATTTATTACTGCACATTCATATTCATGCTGTCGTTGATTTACTTTTATTCATATTCATTACCACTGTTAGAACTGTCGCTTGATTTCATATATATTATATTGCTATTGTGTCGCTCTGACGACCTGAGTATGCATGCTCAGTGTGAGGAGAAGATTTTAGCTTGGATCAGAACTAGACGTACTTCACAGACTTCTTGACTTGCTACTCCGAGTTACTTTCGTTTGTTCCATTTCAGGTCAGTTTATATTATTGTATCTTTCAGTTACTGCATTTCTCATTACCTGCGCATCGTTTACTGTTTACCATGATAAACTAGAAGCCGAAGTGTGACTACGGCAGGACATTTCCTTGACCGTAGGAGCATGGCTGGCCTTGTCTATCCCTCGTATTTCGTATTTTGGGAAGCGGGGCGTGACATGGTTTAGTTGGTATCAGAGCCCAGGTTTTGCATCGTTTGGGATTGCAGTTTTCCGTGTACAGTTTGGCAATCTAAGACGTCCCTCGGTCTAGATTGTAAACCTGTCACTCTTGATCCATAATCACATCGTGTGTTCAGCTATCCAATCGCTATGGTTTCGGGTGACCTGACAAGATTACGTGGTTGCAATTGCACTACCGTAGCGGGTTAGGTGACTTAAAGTCATACAGTTGATTCTTCACTTATAATAAATTCATCACCTCTAATATTCTTGAATCTTTTTCCTATCCATATTACGTTTTGACTCGTATATCTTGCGACTTATATCATCCTTAAAATCATTGTTTCAGGATCATGTCTTCCAACGACTCTTCCTCTATCTCCACTCCTCAGAATCAGAAGGTTGAGATCCTTAGTGTTCTACAAGGTTTAAAGGAAGCTCAGGAGCGAACAAACGACTTATTAACTGAAGGACTGAGAAGACAGGTGAATCAGGCACCAGCGGGAGTCTCCTATCCTAAAGGGATCCCTATTAGACGAGGAAAAGAAAAGAAGATGAAGCGTCAACAGAAGCATCATAAGAACCCTTGCTGTGGATATTGTAAGAGGCCAGGACACCTTCAGAGGGATTGTCGCCGCGTCCAAGGGAAATGTCTGATATGCGGTTCCAACAAACACCTCATCAACGGCTGCCCAGAAAGGAAGGAACTGCAAGGAGGAGGCTCGTCCACTCTCCACACTTCTGACAAGTGATGATCACTGAGTAGTTCGAGCTTTGAAAATAGGCAGACCCAACACAGGATTCAACTCGCGTAACGATGATGCAGCGGTCCAGCAATCAAAGAAGAATTTTATGTTTTCCAGTTTCAGTATAATGTTGTCATCTTTTTATGAATATTTCTTTCCGTTTGAAATCTTGTATCCGTTGAACTTTTGGTTGAATGCAATAAAATTTGAATCATAATATATGCATCATTCCCTTGTCATTTCCCTTGTTCATACTATTCATTAGCACAATATTTTAATCTTGATTCTTTTAAAATTCCTGCCACCGCATATTTTCCTATATTTCGTACCCTGAGCTTTCCTTAATATAATCCACTGTCTAATCATGACTTCTCTTTTCAGGCCATGGCCCACCCTGAAGCAGCGCCGCATCTAGACGAGAATGCACAGTCATGCGTTTCCTTAGATCACACATTGACGAGTTCCGATGATGAGGTCAACGGTCCCCAGGTCAACTTCGGAAACAACGATTCAGAGGACGAAGGTGTAGCCTCCCCAGAGTTTAACGTGTTAGCTGATTCCGACGAGGAAGAAGGAGATCCTGAAAAGAACCCTATAGAGGAAGACCCGATAGAGGAAGATCCCGATGAAGACCCCGAGGAAGAACCGATGGAAGAAAACCCAGTGGAGGAAAATCCCATTGAAGAAAATGCAGAAGAAGAAAACCACATGGGATCAGACCTCGATGAAGAAGTTCTATCCGAGGATGAAGGACCAGAAGATCAAGACCCTGCCATGGAAGAACTTCCTTTAGCGATACCTGCGAGGCGCTATGGAAATGGACGCCCCTACCTGAGCGCGCGAGCCTACCGCAACCTGCTGAATCTCCACAACCGTGACTGATGGGATTTCTTTTAATGTCGTCTTTCTGGCCAAATAAAATGTGTATAGTTTAGGGCCACTTTTCGCCTTTGAGAATGTCTTGTTTCGAATTTTTTTTCTTGAATGGAATAAATCTTCTGAATTCTTAAACCTTTTGATTATTGGTTCGCTTAATACTTGTTTATTGCCATATCCATTTATTTTTCTGCTGAGATTTCCTGACTATCCACCCCTACTCATTGTATAGTTTTCACCCTCGTTTCGATTGGAAAGTACCGCACCCTGATCCTTGGAATGAGCCGCCATTCATCTTTCGTCTGTGCCTCGATTGAGATCCTTCTGGGAGGAGAACGATTCTTGTGAAACTTCCGAGTTCACTAACTCTTCAAATTCTGATTCGTGTGTTGTACCGACTGTTGTTTCCCCCACACTTTCCTTTTGTATTCCTTTGTTGCTCATACTTGCTTCCTTTGCTGACCCTATCCCAATCTTCTTGATCCTCAGCCTAAAGCTGCCATACTCCAACCATTGAATAATTCCCCATTTTCTTGTAATCCTTATCCTAGCTAACCCTATACATTTTATGTGTTTTCCTTTTACCCTATATATATATATTTAAGGACTTTATTATTCGGAATTTGTTTTCATTATCTTGTAATTGTCGAAGAGTGCGTATTATGGACTAATTAGCTTTATGTATTTCAAAGCCCACTACTATTATCCTTATTTTTAGTAGCGCAACCATACACCGCGCATATTTTGTTCCATATTACTAATTTTCATTATGTGAGTTTTCTAAGATATTTTAAAAGCTACTTGACCGATACGTTTTCCTAAAATGGTTTTACCTACCGACTACTTTTCACTACTTTATTCTCGTTACCTCATTTCGAGTATTACGTATATGCTTATTATTATAAGTAGTTGAGCCTTATACTTATTATTTCTGTTTGCTATTTTGATAGACTTAGTTGTGCACATTTGTAAGTTTCGACTTTTACCGAATACATACTAATTATTATTGTTCGTTATTGCTACCTATATTATCGTATACATGTATTTACTCTTATAGTTATTTCTACCTTATATCTTCTTAGACTTATCCTTTGTATGTTGCTCTTACATGCTTATACCTCCAAGTTTCTTTGTCCACGAATTTCTAATAAATCCTTATATGTTAGTTTGCAATTATGATAGCCTCCGTTTATGTTTCTATGACTTATTTTTAAATTTCGAGGACGAAATTTTTGTAAGGGTGGTATGATGTAACACCCGGCCCCTTTTATACCAAAGACCGTATTTTGTTACTTATATTTCTCTTTATTCTTATTTGGGAATTATTTATTTTATTTATAAATTAATTATTACATTTTATTTTCAAACCCCATTTGAACCCTAATCCTAATTACTTTTGTCCCAAATTATTTCCAAGCAGCCCAACCCCATTTTCTTCTATTAGAACCCAAGCCCCTTGTTAAATAAATTTATTTCCTATTTAAATTTTTAGCCCAGCTCTTTCCTAGCCCGGCCCCCTCATCCAATAATCTAAATGTTTTACTTTTTTCATGAGCCGGCCCACTCCAAATTCCCATTCCCTTAAAATGTTTTCTGTTTTCTTTAGCCACTCATTTTCTTGGCCCAGCCTCTTTTCTTTAATTCATTTTATTTAAATTCTTGGCCCGGCCCTCATTCTTCAGCCCACGCCCGCTTCACCTCTCCCGAGCCCGCTTCGACCCGATCCCTGTGCTTCTTCCACACAACGGCTACTTCCTTACCTCGCGCGCGCGATCTACGATCTCCGCCGTTTGCCACGCCCACGCCCTCGCGCTGCCGTTACCCCACGACGCGCGCGTTTCCCTACGACCCGCCCCCTCAACGGCTCCTCCTCCTCACTCTTTCCCTCACCCTCGCACCATCGACGTCGTCATCATCATCGTCGCTGTCCCAACCCAACTTCATCACCCTCACCCTCGCACCCATCTCGATCCTCACCTACTGCACGTCGACGAGCTCCTCTGTTGTTCCGCTGCTTCTCGTCGACCCCACCAGCGTCGTCGTCGTCGTCGTCATCCCTCTCACCTGAACCCGTAGCCTCACCGCCGTTCAACCGCGCCGTCACCCCGTCATCATTGTCGTCATCATCTCTACCTCTCTCTCCCTGCATCTCTCTAACTCTCTCTCTTTCCCCTGCCTTTCTCTCTCTCTCTCTCTGTAAGCTTTCTCTCTCTCTCTCCCAGTTTCTCTCTCTCTCTCTAAATCCTCTATCTCCTCACTCATCTCTCTGCATACACACATCTCCTCTCTCCCTCTTAATTCTCTCTAACTCTCAACACTTTCTCATTCTCTCCCTCTCTCCTCCTCACTGTCTCTCTCTCTTCCTACATCTCTCTCACTCTGTCTCGTTCTCTCTCTCTCTCTACACTTCTCTCTCTCTCTCCCTATATCATTTTCCTTCTCTTGAACCCACATCCCGAACACCTCACTGGAACCCGCCAGCAACCACCTCGTTCCCACGAGCCGAGTCGTGATCACCGCAAAACATTCGAGCCTTGGCTGTTCATCGAGCACTTTCCGTACGTCGTCGATCCTTGCCGTCTCAGTCGTCGCTGCTGCTTCCGTACAGCCCTAGACGTCTCCAGGCAAGTTCTTACTTGCTTTCATGCTATTCTGTATATGTTACAAATCAACATCGTATATATATTCCATGTTTACCTTATGTTAAAATGTTGCAACACAACTGTTCGATGCTTGTTCTCTTAGGAAAACATTATCAAATTTGACGGAACTCAATGGTGTAGGTTGGCCCGTAGGGCTGTGAACATAGTGGGTGATTTTCATTGGATAATTTGATCGTTAACGACTAAAACAACTATCCCCAAGTTTAATCGTAAAACTGTAATTTCATTGCACCTGAAAATCGTTAAATTCACCATAAATCATATACATAGTAGAATGGTGTGTTCGAGGGCTCAAATCGAAGCTAACTCGACGAAATTTAACCCTATGCTAGTTTCCAGACATTCCTGTACTTAAATCGTGATGAAAATTTGATCGGAGTGCGACTCTGGACTGCAGTCCAGAGCGACTCAAATTGCGCTTGCTGTCCCGTAATGGATACCATAGAATTTCCTTAACTCGTAGGTTGCGGAACTCCACTGCTTATTGTAGGTAACTCTGTTAGCTAGACAACACGATTAGTTTCATCCTGTTTCGTTATCATTTACTATTTAATCCGTAATTTAGAAGATCGGGACACATAACAGTCCCAGCAGAATCAGAATTTGACATGTTGATATTAAACAGATTATAACTCCTAACGTACAGACGCGATTGAAGATCCGGTTGTTGCGTTGAAAACTTTACTGAAAACCCTAGAATTCATCTAACTGTAGCGTCGCTAAATTATGATCCCAACTGGGGTTAAAATGCTTTGCGAAATGGATTCCTGATTCTGAAACCGGATTTCCAGCCGCGTGCGCTTAAAATGAAACAGTTATAACTAATGATCCTGAAACCCGATTGGCTCGAAACCAAATTAGATGGATAGCTAACTGAACATATTAATTACTACATGTTTATCATTTCGCTAAATTTTATACATACGTTTCATGATAAATCGTGCAAGTGATAGACTGTTGTTTTATGATACCTTAGTTGTGCTTCTTATACTGTTCATGCAACATATCATACTTATATCATTATAGTGATAACCTAGTGACATCGTGCATTTACCCAATGTTAGATTTTAGTGGTGATTGTGGCAAGTACGTCAGTGTTCGTGTATCCGTGATTAAGTGAAAGTGATACGTACTTGTGCACAATCAGTGTCCCTTTTATTCTATTGTATTGTCGACGTCTGTGGGATGCGTGTACGTGTGACTATAAGTGGTATGGGACACTTATGGAAGCGCTTGCACGGATGTCACAGATAAGGCATCCGACACTGCCATTTATCTTAGGTATTGGTCGGGACGTGCTTGATGGAGGTCCTGCCTCCAGTTCTCGCGCAGACTTGTCACGGATCGATTAGTATTTAGGGTGATGGTTAGCGTTTGATGTAGACCATGGGGTGTGGGGTAGTTTAAGTGTGAGTTCAACAGAATCTCGGGAGTCCCATGCCGGCTTATATATTTAGGGTGTTATATGTAGATTTACAGGGTACGTGATATATACACCGTGATATTCTTGTTACAGGTTGGGCCCGTGGTCCCTTGCCCTTGAGTTCTACCCTTGGGTGGAGGACACTCACGAGTGGTTGACTCTCACACTTGGACTGACGATAGGCTCAGTGACCTGTACAGTGAGACTTAGAGACTGATAGGGATACTGGCATTTTATTCCTTATATACTGTGTGGCATACGTGACATATTGTTATACTGATTTACTGTTCCGCTGCATTTATTACTGCACATTCATATTCATGCTGTCGTTGATTTACTTTTATTCATATTCATTACCACTGTTAGAACTGTCGCTTGATTTCATATATATTATATTGCTATTGTGTCGCTCTGACGACCTGAGTATGCATGCTCAGTGTGAGGAGAAGATTTTAGCTTGGATCAGAACTAGACGTACTTCACAGACTTCTTGACTTGCTACTCCGAGTTACTTTCGTTTGTTCCATTTCAGGTCAGTTTATATTATTGTATCTTTCAGTTACTGCATTTCTCATTACCTGCGCATCGTTTACTGTTTACCATGATAAACTAGAAGCCGAAGTGTGACTACGGCAGGACATTTCCTTGACCGTAGGAGCATGGCTGGCCTTGTCTATCCCTCGTATTCCGTATTTTGGGAAGCGGGGCGTGACACCTTACCCCAGACTCAGTTCGAGCGGGTGATCGAGATGATAGGACTTCGATATGCCAGTAAATAGCCTCAGTGCAAATGGGAGATTGTTAGTGTATATGCCCTAGAGGCCATTACTGTATCATACTAGTTTGTATATTACTTAATGGAAGCTTGGGATATTCACAGTTGTATAGACAATCTTGCTCAAAATAGTAGCATGCTACTTGGTTTGTTTCTACTTTAATGTGTACATGTGTTTCTTTTAGTATATCACCTATACACATTAGTGGAGCCCTTAGGATCTTTTCTTGATTACCAGCGTTGTGATGGCAGTCACACTCGTGGGGGCTGGGTAATCCATAAGCACATCCTTATACAGGTCCCTAGTCATAGGACTATCGAGACAGGGCATCGATACTCCGGAGTAGACTAACGTATGCGCTTCTCATCCCAGCATGGGAGACGGTCTGTCCCACAGCCGTCAGTACGTCGTACTTGAGATAGTATGCGGGTGCTCGTTAGGTTACGAGTACACTAGACAGGACTCGTCGGGAACTGTTGTTTGGAACTATACCTATCGTCAGTTATCAGTTCCCAGGTGACATGAGTACAACTTAGTTCGCTGACTTGACACTGTCACTTCGCCTCGAGTATGTTCCCACTGTACTTTGATTACTACCCTACCACGGCTCAAAGTTGTCGTGCAAACAGGTAGTAGTTGGGTGCAGTCCCGAAGTACTTGGAGGCAGTGACGGTTAGACAGGATTCGTCTCTCCCGGTATTGGGGGTTGATATCGCGCTGTGTCTAGGAGAGCCATTACACAAAGTCCCTGGCCAGGGCAAGCGAGATATACTGGTAGGTTTCCAGTGTTATCTCAAGGTGTTCTGGGCTACACTCCGACACGACTTGTACCGCTATTAAGGGACTGACGTTTACCGCCCCCTAGGACCGCCATGTGATATTCTCAGACGAACAGATCGGACTGTACACAGATTGTCACATTCAGGCTCAGTAGGAGTTCAGATGGGTTTCACCTCGTCCGTCTTCTTATCGGCATCTACCTGGGGGCCGTTACGCACAGCTAGTGCCGCTTGCGGTCTGTGGTTAAACCCACTGCCAGCGTAGTGTCAAGTCTTTAGAGTCCCACACAGAAAGCTATTCGCCTTTAGGCAAAAAGAGTAGAGGTCGCATGGTTTTGCGACAGGGTTCGGTCACATCCGTGCACTTATGCACGTTTAGTGTCCGGGCAGTTATCACTAGCAGGCTTTGGTTTAAACCAGATCCTAGTGTACGTTTTGGGATTGGTTTTATCTCGTTTGTATTCATGTTCCTCGGAACGCGGATGCGGGTGTGTATGCACGGTTGACAGAGACAGAGGCAGAGGATTCTCATTAGGGTTGTTGACTGTTGACTTTTGCTAAACCCTAATGAGAATAAGAAATATGATTAATGATAATATTAATTAAGTATTATTGTGCCATGGTTGGGTTGAAAGGTTGACTTTGTTGACTTGTTGACTTAGTTGACCGGTTGACTAGGTTGGACTTGTTGACCATCATCATGACAATGGCTATCATTTCTTGGCATTGACCTTTGCTTGCTTGTTTGTTCACAAATTGCATTTAATGCATGAAATGATATTGCCATTTGATATGATAACAACCATCACATAATACTCAATTATTATTATTTGTTATGATTATTTTTGTATTATGAGAGCATGGGTGGAAAAATACTTACTCATTCTATCATTTGCATTCTCTCTCATCCTCAAGCTCTCCCTCTTCCTCTTGCTCTCTCTCTAGCTCAAGGAAACTCCCTCTCATGAGTTGAGAACCATTTCCTTCGAGATAAAACCCAAAACACTTCTCTACTCATCCTAGTATACAAGGTCTAGCAAACCAAGTGTTCTAGTTTCCTCAAGATTGAGGTTGGAGCCAAAGGTAGAAACTTTCGGGTGGATCCATCTTCGGCACAAGGAGACGACGAGGAGAGAACCATCCAACCACCACAAGGAGTCGAAGCGAAGGAGTTCAAGTTAAGGTATAACCCCCTAACCGAGTAGGTAAAACTCCTAGTTAAGTTGTTAGATAGTTGTTTAACAAAGATCCGTATTTTGAGTCCATGTTAACCCCAAAGAAAAATCGTTTTTCACCATTTCCGCAAACCCCAAAGAATCGGGGACGGGTAACGTGGACTTACATATCGGGCCTAGGGGACGGTAAACGTCAGACCCCTAATAGGGCAATAAGTCGAGTCGGAGTGCAATCCAAAACACCCTGAGAAACTACTGGAGTACCTACCTGCAAATCTCGCTTTCCATCGCCAGCGACTTTGTGTAATGGCTTTTCGAATCACAGCGCAACATCAACCCCCAACACCGGGAGAGGCGAATCATATCTAACCGCCACTGCCTCCAAATGCTTCGGGACTGCACCCAACTACTACTTATTTGCATGACTCAATAGTGCCATAATAGGGTAATAATCTAAGAACAGTGGGAACACACTTGAGGCGAAGTAGAAGTGTTAAGTCAACGGATTATGTTGTACTCATGTCACCTGGGAACTGCTACCTGATGATAGGTATAATACCAACCAGCAGTACCCCACGAGTCTATCCAGTATAACTCATAACCCAATGAGCACCTGCATACTATCTCCAGTACGACGTACTGATGGCTGTGGGACAGACCATCTCCCATGCAGGGATGAGAAGCGTATACACAAGCCTACTTTGGAGTATCAATGCCCTGTCCCGATAATCCTACGACTAGGGACCTGTATAAGGATGTGCTTGTAGACTACCCTAGCCTCCACTAGTGTGACTGCCATCACAACGCTGGTAGTCAAGCAAAGATCCTAAGGGCTTTACCAATATGTATTAGCGATACGTTAAAAGAAACATACACGCATATTAAGATAGATACAAACCAAGTAGCATACTACCATATTGAGCAAGACTGTCATAAATCCGTGTATATATCCCAAGCTTCCAAAATATAATATACAAACTAATACTATACAATAATGGCCTCTAGGGCATATCATACTAACAATATAAAACTATATTTAAGAACTTTAGTAAATATAGGTTTAAGCGGGATCAATTCTCTTGAGCCCCAGGAAGCCGAAGAAAGTGAGTGCTTGCCTATTTAAGGTAGAAAACCTAACGGTGTTATCAATAGTAATTGTCTTGGAAAAAGGCAAAGACCCTGTCATTCATGTGCAACAGTTACCGATAACTTCCGAACCTAATTCAGGATCTAAATCTGTTTATAAGTGTCTGACTCAAGACTGAGTCTAACTCAAGTCTGAATCCAAATTCAAACCTGAATCTAAAACCAAACACGAATACTTGATCATGAATACCTGAATTCAAACATCAAAAGCAAATAGGTATACTTGACCCTTCATCATGAATCAGAACACTTGAACTTGACTCAATCAAAACATGATGAGTAGAACACTATGACTTGACCTGAACCATGAATACAACTTGACATGAATACTTGATACAGACTTGAACTCAATCTTGCACTCGATGTATTCATTGATTCGATCAAGACTGGTAATTTTAGCTGTAACTTAGCATATACAGGGTGTTGGGGTAGTTCATGCGTGAATCCAACTAAATCTCAGGAGTCCCACTGGATCATGAATGCGTCTACTAACACAAGCAAGCTATCACGAGGGCCTATGTTTTCTTGCTCCTTCATTACATCCTGTTGAGTTTGGAATACTTCAACACTAGGTTGAAGTCCCATTGCTAACACTTGATTCGGGCCCATGGTTCCTTATCCCTGGATTACAGCATGTTGGGTTCGAGAACACTCTTGAGATTGGTTGACATTCACCCTTGAACTTACGTTAAATTAGTATACTCAAGTCGAGACCGTTAAGACACTTACAATCACTTCATGTTCACTACACCAACACTACACGGCCATGTTATACTCTGCTCATGTTTGTTACCATGATATAAATAACTGCATGCTAAATAAACTTGCCAAGTTTACATTAAACGACGGGCGACACATCATACTTCATAATCAATTGTTCATCATATACATTTTTTCTTTATCTATACACTTTATGTTTCACTTCGTTTCTTTGGGACTTACCGAGCGAAAGTTCGCTAACAGGCATTCTACCCACCTTTGTTTTCTTGGAATGTTTGTCAGATACTGTAGAGACTGAGAAGGTAGATATCTTAGAGGAAGGGCATGATCAGATAGCGACCCAGGCCTAGACCAGTTATTTTTTTCAGTTTTTGTATGCCATTGTTTAGGCATTTCCATTCTTGTATTTTCTTTCAGTTGAAATCATATATTGTAAATGAATCTAGTTGAATGTAAATAAAGTTGTTGGATTTTAAATCTCATCTTAATTCTCTTGTCATTTTTTATATTGCTTATTTTACGCTTAGAGTATTTATTCCGGGAAATGACCTTCTCGAAATAAATGCGTCGCGGGCTTGCCATGTCACCATTTCCGTCCATTGGGAAGGGTGGAGTGACATAAGGGTTTTTAAAAATTTTAGCAAAAACTTCTCCTAACAAAAAATAACCATATTTTACCTTTAGCAAGTTAAACAATTACTCACACATATTTACAAGAACCAAATAAAACATAAAAAGAGAAAGGCACATAGTAAAAATTGCAAAAAAAAAAGTAAAGCAAAGGTTAAGAACTAAGAACCGATGTATCCGATATGAAACTATTCAAGTGTCCTTAAGTCCAAATCTCAATATGAAATCAAAATAACAAATTTTAAACTTGCAAGCTCATTTAAGAAGTTGTAAGATCAAAGAAAAGCAAAGAATTTCACTGGATCACAATTTTAGCAAGCACATGACATGAAATAAGAAAAAGAGAACTTTTTATTGATTGATAATGAAGATACAAGCTAATTTGAATTCAAGAACCTAAACCTTAAGCTTGTTAGTTCAGTGAAGAACTTACAAGGTCAAGATAGAGGGCAAGAACTCAAAAGTACAAAAGGAAATACAAGTGAACATCCACAAAATGAAAAACTTGTTCTAAACTAAAAACATAGACCCTTTAGCCTCTTTTCTGGTGTGTATTTATAGGCATCTCCACAGAATAAATAAACAATAAAACAAGGGTGATGTGACAATTTGAATTGACCAGAAGAAAAATGAAGAATTTTGGAGCTAGATGGGCCAGCGGTAGCGGGATATTTAAGGAAATCAGCAGTTTTCACTTAAGCTTTGGGGACCGTCTTCTTATGATGATCTTCTAGCCTTTTCATGATCTCTTTAGCATTGGTTGATTCTTTAATCTAAGCTTGGTTTGCGATCTGTAGATTTGGAGGGGAAAATGTGACTTTAAATAACATCACACATTTTTCCTTTACTCATCACACACCCACTTGCTCAAGTCATGATTCTTGTGTTCCCGCTTGTGCTAGGCTATCCCCACCATATTTCATGCATCAAAAGATTTTTGTTCACACATGTATCTTGTTTGTATCATATTGTACCCTTATTGAATAAAGATGTGTATAAATTGATTTGTTTTTCCAAACTCTTGAATATTTATCGGTTTCCTGTTCCGGTGCAATGTCGGCTCACAAATGTCGTATCCGTGCATTTTGAGTGTATTTCCTCTGTTTTGACACGAATACTTGTAATTTGTAGTTATTGAGCAGACATGGATTAATAGTACCGATATATCACAAAAATGATAATGAATGAGCGGTATTGAAATACAGTTTTTCGTGATGAACATATTTCTTAAAAAATCATATTTTTATTTCCTTCGAGACCGAATACTCCATGAGGAGCTCTGCATCTCGCTCTACTATCCCAAGAATGTGCGAGAATCTGCACCGTCCAATAGCGGGTGCCCTAACGAGGGTTGTAGAGGCGCAATTGCTGAGAATTAAAAAATATCGATAAAAACGTATTTTTTATAAAAGTGATGGTTGTTCGCCACCGGAAACATAGACGAACCGGGATGGATCGTCTTGCCTGAATCTGGGGGCAGTTGCTCTTTGGATTTATCCGTCCACCTCTCCGAAAATTCCAAGTTGATTTATAGCACCGTATATCGCAGGTCTTGACGGATGCGCCGTTGTAGCAGACTTCGTCAGATTCCCCGTCATTTTATGAGGGTTTTTTTATTGTGGGGACGCTCTTCCCTGCAGGCGCAAGCCTCTGTAGTTAATTATGTTATCGAATTGCGATAACCACTTTCTCCTGCTCCGGAAGTTCACTTCGTGTCGTGTGTGTGTTTTTTGTTTGTTTTGGTTACCTATGCATTGCATACGAAGACTAGTTTATGTCGTTGCCCGTAGGGCACGGACCAGTTCAAATCCGTATATTTTAGATTTAGGTTTGGTTTATTTAAGGACCATTAATCTTATTTGAGATTAAGGCTGACTGAAACATATGAGCATTTGGGCCCAATTATTTTAGTTTAAGGACATCGCAGCCCATTATTGCCATGTTTGAGGTGAATATTAGTTTAGGTACATTTCGGTCCAACATTCCCATTTTGGAGACGAATATTAGTTTAAGAACGTTTCGGTCCATTATTCATCTTACGCGCACGTGTATTTGTTACGTGACGAAGTAAGAAATGGAGATGTGGAATGTGCCCAATTTGGGGCATGATCCGATTTGAGGTATGCACGTCGATTTGGAAGTGCATCAAGAAGTTATTGATCGTCGGGACCCACCATCTCTCTGAAGACGTTGAGGAATTACAACGACATGCATTAGAGGTGTGAAGAGATGTTCCCTTAAACCAAATCCCGTATTTGAGGGAAAAGGGGTTGTTGTGGACATAAGAATCGTTAGTCATATTTGAGACTAAGATTACCTTAGGAGATATAAGATAAATATCATTTTTGATATCATCAATGAGAGAACATTAATCATGTTTGAGACTAAGATCAGTTTAATAATATTTTAGGATCACTTTTACTTAAGATCCAGTAAAAAGAGCATTTGGGCTCAGCTGCAAGAAAACTTCAGAGACTTAGCCAATTTGGGCTTTAGTCTGCCTATCCTTCTTTGTTCTCCGCCGAAAGACCGGGAAGACTGACGTCTTGCCTGAATTTGGGGGCAGATACTATTTGGGTTTTATCCGTCCACCTCTTCGAAGATGCCAAGTTGATTTATGACACCATGTATTGGTGGTTTAGACAGATGCAGCCGTTGCAGCAGACTTCATCAGATTCCTCCTTATTTGAAGGGTTTTTGATTGTGGGGACGTTCTTCCCTGCAGGCGCAAGCCCCTGCAGTTAATTACGCTACCGCATCGCGGTAACAACTTTCTCCTTCTCCAGATGGTCACTTCGTGTCGTGTGTGTTTGTTTTATTTTTGGTTGCCCGTGGATTGTATACGGTGACTAATTTATGTTGTCGCCCGCAGGGCGTGGATTAGTCCAAATCCGTATTTTCTTAGATTTGAGTTTGGGTTGGGTTTAAGGATCGTTAATCACATTTGAGACTAAGATCAACTTAAACGTTTGTTAATGATACGTTAGTCTAATTTTATACTAAGATCAACTTAACCATTTGTTAAGGATACGTTAGTCTAATTTTAGACTAAGATCTACTTAACAGGATTATTTAGATCCAACAAAAGAGTATTTGGGCTCTATTGTTTTAGTTTAGAGAATTTGCGGTCCAAAAGTTTAAGGACATCATAGTCCATGGAGTTTAAGGACATCATAGTCCATAGTTTAAAGACATCATAGTCTATGAGTTTAAAGACCTCACAGTCCATGGTAGTATAGAGACATCATAGTCTGTAAAGTTTAAGGACATCATAGTCCATGAGTTTAAGGACCCCACAGTCCGTAAAGTTTATGGACATCATAGTCCATGAGTTTAATGACCCCACAGTCCGTGGAATGTCTGGTTATCGGGACCCGTCACCTCTCTGAAGACGCTGAAGGATTACAACGACAAGTTTCAGAGGAGTAAAGAGATGTACCCTTGAACCAATATTGGTTGGGGGATCTGTAGTCCAATTTGGGACTAAGATCAAAGATATATGAGCATATGGGCTCAATTAATCTGAATGAAGGTTCTGTGACCACTTTGGGCTCGGCCCATCCAGTAAAAATGTTAAACATTTAACAATGCTGAGCATTGGTTTAGTTTCTGACAATTGTTTTTTTTTGTCTTTATTGAGTGCTGAGCACTCATTATAGCTCTAGGGCTTTTTTTTATAGAACAGTTTAAGTTCATTTAGCGCACACGTGAGAAGCATATGGCGCGCTTGATGCTGTGCGCCAGGCAATGAGCACATTGCACTTCTGGTGAAGTAGCGCACACATGAGGTGCACGTGGCGCGCTTGGGGCTGAGCGCCAGTCAATGAGCACATTGCGCTTCTGGTGAAATCGCACATACGTGAGGAGAACGTGGCACGCTTGGCGCTGAGCGCCAGTCAATTAGCGCATTGCGCTTCTGATGAAGTAGCGCACACGTGAGGAGCACGTGGCGCGCTTGGTGCTGAGCGCCATCAATGAGCGCATTGCACTTCTGGTGAAGTAGCGCACACATGAGGAGCAAGTGGCGCGCTTGGCGCTGAGCGCCAGTCAATAAGCGCAGTGCGCTTCTTGTGAAGTAGCGCACACATGAGGAGCACTTGGCGCTGAGCGCTAATCAATAAGCGCAGTGCGCTTCTTGTGAAATTTGGAACGCTAGGGCTCTGCAACACTATGCGTTAGTTTTGGAGCGCTGAAGCGCTTCTTTTGATTGGAGCGCTGTGGCTTTTTTCAGGCAGCTTTGCAACCTGAGGATTAAATTCTCTTTCTTATAAGAGACTTTTTCTCATGGATCTAAGAACAAAGTTCTTATTTTTTTACAGGAGAAGTTTCAATCTCTTATGTTTTTGGAGAAAGGCTTTGCCTTTTTGGATCTGTGATCCTAAGAGAATTGAATAATTCTCCCCCTTTTATAATGAGATATTATAATCTCTGAAAGTCAATTTGTCTTTTAGATTTATGATCTGAAGAAGATTAAGTTCTTCCCCTTATTTTTTATGATGAGATACTTTGATCTCTATTATGAAAGACCTTGATCTTATAGATTTATGATCTTAAAAAGAGAAGTAAATTCTTCTTTTTTTATGAGATGAATTCATCTCTCTGTTCTCTTTCTTCTTCTTATTCTTTTTTTACCTTGAAGAAAATTTTCTTCTTCTGAGAGCTTGCTCTATGTCTTTGAAATTTCTCAAAGTTTATGGGGGGGTTCCTCCATATCAGACTTGAAGTCTTGGGGCCTTTATATAGGGCAAGCTGATTTGTTGAATCAGTTGAAGAGATCGTTTCTCTAATTTATTTGAGGATGTTTCCCCCGTTGGATCTTTAATCCAAGGGCTTCTGATTTATAGAAGGCAATCTTCTTGTTTTTAACAAGATTAGGAAATCTTTTCACATATAGAATTTATTCTGTAATTTGGTGATTTTTAATCACCATTGGATCATTGATGCAACGGTGCTCTGATTTTCAGAGCACAATCTTTCTTGTTTGGAAAGATTGTGAGGAATGTTTACTTAGCATAATTTTACTCTGGTTAATTGATGTTTTTTAATCATATACATTGGATCTTTGATTCAACAGTTGGGAACGGTTAGTTCCTGCGCTAGCGCTCTCGTGCTTTGCACGTGGTGCGCTGCTTGGAGTGCAGCGCACTTAGCGCTGGCGCTTACGCACTTTGCACGTGATGCACTGCTTAGAGTGCAGCGCTCTTAGAGCTAGCGCTCACGTTCTTTGCACGTGGCGCGCTGTTTAGAGTGCAGCGCTATTAGCGCTAGCGCTCAGGTGCTTTGCACGTGAGCGCTGTCTCAGAGTCTTTGACTCTTTCAGCGCTGGCGCTGCTATGAAGCACTGCTTCATTTCAAAATTTGAAATTTGAACAGAGCTTTGCTCTAATTGGGAGAAACAAATGCCCCCCACCGTTGCGCTCAGGTGGCCCACACGTGAATACAGTGGTGGCAGCATCTCTGCCATTGGATCAACTTAGGAGTTGAAACGGCTCTCGGTGCCTATAAATAGGACCCTTGGCCCTTTAGATGATCTATGTTCATCTCCTCACTTTTTCCTTGAGAATTATTTCTCCTTCAGAGCATAGCTCTTCGTCTTAAGAATTTTCTTAGGGACGGAACTCTGTCAAAAATTTAGGTAAAGATTAAATCTTTGAAGAGATTAGTTAATAATCTATGGTTTCACCCATTAACAAAGCTTTGCTCTTTTCAAATCATATAGATTTTTAGGGTTTCTTAATAGAGCTTTGCTCTTCATATATCTAAAGAGATCTTTCTTAGTGTTTTTTAACCCATTAACAGAGCTTTGCTCTTTTCAAATCATATAGATTTGTTAATCTTTCATGAAAACTCTTAGAGTTTGTTCATAGATCTTGAAGATCTCGGAATTTTTGATTCGTTAAAAAGCTTTGCTTTAAGTTTTCTGATGGGTTATTCCATCATTATACAGAGCATGGCTCTTCAAGATTTTTCTTGAGGAATTTTATTCCTTTCATCATC
This sequence comes from Agapanthus africanus, assembly GCA_030015575.1. Lineage (NCBI taxonomy): Eukaryota > Viridiplantae > Streptophyta > Magnoliopsida > Asparagales > Amaryllidaceae > Agapanthus > Agapanthus africanus. The sequence continues at coordinate 589,811,447 of CM057343.1, forward strand.
AGAGTTGACAGATGTCACTCTATTGTAGAATGCTGCTCTCAATGGGAGATTTACTCCTTGGCCCGAGGAGCCTCTCATTAAATGAGAAATCCTTTTAGGATTCCCACCTTAATTATACAAAATTAAATTCGTTGGGTGTTTTAATCAGTACTTGTTTTCTTCGTGAGGATATCAAGAGTTGTTTAAATCCCCGTGTTTGTTTCAATAAGCTTTTTCAGTCTGTCTACTGACTCTCACTGATATTCTTTTTTTTAGACGTTATGGCCGCTTATCTGTATGATCTCGATGAGATTATTTCTTACGGAGACATCCGCTCATTAGGCCGCTGCCAGAACCAGGAGTTCACAAACGCTCAGTGTGCCGAAATCATGCGTCGCTTTGATGAATACAATGGCCGACTGCTTCCTCGTCGTTCTGCTCTTTTAAAGCTTATTATGAGAGCGATATGGGGAGCACTTCCTTTATTTTATCAAGGCATGCCGCTTAAGGCATTGGATGATGCCGAAGACAAGGTGCACTCGGTGTATCTGATGGGCCTAATTTCAAACAAAAGGCGAGACAATCTTGTTGATATTCTGCATCAAACTTTTCAATAGGCGACGATAATCGCTGCTTATCGAAGGGTGGAGGACATCAGCGAGGACCCTGACGCTTGTGATCGTGAGAGGAAGCACACGAGAATGGTCCGAGAGGCCCGAAATATTTTAGATGGCCTTACTTTTGAATTTCTCAATCCATGTCCTGGATTTGATGTCTTGCCTTTTTAATTATTTTAATGATGCTTTTGTTTACTGTTTTCATCAATGTAAGAATTTTCTGAAGTATGAATGGCAAATTTTGCATTTCCATTCTTTTATTTTCTTCGTTAAACCTTCTCATATATACATGAATGGGCGCGCTCTGAATGCTTAACTGAATGCGAATTGAATGTTCTCTTTATTGTCTTGCATGGTATGTGGTTGATACCTGTATGTTATGCCTTTTGTTTTGACTTGACGCGAAGCAGTTTACGCGTTCTTGAATAGCACCTCCATTTTGACGGCATGTAATTTTGGCAAGTGTGGCTTGTAGATAGTATGTAGCTGTCCATCTTGGACTCTTTGCAGGGTGGTGATGGATTAGGGAACAGGGTTAGGATCTGTCACTTAAGACTTTTCAATTTTATGAGCCATGAGGGTCTCATAAAGATCATTCTCCCTACGAGTCGTAAAGATCTCGTAGATGTATTTTCTCCTTAGAAATCGTGAGGATTCCTAAGTGTGTTTTCTCTTGAGAGTCGTAAGGATCTCACAAGAGAATTTTCTCCCTTACAAGTCGAGAGGGCTCGTAAGTGATTGTTTCCCTCCTTGCCGATGTTCGACTTCGGAGAACATGGCCCGTAGATAGTCTATCTTGACCTTCCTGTAGGGCAATGATGACTTAGGAGACAGGGTTAGGATCTTCCACCTAAGACTTTTTAACTTTATGAGCCGTGAGGGACTCATAAAGATTTTTCTCCCTACGAGTCGAGAGGATCTCATAGGTGTATTTTCTCCTTAGGAATCGTGAGGGTTCCTAAGTGTGCTTTTCTCTTGAGAGTCGTAAAGATCTCATAAGAGAATTTTCTTCCTTACAAGTCGAGAGGTCTCGTAAGTGATTGTTTCCCTCCTTGCCGATGTTCGACTTCGGAGAACATGGCCCGCAGATAGTCTATCTTGACCTCCCTGCAGGGCAATGATGGCTTAGGAGACAGGGTTAGGATCTGCCACCTAAGACTTTTCAACTTTATGAGCCGTGAAGATCTCATAAAGATTTTTCTCCCTACGATTGGAGAGGATCTCATAGGTGTATTTTCTCCTTAGGAATCATAAGGGTTCCTAATTGTGCTTTTCTCTTGAGAGTCGTAAGGATCTCACAAGAGAATTTTCTTCCATACAAATCGAGAGGACTCGTAAGTGATTGATGAGTTGACCTGCTCCCGAATCAAAGCGTTACTTTGACGGGGAGGACGAGGGTTGACTTTGGCCGTTTTCCACGGGGTCAGGATTGACTTTAGCCGTGTTCCACGGGGTCAAGGGGTTGACTTTAGCCATACGGGGTCAGGATTGACTTTGGCCATACGGGGTCAGGGGTTGACTTTAACCATACGGGGTCAGGGGTTGACTTTAGCCATACGGCGTCAGGATTGACTTTGGCGGTATGGGGTCTGGGGTTGACTTTAGCCATACGGGGTCAGGATTGACTTTGGCCGTACAGGGTCAGGGGTTGACTTTAGCCATACAGGGTCAGGATTGACTTTGGCCGTACGGGGTCAGGGGTTGACTTTAGCCATACGGGGTCAGGATTGATTTTATCCGTACGGGGTCAGGGTTTGACTTTAGCCATACGGGGTCAGGATTGACTTTGGTCGTACGGGGTCAGGGGTTGACTTTAATCATACGGGGTCAGAATTGACTTTTGCCGTACGGGGTCAGGGGTTGACTTTGGCCGTACGGGGTCAGGGTTTGACTTTAGCCATACGGGGTCAGGATTGACTTTGACCGTACGAGGTCAGGGGTTGACTCTCGGTTGTCTGTGCACCGCCGAGTCCTGGAACTGGGAACTTTGTCGCGGCTCCGCTTTGCTGACTTTGCGCCTGCTGTAATGAGACGAATGTCGAGGTAGTCTCTAGTTTATCTGTGAACCGTCGAGATCTGGAAATAGGGATTTTGCCATGGCTCCGTTTGTTGATGTCGCGTCCGTATCCTGCTGGAATGAGGAGGAATGATGTTGTGAGTCTCCGGGATATAGATGTGGCCGTCGAGACTTGGAACTAGGGACTCTGCCGTGGCTCCGAGATTGATTGTCGCGTCTGAATCCTGCTGGAATGAGGAGGAAAGCCGTTGATGATCTCTTGGCTGTAGATGTCGCCGTTGAGATTTGACTCTTCGTTTCAAAGAGCTTGGTGGGATGATATGATTCCCTCTTTATTTGTGCCCGTGGATTGTATACAAGGATCGATGAGATCTCATCTGTAGGGCAAAAAGTTTCATTTTTTTTATTTCTTTCCACGATACTCTATCATTTCAGCTTTTTGTATCGAGAAAGTCGCGATTGTCCCATCATTTCGGCTATTTTGCACGGTGCCCAATCATTTCGGCTATTTTTTTTTGTTTTTACTCGCTGCTTTTTATTGCGAGTTGCCCAATCATTTCGGCTATTTTTTTTGCTCGCTGCTTTTTATTGCGAGTTGCCCAATCATTTCAGCTATTTCTATATGCATATATTTTACTTGCTGATTTTTTTGCAAGTTGCCCTACCATTTCGGCAATTTCATATGCATTTTTGGCTCGCTGATTTTTATTGCGAGTGTGGAATTTGGAATCTGGTGCCAATTTTAGCATCAGCATCGCTGCGACTAGAATATTTCCAGGAGCGAATCATCATTTGCCGTGAAAAGGCTTGGAATTTGATTCCGATTCAGGCATCAGCATCGCTACAACTGTGACATTGCCAGGAGCGAATCATCATTTGCCTTTATCGATTCGAACAAAGGTGGCTTAGCAAACGGGGTTAGGATCCTGTCGACTAAGGCTTTTGACTTAATGAGCCGTAAAGGTCTCATAAAGATTTTTCTCCCTACGAGTCGTGAGGATCTCGTAGGTGCATTTTCTCCTTAGGAATCGTGAGGATTCCTAAGTGTGTGTTATCTTATAAGTCATAAGGATCTTACAAGAGCGTTTTCTCCTTGCAAAACAAGAAGACCTACAAGTGTTTGTTCACCGTGTGAGCATATCCCTAGTCGCTGGTGGGAATCTGTTAGGGAAATGTTTATTCATGCCTGTGGATTGTATACAAGGGTCAATATTGAAACGCTTGTAGGGCAAAATCGGGGTGTATGACGGCTTAAGAACAGGTTCAGATCCCTGTAGCTTAAGGCTTTTGAATCATATGAGCCGTGAGGGTCTCAAAGGGGAATTCTCCTTACGAGTCGTGAGGATCTCGTAAGTGTGTTTTCTCCTTAGGAATCGTGGGGATTCCTAAGTGTGTTGCTTCCTTATGAGTTGTAAAGATCTCACGCAGGTATTTTCTCCTTACAGGGTCGAGAGGACCTTGCAAGTGTCTTTTAACAAGATTGCGCCCTTTCAGGTTTTCACAAACTTGCCGGTAGCCCTGCTGTTTTTACTCACGGAGCCCTTTCGGGTTTTCATCCGTGCTCATCTCGCTTATGGACGTACCGTTTTTTTTTGTGTCAGCCTTGGGATGCTGCGGTCCATAGTAGTTTATAGACGTCTCGGTCAGTTGCAAGTTTTAGGACATTGCGGTCCATCATTAGTTTAGGGATGTTTCGGTCCGTTGTTGCAACGGTTTCGTTGGCTACCACTTATAAAGTGTGGGCTTGGGAAGATAGCGAGCGGACTTAGGCGTCGTCATCTATCATTACCCTGGGCCGTAACTCGTCAGGCGTAGTATTTCTTTAGGAACCGACCGTTTATCGGCCTGAAGGGTCTTTCGCCATGCATATCCATGAGCAAGTAAGCCCCATCCTGGTAGACTTTGTCTATGATGTACGGGCCCTCGTAATTTGGCTCAAACTTCCCCCGTTTGGCACGATTGGGGATCATAGGCCTCTTGACCACTAGCATGAGTTCTTCAGACCGAAGGACATCACTTTGTAGCAGAATATGCCCAAAGGGGTCCGGAAAGCGGTATGCTTCTGGTCTTCGGGATGCATCTTTATTTGATTGTACCCTGATGAGCCGTCCATGAAGGAGAAGACTTTGTGAGTGGACGTGTTGTCTATCATCAGCTCAGTAACCGGTATAGGCAAATCATCCTTTGGTAAAGCTTTGTTGAGGTCTCGAAAGTTCACGCAGATGCGCACTGTCCCATTTTTCTTCATTATTGGGACGAAGTTGGCAATCCAGTCATGGTACTGAACCTCTTGGATGAAGCCGGAGTCGATTAGCTTTTTGACCTCGGCGTTGATGCTCATTTCAAGTTCGAGCCGTATTCTTCTCGGCGCTTGTTTGACTGGATTGATATCCGGAGATATTGCCAATTTGTGGACGGCTATTTCTGGATCTAGTCCTGGCATCTCGGAATAGTTCCATGCGAAGCAATCTTTATACTGCATGAGCACATCCTTGAGCGTAGCCACCTTTTCTTCAGACAACAGCTCACTGACGAACGTCGACCCTGGGTCATTTATCGTCCCCAAGTCGATTTTTCTGAAGTTATCTGCAGTAGTATGTATCCCATCTTCTAGCTCTTTTGGCGCCGGTGGAAGCTCTGAGATCACTTCGTCATCCTTGTTTTCAAAGCACCAAGAGAGGTCATCCATATCCTCGCGTACTCCTTCTCCTGACAGCGTTATCGCATGACAGGTACGAGATTGCTTCCAAGACCGATGCTGATCCGGCTCTACTCTCGCTGCATACATGGCTTTTGATTCATGCTTCTGTGGCGGGGTTACCCTCCAGCTGCTGGATAAAGCGAACCTGCCTTGCTGATACTGGTCTTCTACCCAGTCTTTGAATGTTAAGCAATCATCAAGAAGATGTCCTATCGCTCGGTGATAGGAGTAATAATCCGTGCGAGAGACCTCGTCTGCTTGCTCGGGGTGTTTGGATTCCGGGAGCGTAATCATTTGGTATTTCATGACAAGACCGAATATCTTCCTTGTCTTGTCTTGGGAAAAAGAATATGCTCGACCCATCTTCTTTATAAGAGACGAATCCCGGCTACTCAATTTTCGATCGCGAGACTTCTTGGACCCACTTTGCAGCTGTCGAACATTTTTTTCGTTCTTCAGTTTATTTTTGCCTCCGCGTCGAGTCTTCCGTATGACAGGCTGACGACGAAGGGCATCGTCATTTTTCGTAGCCTGCTGAAGGAGGCGCTGCGTCCTGGCTTTCACATAGATGGCCATTTCGTGGCTATGATCATCCTGGACCTTTTGACCCGCTTCTCTTATTAGCTTGTCCATCTGTTCTCCAAACGACGGACTTGGCATTTTTATGGCGGGACCTCGTTTTGGTTCAAGGTTAGCATCTTCTAACAGAGCATCTCCTTCTTCATCGAAATCATGTATAACGTAGCAGCCATGGAATCGCTCCACTTCTTGGATTGAATATATCCGAGCCCGATCGTTTCCATTCTCCCGTTGGACAATTTTCGCTGAGTTCCGGGGACGTTCCAGATCCTGTTGTAGAACTGATCTTGTCGAGCAGTCTGTTTGAAAGGTACACCTTGGCGCCTCAACAGCCTTTTTAATCCTTCTGTATAGTATCTGGGCAGACGGATGGGCTGAAGCCTGTCAAGTGTAGAATCGGCACCATGCCAGATCTCTTTCTCAACTTTGGTTTCCGTGGATCGATAAAAGAGGACCTCCTTTTCATCTCTTTGCCTGGGAGAGACGTAGAACGTCTGCGGTTCTTGCACACTGTAGGTATCAAGTGAGTCGAGCTCTTTGTAATGCTCTTGCGGAACCATGGCGATCCGCAAACTCTGGTTATCTCCAATGAAGGCTCGCACTAATGGACGAGCCGAGAATACTGCGTTGACCTCGTCCTCAGAGTCACTGCCAAAGACCAGAATAGGGGTAGACGGTCCCGGTTTGTTGTATCGGGGAGGCCCTGAATAGACTATCTCTTCTTCCTCCTCGGTATCGCTCCCAAAGAATGGAATGGTGGTGATAGCTTTTTGCTTATCCTCAGTTTTGTGGCATCTTTCCATGTCTTCAAAGTCTGGCAGAAAGTACTTTGCGTCCTCGTATTTGCGGACTTCATTCACGGAGAATGGGTTCAGCTCCCCTGTCACGGTATACTCGAGACCATCCTTGAAATACTTCATACACTGATGTTGTGTAGAAAGGATAATGTTGTACTCGTGTAACCAAGGCCGGCCGAGCAAAGCGTTGTAGCAAGTCTTGGCGTCAATGACGTGGAACTTGATATCAGTGATGAGCAGCCCAAAGCGTAACGTCAATATCACAGACCCGAGCGTCCGTGATGACTGGGAGTCGAACTCGGAGATAGTGATTTTATCCCGAGCGAGGTGTTGAACGCTCATGCAGATTTCTTTCAATACTCTCATATTGAAAAGGTTGATGGAGGATCCATTGTCAACTAGGATCTTCCCTATCTTGATGTCATGACAGTATCCGGTGACGTACAAAGGACGGTTATGCTCGCATATCCCGAGGAGGAGGTCTTCGTCACTGAAGGTGATGTCGGCTGTGTGAACTTCTTCCAGCTCATCCTTCATCTTTTTTTCGGTAAGGAAAGCTTGAAACTGTTCGGGCTCTTGTAGTGCCTTGATCAAAGAATTTCTCGCCTCTTTAGATAGCAGAAGGGCGTCGAGAATGCTTAGCTGCGAGGGTATTTTCCTCAGGAGTGCCAGAACATTGTAGTCCACCTTATTTTTCTTTGGCGGGTCCTTGGCTATCAGCTCTTTGACGACTTGATCATCGAGGGTGATATCTTCAGGGACTTTTTCCATCCCTTTATCTTTTTTATTCGACCCTTTTTTTGTGGGTCCGATATTCTTCTCGGGTAACGTGCGATTGCGCAGCTGAATGTTCTCGCAGGTCTTTGTCTTTTCTGTTTCGGAGATGGATTCCTTGAAGAGAGGGCCAAGGGCTATTTCTTCATCAGAATCACTCCCGAAGGTGAGAACTTGCGATCCTCCGGAATTAACCATGGGACAGCTGCCGGTAGTTCTTTTGCGTTCATTTGTCATGCTCCTTTGTCCTCGACGCATTTTGCGCTTCATCCGCTTGAAATGATGCCGACGGGCCACATATCCCTGCCACCAGTTTTTAAAAGCATTGCACTCTTCAGTGGGGTACGCAATCTTCTGATGGTACAAGCAGTAATTTGGATATGCATCTGCCTCGCCGGGGTATATCCTGCCGGGAGTATTCCCTTTGGAGGATGGTAGCTTCATTCCCATTGACAGGGCTTTAGCGAACCGTTTCCTCGTCTTAAGTTTGCTTTTGTCCGCGGTGGATGTGAATTGATCTGGCGGGAGCGTTTTTACCCTTTCGTCCAATCGCCGGCGTTTGGCCTTTTCGAATATAGCCATTTCACGCTCTTGGTCACCTTTACTTTTCTGACAGGCTTCGTTCAGGAATACGTCAATCATCTCGTCTGAAGGTCCCTGGAGTCCCGGTTCGGGATCTACCCCCAGTTTCTCTGCATCAAGAGCTTCTTCATCATTTATTACCGAGTGAGAGATCACGTGGCAGCTTGCCACATAATCCTCAGGTTCACCAGACGAGTCTTCTCCCTCATCTTCGTCGCCATCTCTGTGTTCAAGGATGTGGTTGAGAAACTCTTAGAGTGTGACCGGAGTTCGCGCCTTCTGGTTATATTCTTCCAGCGCGTCTATATGTTTTTGCAAGTCCGTGCGTTTGTCATCAGGATTCACGGGCTTTTTGGTCTTCTTCTTCTTCTTTGAAGATTTTGACGGCTGGGCTTGAGCGTTTTGATTATCGCTGCCAATTCTAGGTATCGGGCACGGCTTCAGCATTCCCTCAATGATTTCGGGCTCTAGCAGGTTTTTCCACCTGATTGCCGGGCAAATGTGAAGATCCCTCAGCATTCTTTTCGTCTTGGCAGAAAGAGCGACCGCCCATGGAGCTTCTTCTATAAAAGAGCATGATGCCCCCGGTGTGTCCCCTTTTTTGAGAGCGTGCGGCTGAGGCGGGCTTACTTTCCAATTCTCGGAAAATGCAAATTTGCCCTGTTAGTATTGGTCCCCAATCCAGCCTTTGAAGATGAAGCAATCTTCGATTGGATGGCCTACCACTTGGCGATAGGGGCAATAATTGGGATTACTGGCCTCACCAGGTTGCAATGGGCGTTTTGGATCCGGCAAGGTGATGAGCCTGTTACGCACCGCCAGCGCGAACAGTCTCCTCGTTTTTCCCAGGAAAATGAATAAGTGCGCTTCAATTTCTCATTGAAGAATCACCGTCTTTCATCTTGGCGATCAGTTGGCTTTGGACCACTGGGCTGCTGCTGAGTATTGGCGATGAAGGTCGCTTTCCCTTTCCCTTTCTCATTTCGAGATTCCAACTTCGAAGAAAAGGGTCTATGACCCATCTGATCCATTTGGGCCAGTTTGTCAATCAAGGCCTGGAAAGTAGTTGGCTTGAAGAACATCATGAATTGTGAAATGGGCGCCTGAAGGTCGAGGGTCCCTACGAACATGCCTACCGCAGGCGCTTCTTCGATGCGCTGCTCACACTTCGACCATAGATTCCGCCACCGTATCGCATACTGTACCCATGTTTCGCCTGGCGTCACTCTGGCGTTAATTAACGCGGTGATCGGGGTGCACTCGCTAGCGCTGGCGAAACGTTGGGTGAACAGCAATTCCATCTCTGTAAAAGTTTTGACGGAGTCGTTGGGAAGCTCTGAGTACTATTCGAATGCCGTCTCCGCCAAGCTGCCGACGAATTGGAGAAGCAGTAGCTTATCATCCCCTCCAGTGTTGCCGCAGAGAGCTCTGAACTGAGCAACATGTTGATGGGGATTGCATGTCCCCTTGTATACATGGAATTTAGGAATTGTGTATCCTGGCGGGTACTTTATCTGATCGTACCATCTTGGATATGGTCGCCCAGTTCTGACGACTTGGCCGGTTGCTTCATTCGCTTTATGAGCTCGTATTTGCTGAGCTATATAATCATCGAGCATGGCTTTGGCAATGGTCTCCTCCTTGGCTGCTGACAGAGCCGGCAGAGGATTTGATGTTTTTCCTCTATCATCTTCAATTATTACTAGAAGATCTTCAGCTGGAGAGACTGGCTGGATCATCAGGCCCACCATATCTTGGAATAAAAGGGCCATTTGTTTTATATTGGCCGCTTGCTCCGCAGCCTCTTTGTCCTTCTTCTCAACCATTCTCCGAAGGAATTCGGCATCCGTTTCCTGCTCATGACGCTGCTCCGAAGATGTCTCCGGGCCTGCTTTTGGTCCAGTGAGTGCAGCCATGGCTGTCAGCATTTCTTAGAGCTTTTGTTGTTGTTGCTCCTGAGCCTTAGTCACAGACCGTGTAAGTGGTCGGTGACCTGTAGAGATACGGCTATCCTCTTTTCCGAAATCCATATAAACAGTATGCACCACCATGCCCCCAGACTTGGGGCGTTTAGATTCAGTGTTCTTGCGATTTGCCAAAGACGCGGGGATCTTCTCCGGCCTCCTTCTTTGGTGGGCGGTCGAAGTTGAGGGAGCCATTGCAGTAGGCACCCAAACAGATGACACCTTCTGTGGCTTGACAGGGTGATCCGCTTCTCGCCAAACTTTCATCTTTTTCTGTCGGCGGGGGTAGTCTTGATCAATCACGGAGTCTTGGACCTATCGCCAGACCTTGTGAATTTTGGAGGACAGCCGCTGAGGGGGCTACTCCAGCTTCGCCTTTGTAGCGCTCTCCACAGGTGGAGGAGATCTCTTTAGCACGGCCGTCGGAGAGTTCTTTCGCACCCTCCTGAGTGGTTCAAAGTTGTTCCCAGTAGGAACAGCAGCAGTAATTTCTATCGTTGGAGCTGGCGGTGTCAGTCCAGAAGGGGAACTGCCCCCAGCCTTTCTCACTCGGCGCCAGTGGCGACGTCGAATATGGCGAGCGGATGGGACCACCTCTATTGTTGGATCAGCTTCCTTATGCCCCCTGCTTTGAGGAGAGGCTGTTATTGGCGCTAGCCTGTCGAAGACAGACGTCCGCTGAGAAGGAATGATCAACCTGTCGAAAGCCGACCTTAGAGTAGGGAAAGCAGCTTGGACGACCTCAACTGTAGCAGGAGTTGGAGCGTCCTTCTCTGGTATTGCGAGCCTCTTTGCGGGCCCACTTGAGCTTTGACCCAGCCTGTTGAAGACTGAGGCAGTGGAGTTGGACGACCCGCTGAGAGGGGCCGTGGTGGTTGTAAGTCGATCAAAGATCGACTTCTTCGCAGCTTCCTGTGACGGCATCTGAACATTGAAGCTTGTTGGTGGGATCATAATCCCGAAGAATAGCCCAGTGTAAGCTTGGGTCACTTGTTCCACCGGCATTGTAAAAAGGAGGCCGCTTGGGGCCCATAGGTTACTCCTCCAGCGAGGATGGAGTGGGAGTTGTTGCAGTTGGTGCAGTTTGAAGCCATTGATCTTCTTTTTTCTGTACGGAGCAAGATACCAAATCTTAGTACTTCACATCCAAAGGCAACCATGTCAAATGATTATTCCAAAAATTTGTATTTACCGCAATCAGAAACGGCGTCGCTTTGCAGCTAGCCGGTGAGTACGGGTCGATCCACAGAGATGGGTAGTTTTCTTAAAGTGTCTTTACGAGTTGATTCCAAATGTTGTATTGGATTGATTAAATCTAAAAACTAGATCTATCACTAAACTAAATTAATCTAAATTAAAGTCTTGCTAGGGTTAGGTTTAAGGGAAGTTTAGAGATTAAAGGTTTCCTCACCGCTTTCATTGCCCTATTTTAGATCTATTAGATGTTACGGTAATTATCAATAAAGTGGATCCGAATCTTTTGGGAAGATGTTTCTTCCTCTAAATTCGTATCCTTCCTTTATTGATAGTTACCCTAACCCCCATGGAAAACACGCGCAACCGGCCCTTTATACTACGGTTCATCGTTACCTCGTGGGTAGGATGCCGTAGGGAGCGGTTGTGCGTGCATGCATGGAGTTCTAACTCTTAGGTGTGGATGGCATGAAAGGGGTGAGAGATCTCATCTCTCAAACCTTTTCCTAAGGCTAACCCTAACAAGCGAGGAGACTACTCGCTCATTAGGGGATGATAAACATACTAATTAAAAGAATTAAAACAAAGACATAAAATAACTTACTAGGTTGACGGCTCCCTCCAAGCAATATAGAACAGATCTGAATAATACTCCCAGCAATTCTGAATTTTATTGATTGAAAAGAGGCATAGGGTTTTACAATTTTTTATTACAATTTATAAGCAAACAGGAGAATTAGGGTTTCAGAGTCTCGCGCATGTGCAATTACAGATATGCCCACGTAAAATCCAAACCCCCGCACCGACGCACCGACACGAGAAAAATACACCGACACGGGCACTATACGGCCGCGGAACCGCGGCAAATGTAGGCCTTGGGCCGCGGTTCCGCAACCCTTTGGTGAGGTCAGCTCACCAAACTTCAGGGTATTCTTTAGGGTGTCTTTTCCTCTCTGTTTCTTCAGTACTTTTCGCTATTTGGGTTCTTGGTCATTTCCAGATCTTCAGTGAAAACTTGTAGCGATCTTTTAACCGTTTGCCTCGACATTTTGGACTTTGCACTGTTCTTCATCTAGGCTTGACTAGGATCCGTCTACTTGTTGGTCAAAAGTCCCTTTTCTGTATCAACTTCCGTCTTTTTCACTGTATTCGCTCCAAGAGCCTGTATCCTGTAATATGCAACAAACGTGCATCAAGAGTACCTGTTTATTTATAAAACGGATAAGAATAGGGGAATAAAAAATGCAATATTATGGTCTGAACAAATACCCCCAAACTTATCTTTTGCTCGTCCTCGAGCAAACATATTTTTTTATTCACTAAAATCCTAACCGCACTTTGTTCCCCTCCGAAAGGCGGCGCACAGGACCGCGATGGCCTGACGCTGAGATTCGGGGCAGATGCTATTTGGTTTTATCCGTCTACCTCTCCGAAAATGCCAAGTTGATTTATGGCATCTTGCATCGGAGGTTTAGATGGATGCGGCCGATATAGCAGACTTCGTCAGATTCCCCCTCAGGGTGAGGGGTTTTTGATTGTGGGGACGCTCTTCCCTGCAGGCGCAAGCCCCTGCAGTTAATTACACTACCGCATCGCGGTAACAACTTTCTCCTTCTCCAGAATTTCACTTTGTGTCGTGTGTGTTTGTTTTGTTTGTGGTTGCCCGTGGATTGTATACGGAGACTGAGTAATGCCGTCGCCCGTAGGACGTGGATTAGTCCAAATCCGTATTTACTTAGATTTGGGTTTGGTGTTTTTAGTTTAAGGATACGTTAGTCGCGTTGTGGCTAAGATCAACTTAAACGTTCGTTAAGGATACGTTAGTCCTGTTTGAGACTAAGATCAACTTAACGTGATCGTTTAGATCCGACAAAAGAGCGTTTGGGCCCTATTGTTCCAGTTTGGGAGATTCATAGTCCAATTTGGGACTAAAGTCTGTTTGGAGGATACGTTAGCCATTTTTGAGGCTAAGATCGACTCAAACGTTTGTTAAGGATACGTTAGTCCAGTTTGAGACTAAGATCAACTTAACGGGACCATTTAGGTCCGACAAAATAGCATTTGGGCTCTATTGTGCCAGTTTAGGGACGTGGTGGTCCAATATTAGTTTAGGGACGTTTCGGTCCGATATTAGTTTAGGGACGTTTCGGTCCACGAGTTTAAGGACCCCGCAGTCCATATTCATGTGTGGTCGTTGGGACCCGTCACCTCTCTGACGTCGTTGAAGGATTAAAACGATAGGTGTCAGAGGAGTTCGGAGATGTACCCTCGAACCGGATGTAAATTCATTTAGGGAGCAGCCGTGCTCAGTCAATTTAATTTGAGGACTTATGGCCATGACTGGGCTAAGTCCAGTTGAATGTTCAACATTTTTATTTGTCTTTGGCCAATTAGGCCTGAGTTAGGGCTTTGCCCCTTTTTAAATAATGCACTGCATTATTTTTGTTTTGTTTGGACTCTGCCTTTTTTATAAATGATGCAGAGCATCTATTTTGTTTGGGTTCTGCCCTTTTATAAATGATGCAGAGCATCTATTTTGTTTGGGCTCTGCCCCCTTTTATTGCACTGCAATTTAATTAGGCCTACTAGGTCTTTTTGATTTGGGCCTGGCCCTTTAGGAAATGCATTGCATTTGTCAAGCGCTTTGCGCCAATCAGAGAGCGCAACAGTGCAGATTTATAAGTGCAAAGCACTATTAATTTGAGAATCTTTTAGATTCAAAAACCAATGGTTCATAAAAGAAGTGCAAAGCACTATTTGATTTCTTGATCTAATTTAGATCAAAGAAAAACAAGTTTTTCTTTTTATTTCAAGAACCAAAGGTTCATAAAAGTGCAAAGCACTATTTTTTTTATTTCTGTTTTTTTCTTGTTTTAGAGAACCAGTGGTTCATAAGAAGTGCAAAGCACTATTAATTTAAGAACCTTTTAGGTTCAAGAACCGATAGTTCATAAAACAAGTGCAAGGCACTATTTCATTTAGATCTAAGAAAAAACAAGTTTTTCTTGTTTTTCTTATCTCAGAGAACCAAAGGTTCATGAAAGTGCAAAGCACTATTAATTTAAGAACCTTTTAGGTTCAAGAACCCATGGTTCATAAAACAAGTGCAAGGCACTATTTTTATTTTTATTTTATTTATTTATTTATTTATTGAAGATCCATGATCTTGTTCACAAGAGAAATTTCTCTTCTTTCAAAGGTTTTTACCTTTTTTTTTATTCTTCAAGAGTTCTCAAGGGTTCTCTTCTCTCTCTCTCTTTTTTAGCAAGGTGTTGATGATTTTGAAATGAGGTCTGGGGTCCTTTTTATAGTGCTCATAAATTAGTTAAATTTGTTACATAAATCTTTTTCTGAGTGATTTGGGTAATTTTCCCCACCGCTGAATTTTTGATCCAAAGGCCCCTGCTTTACAGAAGAAAATCTTCTAGTTTTAATAAGAACAGAAAACATTTATTCTGTTTTGCGCAACTCCCCATCGCGTGACACGTGTCGCGCAGCTGTGCTTGCGCAACTGCGCAGACACGTGTCAAGCAGTTTTTTTTTTTAAGTTGCGCAGCTGCGCGCGCTGACACGTGTCGCGCAGCGCACTGCGCAGCTGCGCTGACACGTGTCGCGCAGCGCACTGCGCAACCTTTTTTTTTTAGTTGCGCAGTTGCGCACTGAGCACTGCGCAGGTGCGCACTGCGCGCGCTGACACGTGTCGCGCAGCGCACTGCGCAGCTGCGCTGACACGTGTCGCGCAGCGCACTGCGCAACCTTTTTTTTTTCTTTTTTAGTTGCGCAGTTGCGAACTGAGCACTGCGCAGTTACGCACTGCGCGCGCTGACACGTGTCGCGCAGCGCACTGCGCAGCTGCGCTGACACGTGTTGCGCAGCGCACTGCGCAACCCTTTTTTTTTTTTTAGAGATTTGCTCTGATGGAGTACGCTACCTTGGGCGCTGCGCTCTTTGCGCTAACGTGTCTGATTTTGACACGTGGCGCTCTGCGTGCAGCGCAGGAGAAATGAAGCGTTACTTCATTTATTTTAACTTTTATTCTCAAGACAGAGCTTTGCTCTGATTGGAGAAAAACAGAAGCATTGCTTCTTTTCCCACCTTGGAATTTGAACAGAGCTTTGCTCTGATTGGGGTAAACAGATGCCCCCCCACCGTTGCGCTTACGTGACCTCCTAACGTGAGCGCAGCGGTGGCAGACTCCGAACCGTCGCGCCATCCCTTGGAAGCTGAAAGGGCACTTGATGCCTATAAATAGGACCTTTGGTCTCTTAGATGATTCTCATCTCTAAAATTTTACTTTCAGAACTCAGAGCCCTGCTCTTTATTTTCAAGAACTTTAAGAGTTACATTCTTAAAACTTTTAGGTGAAAATTTTAATTTGGATTAAATTAAATTAAATTAATTTTCATTGATAGAGCCTCGCTCTCAATAGATCCCTGATCTAAAGGAAACCTATTTAGGGTTTCACTTAGCAGAGCTTTGCTCTACAGGTCTTAAAGGGATCTAAAGAGAACTAAAGGGGACCCTACTAGGGTTCCATAGAGCCCTGCTCTCTGAAAGATTTTCCTTAGATTTTCTTAATTCATTAATGGAGCTTTGCTCCTCCTAAATCATATAGAAGAACTCTTAAGAATTTTTCATGGATCTTGGAACTTAAAGATGGCATTTTATTCCTCAGTGCATTATATCGTTTTGCTTAATCAGTCTTCCTGATAATTCTGTTGATTCTCTTTCACAGGAACAATGAACGCCCACATGTACGCTCTTAACGAGATCATCTCTCATGAGGACATCCGCCGACTTGGCCGCTCTCAAAATCGGGAGTTCACAAACGAGGGGTGTGCTGAAATAATGAGTCGCTTCGACGCATACAATGGTCCACTGCTTCCCCGCCGTTCCTCTCTTTTTAAACTTATCGTGGGAGCTATCTGGGAAGCGCTTCCCCTATTCTGTTCCGGCGTGCCGCTTAGGGCGTTGGATGCCGCTGAGGACAAGGTGCACTCTGTGTACCTACTGAATTTTATCTCGAAGAGACAGCGAGACAGTCTTATCGACCTCTTGCACAAGGTCTTTCAACAGTCTGCCATACTCGCTGCTTATCGGAGGGTGGAAGACATCGGAAGGGACCCTGACGCTTGTGCTCGCGAAAGGAAGCACACTAGGATGGTCCGCGAGGCTTGGAAAGTCATAGATAGGGTCGCTTTTGAATTCCTCAATCCATGCCCTAGATCTGAGGTTATTCCATTGTAACTTTCATTTATTGTTTTTATGACTGTAAGAACTTCGGGCAATATTAATGAAATTTTTTTTTTCCAGCTTGTCTTATATATCTTTTGTCCTGAGTCTTTTTGCCCATTCATGAATGATTGTGTCTTGAACGCTTGATCAAATGTAAATCAGATGCTCTTTCTGTTGCTTTTCCTCTTTCTCAGCATGTCGTAACAATTAGCAGGTAATAGAGTAAGCTTCTTGATTTCTTCACGAGATAGCGAGGGCTTAGGCCGCAGGTTCAGATCTGCTGCCTAAGACTTTTCAACTCTATGAGCCGTGAGGGTCTCATAGAGACTTTTCTCCCTACGGATCGAGAGGATCTCGTAGGCGGGTTTTTCTCCTTAGGAATTGTGAGGATTCCTAAGTGTGGTTTTCTCTTGTAAGTCGTAAGGGTCCTACAAGAGAATTTTTCTCTCTTACGAGTCGAGAGGACTTGTAAGCGGTTGTTTCCCTCCTTGTCGAAGTTCGACGTTAGAGAGTGAGACCCGTGGATGGTATGCAAGAGACCGTTTTGGGCCAACTTACGGGGTCTCAGTGCTTAGGAAACAGGCTTCTTTTATGCCCACTGCCTAAGGCTTTATCTCACGAGTCGAGCCGCCTCGACAATTTTTCACAAGTCGAGACGAATCGAACGTTTCTCGCAAGAACATCTTAACGTCGCATTTAACCTCTGCTCTTTACGACAGAAGCCCGTTAAGGTTGGTGGTACTTATGGTTTTGGCCATCGTACCGTCGCATAAGCTGATATAGTCCTCGATAGGCAATCGTGCTGTTCGAGTAGCCCTGCGACTGCCGTGTCTCTGATCCCTTCGGGGGCTGGACAAGACGTCTTCAAGCAATCCTCCTTGGCAGTTTGACCGTCAGAAGAGCAAGCGCTAGGAATTTGCCATGCCGCTTTTTACTTGAGGTTAGGCTCATTTTGGAGAGCCCCGATGAGTCATAACCACTCCGCGCTGGTGTGGGATGATCCCCGATAGTCTTTCGGGTTTTATATGAGTTGCCGTCAAGACCCTGAAGCTAGGAATTTGGCCTTTGCTTCGTTTGCTGGCATTGCATCTGCTGTATCGAGACGAATGTTGCGGTGGGAACTAGGGATTTTGCCGTGGCTCCGTTTGTTTGATGACGTTGCGTCTGCTGTGTCGAGACGAACGTTAGGGTGACATCTCGTCTGCTGTATCGAGACGGACGTCGAGGTTGTCTCTAGGTTGCTGGTGAACCGCCGAGGTTTGGAACTAGGGATTTTGCCGTGACTCCATTCGTTTAATGACGTTGCGCCTGCTGTGTCGAGACGAACATTGGGGTGACATCTCGTCTACTGTATCGAGACGGACGTCGAGGTTGTCTCTAGGTTGCTGGTGAACCGTCGAGGTTTGGAACTAGGGATTTTGCCGTGGCTCCATTCATTTAATGACGTTGCATATGCTGTGTCGAGACGAACGTTAGGGTGACATCTCGTCTGCTGTATCGAGACGGACGTCGAGGTGGTGACCATTCTGTGCTGGTGCAAGATGATCTCCGATTGTCTTTCCGGTTTTATATAAGTTACCGTCAAGACGTCGAAGTTAGGAATGTGGCCTTCGCTTCGTTTGCTCTGGTGTGTCCAAATCCTGTTGGAGGAAGAACGCTGGGGTTGACATTTCGTCTGCTGTATCGAGACGAACGTCAAGGTGGTGACCACTCTGTGCTGATGCGAGATGATCTCCGATTGTCTTTCCGGTTTTATGTGAGTTACCGTAAAAGACGTTGAAGCTAGGAATGTGGCCTTCGCTTCATTTTCTTTGTCATGTCTGAATCCCTGCTGGAGGAAGAACGCTGAGGTTGACATTTCGTCTGCTGTATCGAGACGAACGTCAAGGTGGTGACCACTCTGTGCTGGTGCGAGATGATCTCCGATTGTCTTTCCGGTTTTATGTGAGTTACCGTAAAGACGTTGAAGCTAGGAATGTGGCCTTCGCTTCGTTTGCTTTGTCACGTCCGAATCCCTGCTGGAGGAAGAACGCTGGGGTGACATTTCGTCTGCTGTATCGAAACGAACATCGAGGAGGTGACCACTCCATGTGAGATGATCTCCGGTGATCTTTCAGGCTTTATATGACTTGCCGTTAAGACCTTGAAGCTTGGAATTTGGCCTTCGCTTCATTTGCTCACACTGCGTCTGGTGTATTGAAACGAATGCTGAGGTGGAGCTGGGATTTTGCCGTCACTCCGCTTGGTTTCGACCATGGGGTCTTTTGCATGTACACCCTGCTGGACTGCGAAGGAACGCCGTTGTTGACATTGCTTCTGCTGTAACGAGACGAATGCTAAGGTAGAGTTGGGATTTTGTCGTTACTCCACTTTGTTTCGACCGTGAGGTCTTTTGTTGACGTCATGTCTGCATCTAGTTGGAGTGAGGAGAAACGCCGTTGGTGACCTCTAAGTTGTCGACGTTGACGTCGAGACCCTGAAGCTCGGGATCTTCATTTGCTTCATTTGTTGACATCGTGTCTGTAATATTGCGACAAATGTCGAGATGGTCTCTAGGTTGTCTATGAACCGTCGAGATTTGGCTTCGCTTTCTGATGGAGCCTGTTGGGAAGGTATGGTTCCCTCTTTATCTGTGCCCCTGGATTGTATACAGGGATCGATGTGATTTCACCTGTAGGGCAAAAAGTTTCATTCTTTCATTCATTTTTTTTTATTCTTTCCGCGATGCTCTATCATTTCAGCTTTTATATCGCGAAGGTCGCGATTGCCCAATCATTTCGGCTATTTTTCGCGGTTCCCAATCATTTCGGCTATTTATTTTATTTTCACTCGCTGCTTTTTATTGCGAGTTGCCCAATCATTTCAGTTGTTTATTTCATTTTTACTCGCTGTTTTTTTTTTATTGCGAGTTGCCCAATCATTTCGGCTATTTTGCATGCATACGTTTTCTTTACTTGCTGATTTTGTCTGCAAGTTGCCCCATCATTTCGGCTATTTCATATGCATTTTTAGCTCGCTGATTTTTTTATCGCGAGTGTGGAACTTGGAATCTGACGCCAATCTCAGCATCAGCATCGCTACAACTGGAATATTGCCGGGAGCGAATCATCAATTGCCATGAAAGGGCTTAGGATTTGATACCGGTTTTTAGGCATCAGCATCGCTACAACTGGGATATTGCCCGGAGCGAATCATCATTTGCCTCTATCGATGTCGAACAAAGGTGGCTTAGTAAACAGAGTTAGGATCCCGTCGACTAAGGCTTTTGACTTCATGAGCCGTAAGGGTCTCATAAAGGTGTTTCTCCCTACGAGTCGTGAGGATCTCGCAGGTGCGCTTTCTCCTTAGGAATCGTGAGGATTCCTAAGTGTATGTTTTCTTATAAGTCGTAAGGATCTTACAAGAGTGTTATCTCCTTATGAGTCGAAAGGACTCACAAGGGTTGTTCACCGTGTAGACATATCCCCAGTTACGGATGGGACTTGGTTAGGGAAATGTTTATTCGCGCCCGTGGATTGTATACAAGGGCCAGTATTGAGCCGCTTGTAGGGCAATATCGAAGGTTGTGGGGGCTGCTTAAGAACAGGTTAAGGTTTCTGCAACTTAAGACTTTCAAATCTTATGAGCCGTAAGGGTCCCACAAGAGAGTTCTCCTTACGAGTCGTGAGGATCTCGCAAGTGTATTTTCTCCTTCGGAATCGTGGGGATCCCTAAGTGTGTTGTTCCTTTGTGAGTCGTAAGGATCTCACGCAGGTGGTTTCTCCTTACAGGGTCGAGAGGACCCTATAAGTGTTTCTTAACGAGGTTGCGCCCTTTCAGGTTTTCACAAACACTCGCCGGTAGCCCTGCTGTTTTTACTCACGGAGCCCTTTCGGGTTTTCATCCGTGCCCATTTTGCTTATGGACATACCGTTTTTTTTTATTCTTTTTAATTTTTTTTATTTTTTTTTACGAGGTCGCGCCCTTTCGGGTTTTCACGAACACTCGCCGGTAGCCCTGCTGTTTTTACTCACGGAGCCCTTTCGGGTTTTCCTCCATGCCCGTTTTGCTTATGGACATACCGTTTTTTTTTCTTCTCTTTTTTTTATTTATTTATTAACGAGGTCGCGCCCTTTCGGGTTTTCACGAACACTCGCCGGTAGTCCTGCTGTTTTTACTCACGGAGCCCTTTCGGGTTTTCATCCGTGCCCATTTTGCTTATGGACATACCGTTTTTTTTTGTTTTTTTTTTATATTCTCGTCAACCTGAGAATGCTGCGGTAGTAGTTTAAAAATATTTCGGTCATTTGCAAGTTTTAGGACATTGCGGTCCATCATTAGTTTAAGGACATCTCGGTCCGTTGTTAGTTTAAGGACGTTTCGGTCCGTTGTCGCCGTATTTGAGGCGAATATCTGGTTTATTGACTTTTCGGTCTATGAGTCCTTCTCCATGAATGAACATGATGCCCCCGGCGTGTCCGTCTTCTTTAGAGATTGCCTCCTCTTTGGCTGTTGATAGAGCCGGCGGAGGATTTGACGTTTCTCCCCTGTCGTCTTCAAGGACGATCGGAGGATCTTCAGCAGGAGGGTCCGGCTGTAACATCATCCCTACCATATCTTGGAAGAGGAGCGCCATCTGCTTTATGTTAGCCGCTTGCTCTGCAGCTTCTTTGTCCCTCTTTTCGAGGACTCTGCGTAAAAAGTCAGCGTCGGTTTCTTGTTCTTGACGCTCATCCGAAGACGTTTCAGAGCTTTCTTTTGGCTCAGTGAGTGCAGCCATTGTAGTCATCATTTCCTGAAGCTTTTGTTGTTGCTCTTGGGCTTTCGTCACAGATGGGTGAGCGGTCGGTGGCCCGTAGAAGTGCGGCTTTCCTCCTTTCCAGAAGCCATATAAACAGTGTGCACCACCATGCCCCCAGATTTGGGGCGTTTGTGTTCAGCGCTTTTATGCTTCGCCATGTTCACAGGGGCTTTTTGTGGCCTCCTTTTTTGAGTGATTGGAGTTAAGGGAGCCGTTGTAGTGGGCACCCAAGTAGCTTTTGCTTTTTGTGGTTTGACAGAGTAATCCTTCCCCTGCCGAACCTTCATCTTTTTCTGTCGTCGGAGGCAGTCTTGATCGATCACCGACTCTTGGACCCGTCGCCAGACTTTGTAAATTTTAGAGGACAGCCGTTGAGGGGGCTGCTCTAACTTCTTCTCTGGAGTATTCTCCACAGGTGAAGGAGTTCGTTTCAACATCGCAGTAGGAGAGTTTCTGCGCACCATATTCAGCAATTCAAAGCTGTTCCCGATTGGAACAGCAGTATCGATCCTCACCATCGGAGCCGACGGAGTTATCCCAGAAGGGGAGTTGCCCCCAGCCTTCCTTACTCGACGCCAGTGGCGACGTCGGGCATGTCGTGCTGATGGGGTTGTTTCCACTATAGGGGTGATCTCCTCATGCCGCCTGTGTTGGTCAAAATATACTGGTACCAGCTTTTTAAAGATCGACGTCCGTTGAACGGGGACGGCCAACTTGTCAGAAGCGGACTTTTGAACATGGGAAGCAACCT
This sequence comes from Agapanthus africanus, assembly GCA_030015575.1. Lineage (NCBI taxonomy): Eukaryota > Viridiplantae > Streptophyta > Magnoliopsida > Asparagales > Amaryllidaceae > Agapanthus > Agapanthus africanus. The sequence goes on from CM057343.1 coordinate 589,833,417, forward strand.
TGGTGATTTTGCCAGGAACGGGAGTTAGAATGGCTATCCGCTTCGGGATAACGCCTTCTGGTATGGCGATCTTCTTCATGAGCCTGTTAGAGCTCTGGCCTAGTCCGTTAAAAACTGAAGCAGTGGAGTTGGACGACCCGTTGAGAGGGGTCGCGACAGTGGTAAGTCGATCGAAGACCGACTTCTTTGGTGCGTTGAAGCTCATTGGTGGGAGCATGGTCCCAAAAAATAGTCCAGTGGTGGCTTGAGCCACCTGCTCTACCGGAATTTTGAAAAGGGAGGCCGCTTGGGGCCCATAAGTCACTCCTCCAGCAATGACGGAGCGAGAGTTATCGCTGCGGGCGGTGCAGTTCGAAGCCATCGATTTTCTGTTTTCTGCATAAAGCAAGACACCAAATCTTAGTACCTTGAATCCACAGGCAATCACAGCAAACCACGATTTGTTCGCGAACACGACACACGAAGTGTGGAGTGGAAGAAGGAAGAGGTCCCACCGGGCGTGCCAGAATCTGTTCCCCTCCGAAAGGCGGTGCACAGGACCGCGATGGCCTGACGCTGAGATTCGGGGCAGATGCTATTTGGTTTTATCCGTCTACCTCTCCGAAAATGCCAAGTTGATTTATGGCATCTTGCATCGGAGGTTTAGATGGATGCGGCCGATATAGCAGACTTCGTCAGATTCCCCCTCAGGGTGAGGGGTTTTTGATTATGGGGACGCTCTTCCCTGCAGGCGCAAGCCCCTGCAGTTAATTACGCTACCGCATCGCGGTAACAACTTTCTCCTTCTCCAGAATTTCACTTCGTGTCGTGTGTGTTTGTTTTGTTTGTGGTTGCCCGTGGATTGTATACGGAGACTGAGTAATGCCGTCGCCCGTAGGACGTGGATTAGTCCAAATCCGTATTTACTTAGATTTGGGTTTGGTGTTTTTAGTTTAAGGATACGTTAGTCGCGTTGCGGCTAAGATCAACTTAAACATTCGTTAAGGATACGTTAGTCCTGTTTGAGACTAAGATCAACTTAACGTGATCGTTTAGATCCGACAAAAGAGCGTTTGGGCCCTATTGTTCCAGTTTGGGAGATTCATAGTCCAATTTGGGACTAAAGTCTGTTTGGAGGATACGTTAGCCATTTTTGAGGCTAAGATCGACTCAAACGTTTGTTAAGGATACGTTAGTCCAGTTTGAGACTAAGATCAACTTAACGGGACCATTTAGGTCCGACAAAAGAGCATTTGGGCTCTATTGTGCCAGTTTAGGGACGTGGTGGTCCATATTCCAGTTTAGGGACGTGGTGGTCCAATATTAGTTTAGGGACGTTTCGGTCCGATATTAGTTTAGGGACGTTTCGGTCCACGAGTTTAAGGACCCCGCAGTCCATATTCATGTGTGGTCGTTGGGACCCGTCACCTCTCTGACGTCGTTGAAGGATTACAACGATAGGTGTCAGAGGAGTTCGGAGATGTACCCTCGAACCGGATGTAAATTCATTTAGGGAGCAGCCGTGCTCAGTCAATTTAATTTGAGGACTTATGGCCATGACTGGGCTAAGTCCAGTTGAATGTTCAACATTTTTATTTGTCTTTGGCCAATTAGGCCTGAGTTAGGGCTTTGCCCCTTTTTAAATAATGCACTGCATTATTTTTGTTTTGTTTGGACTCTGCCTTTTTTATAAATGATGCAGAGCATCTATTTTGTTTGGGTTCTGCCCTTTTATAAATGATGCAGAGCATCTATTTTGTTTGGGCTCTGCCCCCTTTTATTGCACTGCAATTTAATTAGGCCTACTAGGTCTTTTTGATTTTGGCCTGGCCCTTTAGGAAATGCATTGCATTTGTCAAGCGCTTTGCGCCAATCAGAGAGCGCAACAATGCAGATTTATAAGTGCAAAGCACTATTAATTTGAGAATCTTTTAGATTCAAAAACCAATGGTTCATAAAAGAAGTGCAAAGCACTATTTGATTTCTTGATCTAATTTAGATCAAAGAAAAACAAGTTTTTCTTTTTATTTCAAGAACCAAAGGTTCATAAAAGTGCAAAGCACTATTTTTTTTTATTTCTGTTTTTTCTTGTTTTAGAGAACCAGTGGTTCATAAGAAGTGCAAAGCACTATTAATTTAAGAACCTTTTAGGTTCAAGAACCGATAGTTCATAAAACAAGTGCAAGGCACTATTTGATTTAGATCTAAGAAAAAACAAGTTTTTCTTGTTTTTCTTATCTCAGAGAACCAAAGGTTCATGAAAGTGCAAAGCACTATTAATTTAAGAACATTTTAGGTTCAAGAACCGATGGTTCATAAAACAAGTGCAAGGCACTATTTTTATTTTTATTTTATTTTATTTATTTATTTATTGAAGATCCATGATCTTGTTCACAAGAGAAATTTCTCTTCTTTCAAAGGTTTTTACCTTTTTTTTTATTCTTCAAGAGTTCTCAAGGGTTCTCTTCTCTCTCTTTTTTTTAGCAAGGTGTTGATGATTTTGAAATAAGGTCTGGGGTCCTTTTTATAGTGCTCATAAATTAGTTAAATTTGTTACATAAATCTTTTTCTGAGTGATTTGGGTAATTTTCCCCACCGTTGAATTTTTGATCCAAAGGCCCCTGCTTTACAGAAGAAAATCTTCTTATTTTAACAAGAACAGAAAACATTTATTCTGTTTTGCGCAACTCCCCAGCGCGTGACACGTGTCGCGCAGCTATGCTTGCGCAACTGCGCAGACACGTGTCGCGCAGTTTTTTTTTTTTTTAGTTGCGCAGTTGCGCACTGCGCGCGCTGACACGTGTCGCGCAGCGCACTGCGCAGCTGCGCTGACACGTGTCGCGCAGTGTACTGCGCAACCTTTTTTTTTTTTATAGTTGCGCAGTTGCGCACTGAGCACTGCGCAGTTGCGCACTGCGCGCGCTGACACGTGTCGCGCAGCGCACTACGCAACCTTTTCTTTTTTTTTTATAGTTGCGCAGTTGCGCACTGAGCACTGCGCAGTTGCGCACTGCGCGCGCTGACACGTGTCGCGCAGCGCACTGCGCAGCTTCGCTGACACGTGTCGCGCAGCGCACTGCGCAACCCTTTTTTTTTATAGAGATTTGCTCTGATGGAGTACGCTACCTTGGGCGCTGTGCTAACGTGTCTGATTTTGACACGTGGCGCTCTGTGTGCAGCGCAGGAGAAATGAAGCGTTACTTCATTTATTTTAACTTTTATTCTCAAGACAGAGTTTTGCTCTGATTGGAGAAAAACAGAAGCATTGCTTCTTTTCCCACCTTGGAATTTGAACAGAGCTTTGCTCTGATTGGGGTAAACACACTTTCGCAGGGAAACGCGATTGCACTGAGCACGTGCAACAAGCCGTTAAACCTCTAGGTGTCCCTAGTAGGAGGAGTGTTGTCTCCTGAGGGTTTTAAGCGGATTACACCCACAAAATCCTATCAACTCGGCCATTTGACTTTTGTTCACCAATTAGGTTTTCTAAGAAGGAATTCTATTATCGTCGACTCATAAATTATCCACCCATATTCTTCACGCTTCCTCATTATTTAACTTAAGATTATATATGTTCTATAGACTTACTTAGCTTTCGACATTTCTTAAGTTTTCCTTCTAGGTTTCCATCTCCACTTAGGAATTTCTATCAACTCTACTAAAGATACAAGTTCTGGTTTTCATTCCTTTCTCTCATCTAAACTCTAATCACATATCCCCACGTGTGTGTAAATATCACCCCTACACTTGGAAATTCAAATCAAGCAATCGTACTCTCGTCCATTGTCCAAAGCACTTATTAATTCGTTAATTTTGAATTTCGCTTACACATCCTTCATGCGACTGTTAATACTTCTTGAGGTACCAACAACCGATTACAAGATGCCTTAGCACTTTAAAGCGTACTTCCTAGTTTTTGCAATACCCAAGGCTTTTAGCAGTGACTCCCAAACCAGTTGGTCTAAGGCACTAGGTGATGAAGCACCCTCGCTAAAGATTTTTCTATTTTTACAGCCTTAAGTAATCACAAAAACCAGTGTCCATTTTTTTTTATTCACTTTTTTTTTCTTTATTTTTATTGTACTAAGGACTTTTAGACAAGAGCATTTCAAGGTCTCTTCTACTATTCCAAGTTTTAAGGTGCGTGATTGTGCAAATTGTAGGGTATACATTTTCAGAATCTAGACTTAAGCTAGGAACTATTTTTCAAACTTATACTCTAATAAGAACATCAATACTCTTCCCTTGTTTCGACTTAGTCTAAAAAGTGAACCCAAAATTTGCCTATTTCTAAATAAACTACAAGGCATATACTTTCTACCGTTAAACTTTAAGAAATGTTATTTTTAGGGTTTTTGATTCACTAAGTCTAAGATCTAGTTGTTTCTAGCTAGTTAACCTATATGTCAAACTCTAGTCAAATAAGGTCAAAATTGAATACATAAATTTTTATAATTTTCAAAATTTTTCAATTTTTATGGGTTTTCAAATAAATATGCAAATGCAAAAATATGTACAAATGAATGCGAAGGAAGAAGACGTACCGAGCATACCCCCAAACTTGAACTTGACAGTGTCCTCACTGTCATACTAAACTAAGAGGGTCAAAATACCGGCACTCCCCTGTTTATTTAATTATAATTTTTTTATATTTTTTTTATTGTTAAGGAAAACAAAAATATATACAGAAAGGCCCTCCCCCAAACTTCATTTAAACTATGTTAGACATTACTGCCAAACTTTGCATAGACCAAAAGTCAACACCAACCAGTTGAAAAATTTATCAGTAAAGAGTATTGGTTGGTGGAAGAATAAGTTGTGGCGGTCCAAAAAGAATTGGGGAAGATAGAAGTGGTGGTATGGAAGGTATGGAGGTGAATAGACAGGAGGTGGTGATGAATCAAAACGAGAATGCGAATGATCAGCAATCAGTGGAATATTGGCATTCTCGTAGCTTATTAAAAGAAATGGGGGTGGTTCAACTTCTAAAAGAGGAGGTTGACTAACCACAATATCCCCAAAATGTTCCTGTGGGTCCTCTATTGATGTGGCATCATCCATCAATTTCATATGATATTCAATTATAAGGGAACTGATCTCTACGATGTCCGCCATAGTCCAACCGAAAACTTGCCGCCTATCTTGTAAGACCATCAAAAGGGCGTTCTCTTGCTCAAGGGCTAGAGAAGCCGATATAACAATAGGAAAGGTCTCATTCTCACCTATGTAAGCATATTCAAGGTGAGGCGGTAAGGACATGAGTTCGAGTTTTGGAGGCGAAAGAATTATTGCGGAATCTACCTCGAACTCAAAGGACTCCAACACAGGTTCGAAATCACTGCAAACAACCGATTCGGATGGTTCAACTAACTCATCTAAAAATTCAAAAGACTCATATTCAGGCTGTGAGTCGTCATTATCCGAAAAAGTGAAACATTCATAATCAATATCGGTTGTGTCAACGGTGGTAGGCTCAAAGAGGGACGCACTAGTGGCGTCAAAACTGTTTTCATCAAATAGAAATCTTTCAAGCTCGCAGTCCTCCTGCGTGATTTCGTGAATAGAGCAAACTTCTCGTGTACTAGTTTTAGGCACGGGGGGCAGACTTCCCATCTTATAAATATTGAACTCACTAGACATCTTCCCAAAGGATAGAGTCATGGAGCCATTGCGACAGTTTATTACAGCATTGGAAGTGGCCAAAAATGGTCGACCGAGGATCACCGGAATTTGGTTTCTTGGGTTAGCAACAGGTTGTGTATCCATAACAATAAAATCAACGGGGAATATGAACTCCCCAACTTTGATCAACACATCCTCTAGCTGACCCTTTGGATGGGTGATTGATCAATCAGCCATTTGGAGAGTACAACGAGTAGGTTTCAACTCTCCAACCCCTAATTGTTCGTACACGGAGTAGGGAATCAGGTTAACACTAGACCCAAGATCTAAAAGTGCTCGATTAATTTTCTTATCCCCAATTGTGATTGAAATCGTAGGACAGCCAGGGTCCTTTCGTTTTTGGGGCAAGGTTTGATGGTGGTTAATAGCATTGCTCACTGCACTAGCCACTAGCACTTTCTTGGGTACTTGAGATGCCTTTCTCTTCGAGGTGCATAAGCCCTTTAAGATTTTCGCGTATGAAGGGACTTGTTGGATAGCATCCAAGAGAGATATATTTATGCTAACCTGCTTAAATATCTCCACAATCTTCTCTACTTGTGCAGTTGGTTTATTAGGACTCAACCTGTCTGGAAATGGAGCATTTTGAAAATTCGTTGAGTCAAATGTCTGTGGAGTAGAATGTGGAGTAGGAACGGATCCCGGTGTAGATGTGTTCATGTTGTGAGAAATGGGTCCGTTCGAGCTAGAAGAAGTAGAGCCATGTGACGGGTGGAGAATAGGCTCTAAAGAAAAAGGTGAAGAAGAAGATGAAGAAAATGAAGAAGGGGAAGGTGACGATGGAGAAGACGAAGAAAAAGAAGAAGAAGAACCACCGGCAGGGATGTCATCATGAGTTCCCACATTATTTTGCAACTCTCTTCCAGATCTCAACGTGGTCACCGCATTTACATTGTGATTGTGATATGCATTTTGTGTGTGACCGGGATTTGGCAATGGTTGAGATGGAAGCTTTCCCTTTTCTCTCTCGCTCAACGCAGCAGTTAATTGTGCAATTTGTGCCTCAATAGATTAGATACTTTGATCGTGTGAGGCATTGTTATGCATCAAAGATTGAACATAATTTTCAAATCTTGCCGCGGATTCTGTAGATTGCTTAAGAAATGCATCTAGACTTTTTTCGAGCGAGATAACCTTATCATCATTTGGTTGAACCAAATTGTTCGTTTGATTTGTATAAGGTTGTTGTTGGAAAGGTTGCCGGTTTTGAGTTTGTGAAGGTGCTTGTTGTTGTTGTGGAGGAGGTCTTTGAAAATTGTTATTTCCTTGGACTTGTTGATTTTGGTTCCAAGCGAAATTTGGATGACTCCTCCACCCCGGATTATATGTCGAAGAGTACGGATCGTTTCTTTGTCGTTGCTGAAATGCCGCATTGACTTGATCTTGTCCATGAATAGGTGCATTATAAGGACACTCTTCGGTTAGATGCGATGGATTCTAACAACAAGCACAAACAGTTCGTGTGGGTAAAACAGGGGCAGGAGAAGACGATGAGATTTTGGTCTCAATGGCTTCTAGCTTTTTCATAAGTGAGGCCATCTCGGCCTTCATAGCAATCGACATATCTACTTGATGTATGCCTGCCCTAGATTGACCAACAGAAGAAGATGATGTGGTCTTGGTACTCTCCCACTGAATTGTTTGCTCACTAAGATCCTCAAGAAACTGCCACGCTTCGTCGCTAGACTTGGAAAGAAAATGACCTTGACATATGGTTTCTAGCAACTGCTTCGTTGCCGAGTTCAATCCCTCGTATAATGTTTGGCAAAGTTGCCAACTTTCGATCCCATGATGAGGGCATTGAACAAGTAGGTCTTTAAATCTCTCGAAGCACTTCCAAAATGGTTCGGAAGGAAGCTGTGAAAATTGTATAATCTCGTTACGGATTCTAGCAGTTTTGTGATGAGGATAGAACTTTTTCAGAAAAGCTCTCACAAACTCATCCCAATTTCTAATGGAATGTGATGCGGTGCTATATAGCCACTTCTCGGCTAGGTCACATAAGGTAAAAGGAATGACCCTTAGCCTTATAGCGTCATCACTTAATTGGGTCGTTTTCATCATAGCGCACACATTTTGGAATTTATTAATAAAAATATATGCATCTTCAGATTCCAAACCATGAAATTTTGGCAGCATATTGATGAAATGTGGTTTTATTTCAAAGTTGTCCCCATTTGCCGGTGGGGGTGAAAGACATGTAGGTAAAGAAGTGCGGACGGGGTAGAAGAGATCCTGGAGCGCAACTCGTGCGGGCGCTACAACAGGCGGAAGATTCGGGTTATTCACACCTAACGGAGGTGGAATCATTCCCGTCGGTAAGGTATCATTGGGGTCGTGTCCCGACATACCTTCGAAAGAAGAATTTGAAGGTGGAGGTAAGGAAATGGACGGAATGTCGACGAAGGGTTCGTCGAAGGGTTCGTCGGTCGGTACCAACGAAACACGGACTAATCGGACGTTAGTATCCCTAGTCCAAAATGACATACACTAAAAGGGGTAGTGTAGTCAGAAAAAAGAAAGACAGAATGTGGGGGTAAGATAACGTCAGTGAAGGGAAGTGGTGGAAGTGAGTTGCAAGTTTTCTTAGCGACAAGTTGCAAGTTTTGAAAAGATTTTTTCTTTTTTTTTTATGTGTGAGTTTTGCAAAGAAGTTTTCAAAAGAGACTCGTGACACAATTTCTATCAACCACACATGCACAATCAGGCCTAGATCTAGGGTCGCCTAGGTCTGCTAGACAGCTCCTAACTAGGGCTAGAAATAGGACCTCAAACCGCCTCTTCACCGACAAGTACGGCCAGGTAAGTGGGAAGGAACCACAGTAGTGGGCCTAATTAAAAACCACTAGCCTAGACAACGCAAAGTCAGTTAGGATAAACGGTCGATGCCTATACTAGCCTTTTCCTATTGAGCTCGATGTCCTTAGGGCTGAGTCTAGTATTTTTTTTAATTAATTGTGGTCAATGCACATGCTTTAGGTGTTTTCTGGGGTCCTGGAAAGGGAGATGAAATCCCCACCCAATCTGAGTTTGGTCAATTAGCCCCTTAAAGTCCGATTAAATTATGCAAAACAATAAAATTCACTTGCAATCAATTTTTAGCGCGGCGCAAAGAAACCTGCAGAAAATCTGTTATTTAGAAAGGGGAGAAGATTTTTCGCGCAAAGAATTCCTGCAGAAAATTTTCACAGAAAGATATATGGTAGGTTGCAGAGGGGAGGATGAGAAAACAAACCAGCAAATTTTCAGGTGCTGACGTGGCCAAGGCGCGGCGGAACCGCGGTCCAGGGGGGACTTGTATGGCGGAAGAGCGGTCGTCTGGGCTGATCTCTCTCTGAAAAAATTGCACTGCTCTGTTATCAATTTTCCCCTCTGTTCTGATATGCACTTTTCTGATTTACCCTCTGTAAATCTTCAGATCCGCGATTCTTCGCTGTTCTGCAAGATTCAAACAATACACCCCCTTCAAACAGATCAAAATTGATAATTTTTTATTTCTTTTTTTTTCATTTTCAGATTTTTATAATTTTTTAAAATTTATATCAACCCGAAATTACACAGAAAGAAATTTTACGCCATCCCTGGCAACGACGCCATTTGATTACTCCAAAAATTTGTATTTACTGCAATCAGAAACGGCATCGCTTTGCAGCTAGCCGGTGAGTACGGGTCGATCCACAGAGATGGGTAGTTTTCTTAAAGTGTCTTTACGAGTTGATTCCAAATGTTGTATTGGATTGATTAAATCTAAAAACTAGATCTATCACTAAACTAAATTAATCTAAATTAAAGTCTTGCTAGGGTTAGGTTTAGGGGAAGTTTGGAGATTAAAGGTTTCCTCACCGCTTTCATTGCCCTATTTTAGATCTATTAGATGTTACGGTAATTATCAATAAAGTGGATCCGAATCTTTTGGGAAGATGTTTCTTCCTCTAGATTCGTATCCTTCCTTTATTGATAGTTACCCTAACCCCCATGGAAAACACGCGCAACCGGCCCTTTATACTATGGTTCATCATTACCTCGTGGGTAGGATGCCGTAGGGAGCTGTTGTGTGTGCATGCATGGAGTTCTAACTCTTAGGTGTGGATGGCATGAAAGGGGTGAGAGATCTCATCTCTCAAACATTTTCCTAAGGCTAACCCTAACAAGCGAGGAGACTACTCGCTCATTAGGGGATGATAAGACATACTAATTAAAAGAATTAAAACAAAGACATAAAATAACTTACTAGGTTGACGGCTCCCTCCAAGCAATATAGAACAGATCTGAATAATACTCCCAGCAATTCTGAATTTTATTGATTGAAAAGAGGCATAGGGTTTTATAATTTTTTATTACAATTTATAAGCAAATAGGAGAATTAGGGTTTCAGAGTCTCGCGCATGTGCAATTACAGATATGCCCACGTAAAATCCAAACCCCCGCACCGACGCACCGACACGAGAAAAATACACCGACACGGGCACTATACGGCCGCGGAACCGCGGCAAATGTAGGCCTTGGGCCGCGGTTCCGCGGCCCTTTGGTGAGGTCAGCTCACCAAACTTCAGGGTATTCTTTAGGGTGTCTTTTCCTCTCTGTTTCTTCAGTACTTTTCTCTATTTGGGTTCTTGGTCATTTCCAGATCTTCAGTAAAAACTTGTAGCGATCTTTTAACCGTTTGCCTCGACATTTTGGACCTTGCACTGTTCTTCATCTAGGCTTGACTAGGATCCGTCTACTTGTTGGTCAAAAGTCCATTTTCTGTATCAACTTCCGTCAAGAGTACCTGTTTATTTATAAAACGGATAAGAATAGGGGAATAAAAAATGCAATATTATGGTCTGAACATCAAACCGCGACTTGTTCGCGAAACACGACACACGAAGTGTGGAGTGGAAAGAGGAAAAGGTCCCACCGGGCATGCCAGAATCTGTTCTCCGCCGAAAGACCGGGAAGACTGACGTCTTGGCTGAATTTGGGGACAGATGCTATTTGGGTTTTATCCGTCCACCTCTTCGAAGATGCCAAGTTGATTTATGACACCATGTATTGATGGTTTAGACAGATGCAGCCGTTGCAGCAGACTTCATCAGATTCCCCCTCATTTGAAGGGTTTTTGATTGTGGGGACGTTCTTCCCTGCAGGCGCAAGCCCCTGCAGTTAATTACGCTACCGCATCGCGGTAACAACTTTCTCCTTCTCCAGATGGTCACTTCGTGTCGTGTGTGTTGGTTTTATTTTTGGTTGCACGTGGATTGTATACGGAGACTAATTTATGTTGTCGCCCGCAGGGCGTGGATTAGTCCAAATCCGTATTTTCTTAGATTTGAGTTTGGATTGGGTTTAAGGATCGTTAATCTCATTTGAGACTAAGATCAACTTAAACGTTTGTTAAGAATACGTTAGTCTAATTTTAGACTAAGATCAACTTTACCATTTGTTAAGGATACGTTAGTATAATTTTAGACTAAGATCTACTTAACAGGATCATTTAGATCCAACAAAAGAGTATTTGGGCTCTATTGTTTTAGTTTAGAGACTTTGCGGTCGAAAAGTTTAAGGACATCATAGTCCATGGAGTTTAAGGACATCATAATCCATAGTTTAAAGACATCATAGTTTATGAGTTTAAGGACCTCACAGTCCATGGTAGTATAGAGACATTATAGTCTGTAAAGTTTAAGGACATCATAGTCCATGAGTTTAAGGACCCCACAGTCCGTAAAGTTTATGGACATCATAGTCCATGAGTTTAAGGACCCCACAGTCCTTGGAATGTCTGGTTGTCGGGACCCGTCACCTCTCTGAAGACGCTGAAGGATTACAACGACAAGTATTAGAGGAGTAAAGAGATGTACCCTTGAACCAATATTGGTTGGGGGATCTGTAGTCCAATTTGGGACTAAAATCAAAGATATATGAGCATATGGGCTCAATTAATCTGAATGAGGGTTCTGTGGCCACTTTGGGCTCGGCCCATTCAGTAAAAATGTTAAACATTTAACAATGCTGAGCATTGGTTTGGTTTCTGACAATTGTTTTTTTTTTGTCTTTTATTGATTGCTGAGTGTTCAGTTGATAAAACTGCACATTTGTATTACATTTTTCTACCATTTTCATATTAAAAAAGGACTTTATTATAATATATTATACATATGAGGGTTTATGTGTAAAAACACTATTTTCCATGTGTAAATATATTTTAATTAGCATTTGGTAGAAAAATGTATGCAAATAAATTCATTGACCTAATCCTAGTAGAACTAAGTCTACTAAATATTATTTGAGGAGTTGTGCAAAAGATTTCCAATTGTGCAGAATTTTTCAAAGACTAGAATCAAGCAAATCAAGTTGTTGAAGAAGACTTGCCTAATTAAGAATCAAAACTTGAAGACCAAGTCTGGCAGCAACCACGAGAAGATTTCCAAATTCTTAAATTTCCAGATATCGACACATGTCACAGGGAGCAAGCCCTAAAAGTTTGATCAATTGATCTCGACCATTGGCCGCGGATCCGCGGCCAAAACCCCACTTGGGCCGCGGATCCGCCGCAGATATAGTGAGTTGGGAGTTGAGGATTTTTGGGAAAAATCTTGTCTACATTTTACCTAATTTTGAAGCAAATGATTCTGGCTTTGCACTATAAAAAGGCACCGAGAGCCTCTTAGAAAATTCATCAAGCCGACGCGATCACGAAGTCCCAGACGGCTCATGCATCCAGGCTGATCATCAACGGTTCATCTACCTCCTTGGAAGAGATCGAGAAGCAACTAGTTTTGTAACCATTTTTAAGGAATAAAGTGTAGATTGTTCAAGTTGATTAATAAAGGTAGTTATTTTATTTAATTCTTTTGCATTATGTTTTCCCTCTCTGTATTTTCATCTTCTTCTCCCAACATGCGCAAGTAATTCTCCGCTTGTTAGGGTTCGTAGGATTAGGGTAGGCTAATGGATGATAAACATCCCTAAACCCTTTTTAAGTCCTATAAAGTTTATGAACTTTATCAAAAGAATCATTAACATCCTAATCGGGCGCGCTAGCAATTCTTTGCTAGTTCCGACCGCGATTAGAGATTAGATTAACGATTATTTTGGTAAAGGCTAGATAATGAACGGAGTTCCGTGTCGAGATAAAGGTTAAGAGTGGGATTCCTTTTCCCTCCAGAAACCCTAATCTACACGTATCACCGTCGTTCTAGTTTTAAATCTATTAATGGATAAAAAGGGTAACTTTTAATTAATCGTCCATGACTACTAAATCCTAACGAACCCTACAAGCCTTCTTATTATATTATCTAAATCTTTAAAATAATCTAGATCTATATTTTTGCATTCTTGCTTAACGTAGATGTAGAAACCATTCTACAACAATCTTATTTCTTCCTCCTTTCTCAACACATCTAAAGTAAGAGTAAAAAGGTTCCACGTTTCCCTGAGGACGACCCGTACTCATCTCGGTCTAGCTACGCGCGACACCGTTATTGATTGCGGTTATTCTACTAAACACACTCTTTCGAGACCAATCAAATGGCGTCGTTGCCAGGGAAACGTGCGTAATTTTTTATTCTTGCTATTTGTGTTGAATTCTTAGACGATTCATATCATTATTAAAACAAAACTGCAAATTGCATATTTAACGATTTGTGTGTGAATTTTGCGAGGGAATCTGGAGTCACGGACTTGAGGAAATAGGAGATCTAGGGTTTCACACTTCTCTGGTATCTTTCTTAACCCCTTCTCTCTCCTCTCAAATCCAATAAAATCTATTTTCTGCAGGATTCTTTGCAAAATATTCGCCGCTCAAAAATCTTTTTTCAAAGTTTTGTTTTGCGGTTTGTTTTTGCATATTTTAATACGGATTTTTAAGGGGCAAGACCAAAATCCAGATTAGGTGGGGATTTCATCACCCTTCCTAAGCTCCACAAATCATAAACCGAGCATCTGCATCAACCCTTCATTAATTTAAAAAATATCTAGACCAGATTCTAAGGACTGTCGCGCTCATTAAGGACAGAGGAAGGTCGTGGGTAATCTATCGCTTATCCGTATTACTTTTGTAGTGCCTAGGCAAGTGTGTCAAAGGCTAGTGGTTTTTAATTAGGCCCACTACTGTGGTTCCTTCCCATTTACCTGGCACTTACCTGGCTACAAGGGTAGTACGGAGGCGGTAGAGGATTGATCCTGCGGCTTGTCCTTTGGAAGTCTAGGAGCGGTCTAGAGACTGGACCTAGGTAACCATAGTTCTAGGGTTGTTTGTGCATTTTTGTGTGATTTGTCTAAATCCGTCATTTTTCAAAACAAACCAATTATTTTTCCCCTTCCCCCTTCTTCTCTTCTTATAATGGGTGACCCAAACAAACGATTTCTTGCCGAGCTTTGCTGTCCACAACCAGATATCTCTTGTTTTCGTAATCCCTTCGGTATACCGTCCGGCTCTTCCATGTCCTTAAGAGATCATATAGAACAAGCAGGAATAAACAGTTGGCCATCTCAGTCTAGGTCTTATCAACCGTATCCTAATCCTACACCTGTTTCAGTTCATACCCAAAGTGAGGAAGCCCTTAGACGAATGTCCATTGCTGAGCACATAGCTAGGTCTAGAGGTCAAAGTTTCAACCCGGACCAATATCAACCATCACCTCCACTTTCCAAAGAAGAGTTTGATAGCCAGCCAACCAACCAACCCATATCAATATTCTTCTTATCATAATATTGATCCTGCTCCTACCCAAATTCCACAACCATTCTATTCCAATCAATCGAGTCCGACTTTTCCACCTACTCTAGACAGTTCTTCTAATCAGTCATTTGGGAGTTTTAATTATCCACAGGAATTTCAATCTTATACTGAAACCCCTTATCAACCCAAGACTAGTCTGGAGCAAACATTAGAAAAATTTATGGAACTGTCGAACCAAATTATGAAGGATTTGGGTAGTAAGACAGAACTGTACACCCTTCCTAATCAAACCTCCTGTTTCCAAACTGAAATCCACAACTCCAGTTTCATAGATTCATCAAGTACACCAAATAGAATGACTGATAAGTTGTGTGACTTTGTAGTGTTTGATTTACCCGACTGTGAAGGGTTCATTTCAAGTGAAACCATACCCAACCCTTGTGATCTCTACACCTCCACTCTTGAACCAAAACTGATTGAAAACCATACTTTTGATGAGGTGTTTGAGAATTTTAACCTTCACTTGAATGAGGTGATTGACGTTGGGGATATATTGATTGATGAACCCGAAATTTTGGATGATTTTGTCCCACCAATTCATCAAATCCTTTCACTTCCTTGTGGTCATCATCTTGAGCCTTTAATTCTTCCCGAACCCCAAATATGTCTTGAAGTTGATGATAATGGTATACCCGAAGATCAGACCGAAATACAGCCTCCATCTTCCACATCTGGTTCAGCAACACTCGACACACCAATTTGTTTACCCATTTCACCTTCTACTTTCTCTAGTTCTTCTTCTGTTCCTATAGTTTCAGTGAGTTTTGATGAATCACAATCCGTTAATTCAAGTTCAATAATACCAGAAATTCAACTTGATTTGGCTATTTTTGAAAATGAGGTAGATGAGTCTTTCGAGTCCTCTACCTCAATAATTTTTGAATCAAGTAGGATAAATTCTGGCACAAAACTCTTTGACAGCAAAATGTTCAATCACACCATTGATAAAAGTTTTGAAGAACTTTTTGCTGACGAACTTGAATTTTTAAACAATACGGATTTTGTGATTAATCAATCTCCACCTATAGAGGTTGGACCGTCACCATTCCTTCTTCCTAATCATTCACATTCATCCTCATTCTTTCTTTTCACTAATTTCAAACCCTTTCCAGACCACCTCTTATCCCTTCCCCACTTTTTCTTGACTCGATACAACACATTCTTCCACCAACCTATACGATATACTGATAAAATCTTTGAATAGTTGGTGTTAACTTTTGGTCTTTATAAAGTCTTACTTTGACCAAATGACTCACCCCCTCTTAAAATGCTTCGTATTGTCTAACTCATGTTTGAGGGGGGGTTATATTTTTGGCTCTTGAACATAACTTTTGTCCTCAAATTTGTGAGCCAAAAATAAGTTTGGGGGAGGATTTTCACTTTCATATATTTTTTCCTCCATTAATAATGTCCTCCCAAGCTTACAGGTTTTTGTGATCCAGCAGATAGCAACAGTGATGACACTGTTGAAAACAAGTTTGGGGGAGGTTTGTGCTTATTTACGCATACTTTGCATTATACTATATATATAAGCACAAAAAAAAATTTTAACAAAAGAGTAGAAAGTGAAAAATTACATCCAAAAGATAGGAATAGTTTAAGAAAACCAAGAAAATTAGAAGTTTTCTTAAACGAACTGGTAATAAGTAGTTATGAGCCGTTGTCCCAAGGGTTAATAAGATGAAGGAATTCACTAATCTGAGAATAAAAATAAGTCTGAAAAATAGTTTCTATTCTGGAAGCCAAACATTTGAATGTTGATACCCTACTATATGCACTTACACACGTCTTGAAACTCGGGATAGTAGAGTATACCTTGAAATGCTCTTGTTTAAAAGCCAAAGTATGAAGGAAATGAAAAAAATGAAGAAAATATAAAAATGGTGAAAAGAAAAAAATGAACACTGGTTTTGTATCGCCAAGGCAGCAATAAAAAAATATAGCGAGGGTGCCTCTTCACCTAGTGCCCTAAGGCCAACTGGTCTGGGAGTCACTGCTAAGCCTTAGGTGGTGCAAGACGAGGAAAATATTATCACCTAATCAGCAAGCACATGAGTAATCGGTCGGTTAGTATCTCAAGAAGTATTAACGGTCGCATGAAAATGTGTGAGCAAATCTAAATATTCATCAAATTAAAAAGTACTAAGATAGATGGACAAGAGTATGATAGCTTGAATTGAATTCTCCGAGTGTAGGGATGTTCTTTACACACACGTGGGGTTATATGATAAATGTTTGGATGAAAGGTAGGAATGAAGAATAAAGACGATGTTTTATTGAGGGATGATGTGATTTCTAACATTTTTTCATGACTATTAAGATAGGGCTCATGACAACTGAAAAGCTAGTATAGTTAGAAACTCTTATTTTCAAAGTCTTTCTTTTATGGTTCTTATCTTTATATGTAAATTTCACCATCTCTCTTTTGTTATAGGATTTTGTGGGTGTAATCTGCTGAAAACCCTCAGGAGACAACACTCCTCCTACTAGGGACACTTAGAGGTTTAACGGCTTGTTGCACGTGCTCAGTGCAATCGTGTCTGCCTACGAAAGTGTGCTTAGTTTTCTCCTTTCTTTTTCTCCTCTTGAATAAACTAGTTTGCTCGGGACGATCAAAGATAAGTTTGGGGGTATTTGTTCAGTTGATAAAACTGCACATTTGTATTACATTTTTTCTACCATTTTCATATTAAAAAAGGACTTTATTATAATATATTATGCATATGAGGGTTTATGTGTAAAACACTATTTTCCATGTGTTAATATATTTTAATTAGCATTTGGTAGAAAAATGTATGCAAATAAATTCATTGACATAATCCTAGTAGAACTAAGTCTACTAAATATTATTTGAGTTGTTGTGCAAAAGATTTCCAAGTGTGCAGAATTTTTCAAAGACTAGAATCAAGCAAATCAAGTTGTTGAAGAAGACTTGCCTAATTAAGAATCAAAAGTTGAAGACCAAGTCTGGAAGCAACCACGAGAAGATTTCCAAATTCTTAAGGTTCCAGATATCGACACATGTCACAGGGAGCAAGCCCTAAAGTTTGATCAATTGATCTCGACCATTGGCCGCGGATCCGCAGCCAAAACCCCACTTGGGCCGCGGATCCGCCGCAGATATAATGAGTTGGGAGTTGAGGATTTTTGGGGAAAATCTTTTCTGCATTTTACCTAATTTTGAAGCAAATGATTCTGGCTTTGCACTATAAAAAGGCACCGAGAGCCTTTTGGAAAATTCATCAAGCCGACGCGATCACGAAGTCCCAGACGGCTCACGCATCCAGGCTGATCATCAATGGTTCATCTACCTCCTTGGAAGAGATCGAGAAGCAACTAGTTTTGTAATCATTTTCTAAAGAATAAAGTGTAGATTGTTCAAGTTGATTAATAAAGGTAGTTATTTTATTTAATTCTTTTGCATTATGTTTTCCCTCTCTGTCTTTTCATCTTCTTCTCCCAACATGCGTGAGTAATTCTCCGCTTGTTAGGGTTCGTAGGATTAGGGTAGGCTAATGGACGATAAACATCCCTAAACCCTTTTAAGTCTTATAAAGTTTATGAACTTTATCAAAAGAATCATTAACATCCTAATCGGGCGTGCTAGCAATTCTTTGCTAGTTCCGACCGCGATTAGAGATTAGATTAACGATTATTTTGGTAAAGGCTAGATAATGAACGGAGTTCCGTGTCGAGATAAGGGTTAAGAGTGGGATTCCTTTTCCCTCCAGAAACCCTAATCTACACGCATCACCGTCGTTCTAGTTTTAAATCTATTAATGGATAAAAAGGGTAACTTTTAATTAATCGTCCATGACTACTAAATCCTAACGAACCCTACAAGCCTTCTTATTATATTATCTAAATCTTTAAAATAATCTAGATCTATATTTTTGCATTCTTGCTTAACGTAGATGTAGAAACCATTCTACAACATTCTTATTTCTTCCTCCTTTCTCAACACATCTAAAGTAAGAGTAAAAAGGTTCCACGTTTCCCTGAGGACGACCCGTACTCATCTCGATCTAGCTACGCGCGACACCGTTATTGATTGCGGTTATTCTACTAAACACACTCTTTCGAGACCAATCAAATGTGGTCCCGTTGCTGTGAAAAAGTGTTTGTAGTTAATCGCAATCAATAACGGTGTCGCGTGTAGCTAGACCGAGATGAGTACGGGTCGTCCTCAGGGAAACGTAGAACTTTTTACTCTTACTTTAGATGTGTTGAGAAAGCAGGAAGAAATAAGAATGTTGTAGAATGGTTTCTAGATCTACGTTAAGCACTAATGCAGAATATTGATCTAGATTATATAAGGATGTAGTTAATATAATAAGGGGGTTTGTAGGGTTCGTTAGGATTTAGTAGTTATGGATGATTAATTAAAAATTACCCTTTTTATCCTTTAATAGATTTAAAACTAGAACGACGGTGATGCGTGTAGATTAGGGTTTCTGGAAGGAAAAGGGATCCCACTCTTAACCCTTATCTCGACACGGAACTCCGTTCATATCTAGCCTTTACCAAAACAATCATTAATCTAATCTCTAATCGCGGTCGAGACTAACAATAAATTGGTAGCGCGTCCGATTATGATGTTAATGATTCTTTTAGTAAAGTTTATAAACTTTATAGGACGTAAAAAGAGTTTAAGGATCTTCATCATCCATTAATCTACCCTAATCCTATGAACCCTAACAAGCGGAGAATTACTCGCGCATGTTGGGAAAAGAAGATGAAAAGACAGAGAGGGAAAATATAATGTAAAATGCAAAAGAATTAAATAAAACAATTACCTTTATTAATCAACTTGAACAATCTACACTTTATTTCTTAGAAAATGATTAAAAAAATTTGGTTTGCTTCTCGAACTCTTCCGAAGGAGGTAGATGAACAGTTGATGATCAGCCTGGATGCGTGAGCCGACTTAGACTTCGTGATCTCTTCGGCTTGATAACTTTTCCAAGAGGCTCTCGGTGCCCTTTTATAGTGCAAAGCCAGAATATTTAGGTTGGAAACTTGGTAAAATTCAGCAGTGATTGATCTCCCAAAATTGTAGCAAAAGATCTCTCTAGATTGCCGCGGATCCGCAGCCAACATGGGGGTTTGGCCGGGGTTCCGCGGCCAAAGGTGGAGATCTCTTGATGAGTTTTCTTGGGCTTTGTGATTGTGACATGTGGCAATCCTAGGCACCTTCAGAATTCAGAAATCTTCTCTCGGTTGCTTCCAGACTTGGTCACCAAGTTTTGCTTCTTAATTTGGCAAGTTTTCTTCAACATCTTGATTTGCTTGATAAATTCTGCATAACAACTTGGAAAATTCTGCACAATAATCTCAAATAAAATTTAGTAGGCTTAGTTCTACTAGGATTAGGTCAATGAATTTATTTGCATACATTTTTCTACCAAATGCTAATTAAAATATATTAACACATGGAAAATAGTGTTTTTACACATAAACCTCATATGTATAATATATTATAATAAAGTCCTTTTTTAATATTATGAAAATGGTAGAAAAAATGTAATACAAATGTGCAGTTTTATCAACTGAACACTGAGCACTCATTATAGCTCTGGGGATTTTTTTATAGAACAGTTTATGTTCATTTAGCGCACATGTGAGAAGCACATGTCGCGCTTGGCGCTGTGCGCCAGACAATGAGCGCATTGCGCTTCTGGTGAAGTAGCGCACACGTGAGGAGCACGTGGCGCGCTTGACGCTGAGCGCCAGTCAATGAGCGCATTGCACTTCTGGTGAAATAGCGCACACGTGAGGAGCATGTGGCACGCTTGGCGCTGAGCGCCAGTCAATAAGAGCATTACGCTTCTGATGAAGTAGCGCACACATGAGGAGCACATAGCGCGCTTAGCGCTGCACGCCAGTCAATGAGCGCATTGCGTTTCTGGTGAAGTAGCGCACACGTGAGGAGCACGTGGCGCACTTGGCGCTGAGCACCAGTCAATAAGCGCAGTGTGCTTCTTGTGAAATTTGGAACGCTAGGGCTCTGCAACGCTATGCGTTAGTTTTGGAGCATTGAAGCGCTTCTTTTGATTGGAGCGCTATGGCTCTTTTTAGGCAGTTTTGCACCCCGAGGATTAAATTTTTTTTCTTATAAAAGAATTTGTCTTATGAATCTAAGAACAAAGTTCTTTTTTTTACAGGAGATGTTTCAATCTCATATGTTTTTGGTGAAAGGCTTTGCCTTTTTGGATCTGTGATCCTAAGAGAATTGAATTATTTCCCCCCTTTTATAATGAGATATTATAATCTTTAAAAGACAATTTGTCTTATAGATCTATGATCTGAAGAAGATTAAGTTCTTCCCCTTATTTTTTATTATAAGATACTTTGATCTCTGTTGTGAAAGACCTTTGTCTTATAGATCTATGATCTTAGAAAAAGAAGTAAATTTTTCTTTTTATATGAGATGAATTTTTCTCTCTATTCTCTTTGTTCTTCTTCTTTTTTTTTACCTTGAAGAAAATTTTCTTCTTCTGAGAGCTTGCTCTTTGTTTTTGAAATTTCTCAAAGTTTATGGGGGGTTCCTCTATATCAGACTTGAAGTCTTGGGGCCTTTAATTAGGGCAAGCTGATTTATTGAATCAGTTGAAGAGATCTTTTCTCTAATTGATTTGTGGATGTTTTCCCCGTTGGATCTTTGATCCAAGAACTTCTGATTTACAGAAGGCAATTTTCTTGTTCTTAACAAGATTAGGAAGTCATTTCCCATATAGAATTTATTCTGTATTTTGGTGATTTTTAATCACCATTGGATCATAGATCCAACGGTGCTCTGATTTTCAGAGCACAATCTTTCTTGTTTGGAAAGATTGTGAGGAATGTTTCCTTAACAGAATTTTACTCTGGTTAATTGATGATTTTTAATCAAGTTCGTTGGATCTTTGATTCAACGGTTGGGAACATTTAGTTCCAGCGCTAGCGCTATCGTGCTTTGCATGTGGTGCGCTGCTCGGAGTGCAGCGCACTTAGCGCTAGCGCTTACGCGCTTTGCACGTGATGCGCTGCTTAGAGTGCAACGCTCTTAGCGCTAGCACTCATTTGCTTTGCACGTTGTGCGCTGCTTAGAGTGCAGCGCTCTTAGCGCTAGCGCTCATGTGCTTTGCACGTGAGCGCTGTCTCAGAGTCTTTGACTCTCTCTGCGCTGGCGCTGCTATGAAGCACTGCTTCATTTCAAAATTTGAAATTTGTAGGCTCTGATTGAGGGAAACATTCTTCTTCTTTATATTCAAAAAGTGTTAAGCACATATTTGGGCTCTATTTGGTCAGCCCTTTCTTTTTATGAAAAAGTGCTAAGCACTTATTTGACTCTCTGACACTCATATGGGTGTCATGTGAAGCATTTAATTATAGAGGCCGCCCAATGAGCGCTGAGCACTCTGCCACTTTGGCTGTTTATGAGTGTTAGGCACTTTTCTCTCTTCTTTTATTTTTTGGTGGCGCCCACGTAAGGAGCACGTGAGGCGCTGGGCGCTACCCAATCAGTGCTAAGCACTCAGCCGCTCTTATTATTTTTGTGGAGCCCACGCAAGGAGCACATGTGGCGCTGAGCACATCCCAATCAGTGCTAAGCACTCAGCCGTTTTGGCTACTTATGAAGTGCTAAGCACTTTTTAGGTGGCGCCCACGTGAGGCGCTAGTTTCTTTTATATAGAGATTTAATCTCTGTTGATGTTTCTCTATTAATGGTATTTTTACCATTAACGACCACCAAGATAATTATTTTGAGGATCTAGGATTATGTTCTTTAAGAACTATGTTCTTGATTTAAAGGAACCGAGTTCCTAGAGTATTATGAACTCCATATTCTTTCTCTTTAAATTTGTTCTTCCTTGAATCTTTGATTCTCAAGAACAAGATCTTCCCAATGAGTATTAAATTCTCGACTTACGGGAAACTTGTCTTGTGGATCTCAGATCCATAGAAAGAACTAAGATCTTTTTCAAAAAGGGTTAAACCCTTAGATGTGATGTTGTAGAGATATTTTGATCTCTTTTCTTTACCTAGAGTTTTGAGAATGAAGCTCTTCTTCTTTTCTTGAGAAATGAGTTCTCTGTTGTTTTGGAAGCTTTCTGTATTTTTTAAAAAGCTTATAGGGGGTTCCCTCTATATCAGACTTGAAGTCTCGGGTTCTTTATATAGTAGAGGCAAATTGTTTATTAGTTTTGAGAAAATCTCTCATTTAGAGATTCCAATTGATTTAATTGGTCTCAAAATTGAGTTGGGGAATTTTACCCATCATTGGATCTTTGATCCAAGAACTTCTGTTATTTTTTACAGAATATGATTTTTGTTTTTAACGAGATTGGGAAAATATTTTCCTCTATACAGAATTTATTCTGTAAGATGGTGATTTTTTTAATCACCGTCGGATTTTTAATCTAAGAGTTCTCTGTTTTACAGAGAGCAATCTTTTTTTTTTGGAAAGATTTAGAGAATATATTCCCAAAAACTAGAATTTTATTCTATTGTTGGATCATTGATCCAACCGAGAGTATCTTTCTTATTTAGAAAGATTTGGGAAATATTTTCTCCTAATAGAATTTGATTCTTTATTTTTGAAAATTTATCATCTCCGTTGGATCTTCTGATCCAACGGCTCTGTTTAAAAGAGAGTATTGTAAAATTTTAATTCTACCTGGACGCCGGCGGTCACGTGTTGTGCATGTGGGCGCCACTTAAGAATATAATTCTTAATATGGGTATTCTTGTGCTTTGCACATTGGCGCCCGCGTGAGGAGCACATGCGGCCCCATCTAAGAGTTTAACTCTTATATAATAAACCCTTCTGTTCTTTGGACATTGGCGCCCGTGTGAGGAGCACGCGAGGCGCCAACATAGGATTTAATCCTATAAGATTGTTTCTAGCGCTGGCGCCCTCGTGGAGAGCACGTGAGGTGTTGTCTCATTGAACTTTGGACAGAAATTTTCTCTTTTATTAGGTCAAATATTGGGGGAACAAATGCCCCCACCGTTGCTCTCACGTGGCTCACAGTTGGTGCAACGGAGTCATCTTTTCCACCGTTCGATCTCATGGGGAGTTGAACCATCCCTTCATGTTTTCTAAATAGGGCCTTTGGCCCATCAGATGACTTTCGTTCCATCATCTTCCTTCTTCTTTCTTGAGAATTTAATTCCCTTTTCAGAGGTTAGATCTCTTGTCCAAAGAAACTTTTAGAGTTTAAACTCTGTTTAATAAAATTGGTAAGGATTATGACCATTTTTCTCTTAAAAGAGACTCTTTTTGTCTTGGATTTTTAACCCATTAAAGCTTTGTTCTTCTCTCGGAACGATCTCTTAGAGATCTAAAAACATTGTTTAGGTAGACCATGGGTCTAGGCGATCTTAGGGTTTTACCCTATTACTAACTTTGATCTTTGAAGGTTATTTGGAATTTAATTCCATTTTCTTAGCGGATTTCTGGGATTTTATCCCATTATAAGAGAAATTTAATTCCGGGTTGTTCTACAGAACCTAGCTCTGAGAAAATTTCTTTTTTAAGAAATTCTTTTAGAAATTTTATTTCCTTTCTTATTTTCTTTTTTGGGGTTCCTTTTTGCAGATTTGAAATCTGTTGTAGAACACATTTTTCATGGGAGTTTAACTCCATAATTCAATGAGATTTCTCATTAAATGAGAATCCTTTGGGGTTCTTACAATTAGTGCCTTTCTCATCATTGATAGAGGCGTTACCTTGATTTTGTGAAGTCCATTGCAATGATTTTGGTATTTTGATTGCTAACCCTTTACTGGTTTTTCTTTTCAAATACTATGGCTTCTCATCTTTATGATCCTGAAGAGATCAGCACATATGAGGACATTCGCGTTCACTGTGAGGGCCAGAAGTTTACTAATGCTCAATGCGCTGAGGTAATGCATCACTTCGACGTTTATAATGGTCAATTGCTCCCCCGTCGTTCTGCCCTTTTGAAGATTATCGTAGGGTCGATTTGGGAAGCAATTCCTGGGCTTGATGAGGCTATGCCACTCGAAGCGCTTGATGATGCTGAAAATACGGTGCATTCAGTATATCTGATGGGCCTGATCTCAAAGAAGCAAAGAGATGATCTTGCCGATGTTTTGCATCGTGTCTTCCAACAGAAGGCGATAATATCCATCTACCAGAGGACGGACGACATTAGTGGGGATCCCGATGCTTGCATTCATGAGAAAATGCACAATAAAATGGCCAAAGAGGCCGAAAGCACTTTACTCAGACTGGCTTCCAAGTTCCTGAATCCGTGTCCGAAATTCAGGGTTTTGCCGTTGTAAACACTTCTCTTTTTTTATCATCGCCAATATATAAATTTCCTCGAAGTATGAATAACAAAATTCCCCTTTCTCTTTATACAAATGCTCATATATGTCTTACATGAACTGTTGTTATACATATATAGAAACTCTTGCTGGCGCTCATGTGTCGTGCGCGTGAGGCGCTGCTGAGGATTTTAATCCTAAACTAGCATCGGCGCTCACACTTTATGCACGTGAGGCGGCACTCTAATCCCAGAAAGAATCAATGCGGGTGCTCCGGTGTCATGCACGTGAGGCGCTGCTGATGGAGTCGTTTGACCTCCTTGCTCTGATTCCTATGAGTCAGCCCTTTCTTTTCCAATGCTCTTTTTTCGGGACTTGGAAATAGGACCACCGTGCACAACACTTTCTATTCCTAGACTTGAATGCCACCCTTTATAATCTAAAGCTCTGCTTCCCTTTTCTTTCAAAAGTAGAAAATCACCTTTTAATAAACTAAGAGTTATGGCTTGTAATCGTCCGCATGCTCGTCGGAAACCGTGGGAGGTACCTATCGAGGGAATTGTCCCTTGTTTTGCTGCGTGTTTGGTAGATCCCGTTCTCACTAATGATCAGTGTGATACAGTAATGTACGATCTTCTGGCATGTCGGGGCTCTCCTCTTCCTACCGGCTCCATTTGGCTTCGGATGATCTTCTCATTTGTACTTGCTGACATCCCTCCTCATCCTCGGAGATGACTCTGGCGAGATGCTCGATGCGGCAGAGGACAAGAACGAGTGCTTCCATGAGGCTTGTTTGATTACCCAGCCTCTGAGGGATTGTTCGGTTCGTATGCTAAGCCAGATACGGGCTTAGCGGGACATCAAGTCTGTCTTTGCTGATGAGCACGGCGCTGACCGATGGTGAGCGACTCCTTACGAAGATCGACGCTTCTATATGGTGGAGAAGGCAGATAGGGAATTAGAAAATCTTGTATGTCGTTTTGTTATTCCTTGTATCTCTGATCCTATGTTCGGCGATCTTTTCTTTGTGTAATAAATAATAAAAAAATAATGTCGACCACTGAACGTTTCATCCCGGTGCATATTCATATGGGCATCCTTCCTCTGTACAAACATTTTGTAGTTTAATCTTTAGAAGTTTCTGAAGCATGCATCTAGACATAGGTGAACATTGGACTGAAGTGATACATAGCATATGGTCGGTTTCGAGCTGGCATGCGCGACTTTTATTAGAATTTTGATCTGAGAAGATAGGGAGCGGATACAAGCGTCTTCTCAAATCTCCATCCTTAAGAAATGTATCTCTGAACCCCGAGGCCCATGAGTTGCGCCTTTCTGTTTCTCGATGTATTGATTTAGCGCCCATTAGTCTACTTACTCGTTTCGGAGTTTGTAGTTTACGTGCTCATTTTGGAGCGTGTAGTGTATTCACTCATTACGGAGTCTTTAGTTTATTCACTCGTTTCATAGTTTCTAGTTTATGTACTCATTTCGGAGTTTATAGTTTATTCACTCATTTCGGAGTCTCTAGTTTATATACTTATTTCGGAGTTTATTTTGTTTACCTCCTTTGGGTTTGCACGCAAACTTGTCCTAACGTTATATGTAGATAACCTCCATTCTTTATGACAGAGGTCTGTTTGGTTTGTGGTACTAGGGTTTTGGTCTATGGTACTGTCGCGTTGGCTGGTGTACTCCTCGATATGTGGCCTTTAAGCCGTTGTTCGAGTAGCCCCGCGACTGTCGTGTCTCTGATCCCTTCGGGGGCTGAACAAGACGTCTTCAAGTAATCTCCTTAGGCTATATTACCGTCGGAAGAGCAAACGTTAAGAACTTGGTATGACGCTTTTTACTTGAGGTTAGGCTCGGTTTAAAGCCCCGATGAGTAATAACCACTCCGCGCTGGAGTGGAATGATCTCCGATAGTCTTTTAGGCTTTATATGAGTTGTTTTCAAGACCCGAAGCTGGGAATATGTCGTCGCTTGATTTTTTGTTTTGACGATATCGCGCCGATTCTTTGCTGAAGTAGGGTAGACATCTGTAAGACTTCTATGTTGTATGTATTGCAGTTGAAGTCCGGAGCTAGGAATATGCTATCGTCCCACGACTGTCGTGTTTTTGATCCTTTCGGAGGTTGGATAAGACGTCTTCAAGTAATCTCCTTATGTTATATTATCGTTAAAAGAGCATGCGTTAGGAATTTGCCATGACGCTTTTTACTTGAAGTTAGGCTCAATTAGGAGCCCCGATGAGTCATAACCGCACCTTTCTGGGGTGGGATGATCTCCAATGGTCTTACGAGTTTTATATAAGTTGTCATCAAGACCCGAAGCTATGAATACGTCGTCACTTCGTTTTTTTGCTTTGACGATGTCGCGTTGATCCTTTGCTGAAGTAGGGTAGACATCTGTAGGACCTCTATACTGTATATATTGCAACTGAAGTCCGGAGCTAGGAATATGCCATTGCTCCAGTTTCATTTGATAGTCGCGTCCGTATCCTGCTGAAATGAGGAGGAACGTCGAGATAGTATCTGGTTTGTATATGAACCGTCAAGACTTGGAGTTGGGATTTTGCCGTGACTCTATTTCTATTTGACCCTTGGGCCTTTGGTTGAAGTTGCATCTGCATCCTGTTGGCATGAGAAGCACGTCGAGCTGGAGCTGGTACTTTACCATTACTCCTTTTTTGTTTGACGCTTGGATCTTTGATGACGTTGCGTCTACATCCTACTGGCATGAGAAGAACGTCGAGATGACCTCTAGGTTGTATGTGAACCATCGAGATCTGGCTCTCCCTTTGACGGAGCATGGTGGGAAAATATAGTTCCCTTTCTTTCATTTGTGCCCATGAATTGTATGTAAGAGCCAATATGGACCTACTTGTAGGGCAGAGGAAATTTCATTTTATATTTTTTTTATTTCCGCGATACTCTATCTTTTCAACTTTTCATATCGCGAAAGTCACAATTGCCCAATCATTTCGGCTATTTATCGCAGTGCCCAATCATTTCGGCATTTTTTTTTATTTTTACTCCCTACTTTTTATTGCGAGTTGTCCTATCATTTCGGCTATTTCATATGCATATATATTTTACTCGCTGATTTTTTTTTGCGAGTTGCTCAATCATTTCGGTTATTTCATATGAATATATATTTTGCTCACTGATTTTTTTGCGAGTCGGGGATTTGGGTCCTGATACTAATTTTGGCATCAGTATTGCTGCGACTGGAATATTGCCAGGAGCGAATCATTATTTGCCTTG
This sequence comes from Agapanthus africanus, assembly GCA_030015575.1. Classification (NCBI taxonomy): domain Eukaryota; kingdom Viridiplantae; phylum Streptophyta; class Magnoliopsida; order Asparagales; family Amaryllidaceae; genus Agapanthus; species Agapanthus africanus. The sequence goes on from CM057343.1 coordinate 589,861,347, forward strand.
AGTAAACTTTGAGTTTGATACCGTTTTAGGCATCAGCAACGCTAAGACTGAAATATTGCCAGGAGTAACTCATCATTTGCCTTTGTTGATTTGAAAAAAGGTGGCTTACTAAACAGGGTTAAGATCCTGTCGGCTAAGGCTTTTTGACTTTATTAGTAGTAAGGGTCTCATAAAGGTATTTCTCCCTACGAGTCGTGAGGATCTCACAGGTGTATTTTCTTCTTAAGAATCGTGAGGACTCCTAAGTGATATTTTCTCTTGTAAGTCGTAAGGATCATCCAAGAGTGTTTTCTCCTTATAAGTCGAGAGGACTTACAAGTATCATTCACCATATGGGGATATTTCTCACTAATGGTAGAACCTGCTGGGGGAATATTTATTCGTGCCCGTGGATTATATACAAGGGTCGATATGGACCGTCTGTAGGGCAACTTGGGGGATATGACGGCATAAGAACAAGTTTACATCCCAGAAGCTTAAGGCTTTTGAATCTTATGAGCCATGAGGGTTTCATAGGGGGGATTCTCCTTATGAGTCGTGAGGATCTCGCAAGTGCAATTTCTCCATAAGAATCGTGGGGATTCCTAAGTGTGTTGCTCCTTTGTGAGTCGTAAGGATCTCGCGCAGGTATTTTCTCTTCACAAGGTCGAGAAGACCTTGCAAGTGCCCATGAAATATTTTTAACGAGTTTGCGCCCTTCCGACTTTTCACAAATTCACCGGTAATCCTACTGTTTTTACTCACGGCTCCCTTTCGGGTTTTCATCCGTGCCCATTTTTGCCTGTGGACATACCTTTTTTTTTGGAACTCTCGAATATAGCTTTTTCATAGGTAGCCCATCTGTTTGCCGGTGGAATTTAGGAATGGATTCATCGCTGTAATAGCTGTGGAGCCGGTAGAACTTGAGTTGCAACTCCCGTCGTTGAGACTTCGATTGCAATAGAGATCTTAAGGGAGTGTATCACCATTTTGGAAGCGAAGTGCTAGTTTAGGGACATCTCAAGTCCTTATCACCATGTTTGAGGCAAATTTTTAGTTTTAAGGACTTCTCGGTCCATTGCCGCCATGCTTTAGGTGAATAATTAGTTTAAGGACTTCTCGGTCCGGTATCGCCATTTTTGAGACGAAATTTTAGTTTAAGGACATTTCGGTCCAATGTCGACATATTTGAGGCGAGGTTCTAGTTTAAGGACATCTCGGTCCGTTATCGCCATGTTTGAGGCGACTTTTTAGTTTAAGGACATCTCGGTCTGACATTCCCATTTTGGGGATGCACGTTAGTTTAAGGATATTTCGGTCCACTATCGCCATGTTTGAGGCAAATTTTAGTTTAAGGACATTTCGATCCGACATTCCCATTTTGGGGGCGATTGTTAGTTTAAGGATATTTCGGTCCATCATTAGTTTAGAGATGTTTCGGTCCATTGTTGGTTTAGGGACATCTCCTTCCGTAATCGCCATGTTTGAGGCAGATAATTTCTAGTTTAAGGACTTCTCGGTCCATTGATGCCGTTTTTTGAGGCGACGGAGCTTCTTTGCATACTACTCTCAGAGTTTTTAACTCAGGAAGATAGCGAGCGGACACGAGCATCGTCATCTATCACTGACCTAGGTCATGATTCGTCAAACGTAGTATTTTTTTAGGAACCGGTCGTTTATTGGCCGGAAGGGTCTTTCTCCATGCATATCCATGAGCAGATAGCCTCCACCTTGGTATACTTTGTCTATGATGGACGGGCCTTCATAGTTCGGCTCAAATTTCTCCCGTTTTGCATGATTGGGGATCATCGGTCTTTTAACGACTAGCACGAGCTTGCCTTGTCGGTCTTTCGTATGACAGTGGCATTCTTTCCTTATAAGCCTCCAGGTTTTTTTGTGCTATAAGGCGAGTTTCAATAAGGGCATCGAGTTCCTCGAGCCGAAGATGAGCATTTTCTTCATCTATCATCTCGTATCGAACCGCTACTCATAGAGAAGGGAGTTCTATTTCCAGGGGAAGCACTGCTTCCGTGCCGAATACCAACATGTATAGTGTTGTATTCGTAGTTGTTTTGAACGTTGGTCGATACGCCTTGAGAGCTTCAATCAGCCTTTCGTGCCAGTCTCTTTTGTTTCTAGACACTGTTTTTTTTATAATCTTCATCAAGGTCTTGTTGAAAGTTTTAGCTAGACCGTTGGCACAAAGATTATAGACTGAAGAGTATCTCCAATCTATCTTATGTTGTTATGCGAAACGACTGATTTTATAGCTTCTGTAGGATGGCCCATTATCCGCGATAATTCTTCATGAAGAGCCGAACCGATAGGACATGTGTCTTGAAGAAATGGAGAATATCCTCTGTCTTCACATCCCTTAGTGGTACTGCTTCTACCGACTTAGAAAAGTAATCGGTCGTTGCCAGTACGAACCGATATCCTTTAGACGATGCCAGTTCAATGGGGCCAATTATATCTGTCCCCCACATTTCGAATGGCCAGCTACCTACCGTTGGGTGTACCGAGTTTGGATGCTGGTGGATGAAGTCCCCGTGAATTTGGCATGAGTGACACTGCTTCGCATATTCGAGGCAGTCCTGAATTATTGTGGGCCAATAGTAACCCATTCTTTTGATCTTCAGCTTCATCTTTGGCCCAGCTTGGTGAGAACCGCAGAGTCTATCTTGAATTTCTTGAACGAATTTCTTTGCTTCCTCCGGCCCTAGGCATCTTATCCATAGACAGTCGAACGATCTCTTATATAGAATATCATTGACGAAGGTGAAAGACAGAGCTCGTTTTATGAGCTGATGTCTAAACAACGCATATTTGGGCGTTCGTTGGGATTTGAAGTAGTCTATAAAGACTTCTCTCCGGTCGATGACCTTTTCTTCGTCCCCTATTTGAAGGGTTACTTGTTCAGTCATTTCTTTTCCTTCGGATGGCTCTATCATGTCTTCCGAAGACACATCTGTTAGCGTGAGAACCCTGCGACTCTGCACGACGATCTTTACGTCAACGAGGTCTTCGTCGGCTAATTCCTTAGCCAATTTGGCCAACACATCCGCCTTGCTGTTTTCTGCACGCGGTATACTCTCCAGGATGTAGGAGGGGATTTGTGTTAGCAGTTGCTGCACTCTTTCTCCGTACTTTATCAGCTCCGGTTTACACGTCTGATAGTCGCCGTTTACTTGGCTAACGATCAGCTGGGAGTCTCCATATATGAGGAGGTCTTTGATTCCCATGTCGACAGCGATCTTAAGACGTGCTATCAAAGCTTCATATTCAACATCGTTATTAGTCCTTAGCTCCGTTAAGAAGAGGGCGTAGCGCAGTATCCCTCCTTGCGGAGTCACGAAGATAAGGCACACCCCGGCTTTGATTATGGGGGTGTTTTGCTTTCGCCTCTTTAAGGAAGATGCTCCTTCGAAGTAGAATTCCCATTAGGAATCATTTTCTTCTCTCTTTCCTTCAATTGTGTCAAATGCATGTTCATCCGGCAACTCACAATTTAAGGGGAAGTTGGCTGGTATCGGATGCTCGGCAAGAAAATTGGCGATGGCCTGGCCTTTCACTGCTTTGAGAGGTCGATACGTTATCAAGAACTCCATTAGTATGATGGCCCATTTGGCAAGCCTTCCTGTTAGTATGGCCCTTAACATCAAATATTTGAGAGGATCCACCTTTGATATAAGATGGACCTCATGTGCCAAGGCGTAATGCCTGAGCTTCGTTATCGCGAAGATTAGTGCCAGGCAGTGCTTTTCGATGGGGGAGTAGTTTTTTCTGCCCTGAGGAGAACTCGGCTCAAATAATATAGAGCTCTCTCATTTTCCTGATCGTTCTCTTGTGCTCATAGCACGCCTAGAGAACCCTCAAGATCTGTTGTATATAAGATAAGGGGCTTTCCCTTAACCGGAGCGGTCAATACCGGTGGATTTTGCAGATATTGTTTGATTTCGTCTAGTGCGTTTTGGCAATTTTGATCCCAGACAAACGAGGTCCCCTTCTCCATCAAATGACTGTAGGGACGACACTTTCCGGAGAGGTTGTCTATGAACCGACTGGTATATGCAAGCTTTCCTTGAAAAGATCACAATTATTTGAGGGTCCTTGGTGTGGGCATTTCCGTAATCGCCTTGAACTTTGACGGATTGATTTCGATACCCCGGTGTCGTATGATGAATCCTAAGAATTTGCCTGAGGAGACTCCAAACGCGCATTTCAGAGGATTCATCTTCAGATTGTACTTCCGAAGATGTTGGAACACTACGTTTAGATGTTCCCAATGTTCCTCGTAAGATTTGCTCTCCACCAACAGGTCCTCGAAGTAGCATTTGACAATCTCATGGATGAGGTCATCGAAAATCTTCGCCATGGCCTTCTGGTAGGTAGCACTAGCGTTCTAAAAACCGAAAGGCATCACCTTGTAGTAGAATATGCCCAGCGAAGTCCGGAAGGCGGAATGTTTTTGGTCTTCAGGATGCATTTTTATTTGGTTGTATCCTGAAGATCCATCCATGACGGAAAAGTCCTCATGGGTAGACGTGTTATCGATCATCAGCTCGGTAACAGGTACTGGGCATTCATCCTTCGGGCAATCTTTGTTGAGGTCCCGAAAGTCCAGGCAAATGCGCACCGTCCTATTTTTCTTCATCACCGGAATGATGTTAGCGATCCAATCGGGATATTGAACTTCTTGGATGAAGCCGGAGTCAATCAGTTTCTTGACCTCGACATTTATACTCATCTCAAGTTCGAGCAGCATTCTTCTTGGCGCCTTTGGATCTAGACTCGGCATTTCGGAATAGTTCCATGCAAAGCAGTCTTTATACTGCATGAGCACGTCTTTTAACGTGGCTACATGTTTTTTAGATAGCATTTCACTGATGAACGTTGGCCTCGGACCATTTTTCGTCCCTAAGCCAATTTTCCTTATATTGTCCGCCGTAGTGTGTATCCCTTCTTCCATCTCTTTTGGTGCTGGCGGAAACTCTAAGATCACCCCATCCTTGTCTTCATTTGCAAGAACTTGAAGGGGTCGTCTATAGTCTCATGCCCTCCCACCTTTGAGAGTGTTATCACATGGCAAGTACGGGTTCGCATCCATCCTTGAAGTTGAGCCGATCTTATCCTCGCGGTGTAGGTTCTCTTTGGCTCATGCTTTTGCGGTGGAGTTACCCTCCAACTGTTGGATAAAGCGAACTTGCCTTGTTGATACTGGTCCTCAACCCAGTCTTTGAAGGTGAAGCAGCCTTCAAGAGGATGACCTATTGCTCAATAATAGGAGCAATAATCCGGGTGATGGACCTTGTTTATTTGTTCGGGGTGCCGAGACTCCAGATGTGTCATCATTTAGTGCGTCATGACAAGGTTGAATATTTTTCTCGTCTTGCCTTGGGGGAAAAAGTATTCCCGACCCATCTTCTTTATAAAGGACAGGTTCCAATCAACTTTTCCTTGATTGCACGGCTTCTTGGATCCGCTTCGTTATTTTTGAACGTTATTTTCACTCTTTGTCCTGTTTTTGCCTTTATTTCGAGATTTTTCCTTTTTACGAGGACATAGGAAGGCATTGTAGTCTTCTTTTTCCGTAAACTACTGACTAAGGAGTTGCGTTTTGGCTTTTTCATAAATGGCAATTTCGCAGCTGTGATTGTCTCGTCCCTTTGACAAGTTTCTTTTATTAACTTATCTATTTGTTCTTCGAGCGACGGACTTAACGTTCTTAGAGCAGGATTTCGCTCTGTTTCAATGTCACGGCAATTTGGAAGATTGTTTTCCTCTTCACTGAAGCTGTTTATGACGCGGCAGCTGTGGAACTGCTCCCGTTTCTTGGACCGAACGTATCCGAACCCCGTTGTCACCTTCTTCCCGTTGGGCATCTTTCGCTGAGTCCCGGGAATATCCCAAATCTTTTTGTAGAATCGGGCTTGTTGAACAGTTTGTTCGAAGGGTACACCTTGGCGTCTTAACAGCCTTTTCAATCCCTCCACGTAGTATCTTGGCAAACGGATTGGTTAAAACTTGTCGAGCGCAAAATCGGCACCATGCCAGACTTCTTTTTCTACTTTGTTCTTCGTAGATTGGTAAAAGAGGATCGCATTTTCACCTCTTCGCCAAGGAGGCACGTAGAAAGTCTGTAGTTCCTGTACGTTGTATGTATCGAGCGCATCAAGTTCTATGTAATGCCAAGGCAGAACCATTGTGATTCGCAGTCTCTGATCTGCTTCGTCGAGGGTATGCGCTGGCGAGCGGATGGAGAACACTGCGTTGGCCTCATCTTTAGAGTCACTGCCAAAGACCAAAATGGGAGTAGATGGTCCGGGCTTGTTGTCTTGGGGTTGCCCCTAGTAGAATATTTCTTCATCTTCCTCGGTATCGGTCCCAAAGATCGGGATGGTGACTTCGGATTTCTGTTTATCCTCCGGCTTATGAAACCTTTCCATATCTTCGAAGTCTGGTAGGAAGTACTTTGCGTATTCATATTTCCGGACTTCGTTTACTGAGAATGGGTTTAGCTCCCCCGTGACGGTGTATTCCAACCGTTTTTGAAATACTTCATACACTGATGTTGTGTATAAGGGATGACGTTATATTCGTGTAATCAAGGCTTGCCGAGCAACGCGTTATAGAAAGTCTTGGCATCAATGAAGGGAAATTTGATGTCAGTGACAAGCAAGCCAAAGCGTAACGTCAGAATTATGGACCCAAGTGTCCGTGACGACTGTGAATCGAACCCGGAAATGGTAATTTTGTCCGGAGCCAACTGCTGAACGTTCATGCAAATCTCCTTCAGCACTTTCACGTTGAGAAGGTTGACGGAGGATCCGTTTTCGACAAGGATTTTCCCTATTTTGATGACGTGGCAGTACCTGGTGACGTATAATAGGCAATCATGCTCACACATACCAAGGAGGAGGTCTTCATCGCTGAATGTAACATCAGCCGTGTGGACCTCTGCCAGCTCATCCTTCATCTTTTCTTCTACGAGGAAAGCTTGGAACTGATCGGGTTCTTGTAATGCCTTGATCAGAGACTCTTGTGCCTCTTTGGACAGGAGGAGAGCATCCAATATGCTTAGTTGTGAGGGCATTTTCCTCAGATGTACCAGGACATTGTAATCCATCTTGTTTTTCCTTGGCGGGTCCCTGGCTGCGAGCTCTTTGACAACTACATCATCAAGGGTGATTTCCTCAGGGATATTTACTTTCCTTTTGTCTCTTTTACTCAAACCTTTGTTTGTAGGTCCGATGTTCTTCTCAGGCAGCATGCGGTTACGCAGCAGAATGTTCTCGCGGTTCTTCTCATCCTCTTCTTTTTCGGAGGTGGTGTCCTTGAATAGAGGGATGTGGGTTATTTCATCCTCAGAATCGCTCCCGATGGTAAGAACCTGGGGGTTTTTCCCTTCCAAATTGGTATCAACCATATGACGGTTTCCGGTCATTTTCTTACCCGCACTTACCGCATTTCTTTGCTGTCGACGAGCTTCATGCTTCATCCTCTTGAAGTGTTTTTGATGGGCAGCATATCCTTGCCACCACTTCTTGAAGGCACTGCATTCTTCGGTGGGATGGGTAATCCTCCGATAATATAGGCAGTAGTTTGGATGTGAATCCTCTCCGTCAAGGCATATGACCCCGGGAGTGTTTCCTACGAGAGGAGGCGGCTTCATTCCCATTGACAGAGCTTTGGCGAACCACTTCTCTGTCTTGATCCTGCTCTTATTTTTGGCAGGTGTGCTTCGGTTTGGTTATAGTACTTTACGAATCGTCCTTGCCGCAGCTTCTTCATCCTGACGCTGATGTTTAGCCTTTTCGTATATGGCTGTTTCACGTTCTCGGCCAGCTTTGCTTTTTCGAAAGGCTTTGTTTAACAGCCTATCGATTGGGTCTTCTAGCAGTTCCGGGGATTTTAGTGCCGATCCTTCTCCCAGTTCCTCTTTGCTGTTTTCTGACGCTGAGGGGGCTTCTTCGCCATTTAACAACGACCATGTGGCAATTTTCTACATAGTCTTCGGTTTCTGATGAGTCATTTTCCTCATCGTTGTCACTATCTTCGTTCTCAATAATATGCTTGAGGAACTCTTCGAGGGTGACCGGTGTCCGTGCTTTCTGGTTGTACTCCTCCAATACGTCGATGTACTTTTGTAGGTTTGTGCGTTTGTCGTCATACTCGGCATGCTGCACAGGCTTCTTGGTCTTCTTCTTTTTCTTTGAAGACTTCGAAGGCTCGACTTGGGGATTTTATCCTTTATCAACAACTTTCGGTATGGGACGCGGTTTCAGCATCCCTTTGATAATTTCTGGTTCAAGTGGGCTTTTCCACCTGACTGCTGGACATGCTTGTAGATCATTCAGCATTCTTTTGGTTTTAGCTGAAAGAACGACTTCCCATGGAGTTTCTTCCGCAAGCGAGCATGATGCCCCCGGTGCATCAACCTTTTTGGGAGTGTGCTTCTGGGGTGGGTTCACCCTCCAGTTCTCAGACAGCGTGAACTTTCCCTGTTGATACTGTTAGTTATATGTATGCCCTAGAGGCCATTATTGTACATGATTGTATATTATAATAGATGCTTGGACGTATATAAAGAGGACTTTCTTGCTCGTCATGATATTATGATATCTGGTTACCCTTTATCATAACATGTACACTTGTATCATTATACTGTCTCTCCGTTACATGTTGATAAAACCCTTAGGATGTGTACTTGACTACCAGGATTATGATGCAGATCATACTAGTAAGGCCAGGGTAGTCCACAAGTTCATCCTTTAATTATTCCTAGTCGAGGGAGTATCGAGACAGGGTATCGATATTCCAGAGTAGACTAGCGTGTATGTTTCTTGACCCTGTATGGGGCGATGGTTGATCCCACAGCCATTGGTGTTTAACATCAAAGATTGTACACAGGTGCTCATTGGAGAATAGGTACACCGAACAGGACTTGACGAGAACTCCTAGATGGTATTATACCTATCGTCAGATAGCAGTTCTCTTGTGACACTGGTACAGATTAGTCTGTAGACCCGAGATCGTCATAGAGTCTTGTATGATTCCCATTGTGCTCTGATTTCCTCCCTACCACGCTCAAGAGAGTCGTGAAAACAGGTGGATTTTGGGTACAGTCCCGAGTAACATGTAGGCAATGAGCGATAGGAGGGATTTCTTCTTTCCCGATATAGGGAGTTGATGTTGCGCTATGCTCAATTGGCTATAACAGGAAGTCCCTGGCCAGGGCTGATGATGAGATTTACTGGTAAGTGTTATCAGTAGTTTCTCGACCCGTTATAAGTCTCGCATCGGCAGGACTTATCAAGTTATTGGGGTCTGACGTTTACCACCCCCAGACTCGATATGCATCATGTCAGACAAAGAGACCGGACTGTACGGCAGTGTAACTTACTGGATTCACGGGAGTTTGGACAAGCTTGCTTGTTGATCTTCTGATCGCTCAATATCTGAGTAGCCGTTACGTCCAACGAGTACCGCTGACGGCTTGTGGGTGACTGATATGATCATTACCTACTGCTGGCGTATTGACGAGTCTTTAAAGTCCTACACAAAGGTTTTCTAGCTCAAGGGAAATGAAGTAAGGCACATATGTGATATGTGCGGGACCGAGATTAATGTGTGTATGTGATACAGTATTCTAATCTCGCGATATAAGTTATATGTGATATAACCGGATTATTGAATCAAGTGTTGATCCAATAATTTGTTATATGTATATTTTATATACATATAAATGATATTAGTCGGTTGTATGTGATATAGCCGGGTTATTAAATCAAGTGTTGATTTAATAATTTAATATATACTTATATATTTGATATATTAATATATATTAACTAATATTAGCTCACTTAAAAATTTCTTTTCTACAAATACATATAAATATATATGAGATATATATTAATGTATTTACCTTTGTGTCATGTTAGATGGTACATTGGACATGGGTGTATGAGACTCATACCAAACTAAAGATAATTTGGGTGATTAATTATTAAGGGAAAAATCAAAATTAGGTGGAAATTAGCGTGGCTAAAGAAGCTTATGGAAGCATGTAGAAACCTTGACTTAGTCTACTAATTTTGTTTTACTCTAGATATTTATTAACCTAACCATTATGTTTAGCCATGGTTAAGTCTATACAAATATCAATTAACATATTTTTTCACCGTGGTTCATCACTTGATCATCTTCTTCATCCCATTTTTCTTCTCTAGCTTTTGATGAGGTGAATAAAGAAAGAGAGAAAAATAATTTTAAAGTGAGCAAAATTCATAATTCATCAATCTATATCAAACTAGCCATTTAGTATAGGTTGTTTACCTCACTAATTCCTCAATTAGTGAAGAACTATCTTGAGTTGGAGATTCCTCAAGGTAGATCATCTTCGGCCTCGAAGATCTTTAAGCAAGCTCGTTCCTTTCGCCTAGTGGAGCCTAAGAAGAGTTCGGGGACCACTACTTGGAGCTAAGGGACTACTACACGGAGCTTTAGAAGTGAAGGACCGGTCTACAAAGGTTGTATTCCAATTTCACTTAGTGTAAAATTTGTTTACATGCCATAAAACCCTAATTCTCTGGTTCGATTCTAGGTTTTTGTTCCTTAGCACTCTAGATTTTTTTTAAATTGCATACTCGATACTTGCTTAAACCTAGTGGTCGTGTTAAGAAACTCCAACATGGTATCAGAGCCAAGCTAGAGCATTAAGAGTGGTCTAGGCGAAGTTAAAGTGTTCGATTGACTTTTCGAAACCCTAAAATCCGAGTTTCTGAAAAAAATTTCAAAACTTGGGATTTTTGAAATTAAAAATATTCAGAAAATAATGCAGGGTTTATCATGGGCCCCAAGAAAAACGAAGCCCTAACTCCTCTGAACCGCCGCGAAACCACGACCTAAACCCATGTTTGGCCGCGGTTCCGCCGCACATTCATGGAGTTGAGGGTTCTAATTTCTTGTGCTGCACCATTTTGTTATTTTGCATCTTCGGGGTATTTTTAGTGAGGCTCAAGTTATTGAAGTCTCATGGTTTTTTGGGTGTTTGATAAATCGATCAAAATGTTTAATATCGTCTAGATTATCTTATATGTGATACAATATTTAGAATCCAAAATAATCAGTTTTGTGAAAATTAGTTAGTATTTTGTAAATTTAGCGATTTATTCTCCTTTGATCGGTTGCCACGGGGTTATGATTCAGATCAAATCTCCGTCGCAATCTCGTATAGTACACGAACACTCGCCGGGTAACACTACTAGATAGCCATGCCCCATAGCCCCGACCAAGAGACTGTAGGAGAACCCCGTTGTGAAAAGCATCCATTCGGGTGCTCGCGGCCACGGTGTTCCGCCTAAGTGTGCTTCGTCAACAGCATTGGGGGTGCGGCCGTCTACTGATGTTTCCGACGAGCATTCAATCATTTGTTAGGAATCTTGTTGAATTGCCCGACTGGAGATTGAAAAGTGTTTTCAATTTGAGACTAAAATGTCGGGTTTATAGTGTTAGGCATGAAATCCGGAGTTTGTGGTATTCTGGGTTTATGATGTCTAAGGTGTTGCGGATTCTAATTATTGTAGTTTTCATTTCTTTTTTGGGACCGTAAGTGTAATATGTGGTGTATTGCCGGTTTCGTTGCTATATGTCAATGACAATTGGGATACGCATATTTACTTACATTGATGACATGTGATATTATGTGTTGCTGTGATATGTTATATTGGATCTCCATGTTTGAATAGCCGGGGGTTTTACGTGAGATGAGAGTTTTTTTCATTTTCATTCATGTAAAAATTTATATGTAATATTCTTTTATTGGGACACTTCCGGGTTTAGGATGATGTCACCATTGATGTATATTATTTACTTTTCCGCATTTGGATAGACCCAAGGTGGGGAGCACAAGTAATCGGGTTCTAGAGTCCAATGGGAGGCCATCTCGAGGAGTCGAGACCGGTCTCCTAACTCTAGAATTGGTAGGGTTGCTTGCCGCTCTTGTAGGGATCTAGGGATGTGGGTTTGGCTATTCATCATGATCATAGAATCCATGTTTTTTACTAGCTTAATTTAAAACACGGACATCCTATTATATCCAATATTTCATATGTTGACTTCTGCTACAATGTTCTGTGATGAGATTATATAACTGCGTGAGACGAATGTTTTATATTATATATATGATATATAATAAACATTGCTTATGTTTTACATCCGCGCTAGTCCTGCCCCTGCTCTACCGGTAGTTAAGTAACCTAACGGTGCATTACGGGACCTCGTGGCGAATGCTGATGGCATAAGCGTACGTTCTATTTTCGTTTCTTTATCTGTGATGTTTAGGAAACATAAATGATAGGACTTCATTAATGAGATTAATGAAAAGGAAAGAAACCTAAAGATGTTGTAGAATTAAATTTTTCAAAAAGGTAGCTCTAGCTATTGCTTTGCATAGCGGTATTCTTTATGAATATCCAACAGCTCATTCGATGAGGAAAGAGTCGAGATCCCTTCACCGGGAGTGACCGCTTTACCAAAAGCTAGCACATGCTACACCCACTTGGTTTATTTTGAAAAACACTTGATTTTAAAAGCGAAGCTTAAACCACTCCTTTTCTAAATCACTCGATACTACAACGATATCAAGTTTATTACGCAAAAGGTTTTCTTAAAAACCTGTCGTAGCCCTCCGTCACTCGATACTACAATGATATCAAGTTCAAGTTCATTACACAAAAGTTCATTGCGCAAAAAATTATTGGGAATTTTAAGTGTTGAAATTGCAATGAGATTGCATACCTTCTATGAGATAGTTGCATCTCGATACCCACTGCGAGTAAGAGTTACTCCAGGGAGAGTTTTGCACTTTACAATTAGCCAACCCAGTAAGTGTCTAAGAAAGGTGTTAACAGGGTTATACCCCTGCAGAAATGAGGTTATTTAATTAGTTCCATGCGAAATCATAGGAAGACTCCCTCGAAGTACCAATTCCTGCCTGGCTGAACGATTGGCGAACTTGTAGGGTGTAATTAATCCCGGCTAGTCTTACCTTTTAGGGTTTGAAGGAAGATTCGATAAAAACAATGGGAGCCATCCTGATTAGATAAGATAATAACCAATCTAATCTTGCAAGATCATATGCTAAAGTGTTTTCTTCTCTCTATCTCCAGGTAGCGATCATGACATGCCTTAATCAAGATAATAATATTGATGTATTGACCGAACCCGCTTGTTATACTGAGCTGAGGAACGTTGGTTCCGCTCTACCTTATAACAGTTATAAGTCTGAGCAGGAAATAGGGGAATATCCGAATTCCCACGCGACCCAAACGAGGAATGAGCATGTTGATGCATGTTCTTCGGGTGTGTTCATTACCGAGAACTGTTTCTCAGTACACTCTACGTCCTGGGCATTAAATACCGAATCAGGATCCCACATATGTAATATGTTAGAGGGGCTTAAGAGAGCTAGAGAACTGGGAAAAGGTGATCATTCTCTAAAAGTAGAGAATGGTGCAAATGTTGCAGCCAAAACAGTTGGTGAATATTATCTTATATTACCAAATAGGAATACATTGATCTTGAACGACTGTTATTACATACCATCTATGATATGCAATTTAATATCGATTTCTTTATTACATAAAGAAGGATATAACTTTGTAGTAGAGAAAAATGTTATGAACATTTTTCTAAATCAAGTGTTGATTGGGTTTGGTACGTTATGTAACGGTTTATACATTCTAAATCAGAACACGGTTCTTAATATACAGAACACACACAAGAGGAAAAGTTTAGAGATGAACGAAGCCTTCTTGTGGCACTGTAGACTAGGTCATATCAATGCCACACGACAAGCAAAGTTGCATAAAGATGGATATTTGAATCAGTTTGAATTTACATCTTATGAAACTTGTCAGTCATGTCTCAAAAGAAAAATGACCAAAACTCCGTTTACTGGACACGGAGAAAGAGTTACTAACTCTTGGGACTGATACATAGTAATGTATGCGGTCCTATATTAACACATGCCAGGAATGGTTCCTCATACTTTATCACATTCACCGATAATCTCTCAAGATTCGGACATGTGTTCTTGTTTAAACACAAGTCTGAAACTTTTGAGAAATTCAAGGAATACAAGCACGAAGTAGAAAACCAAACGGGTAAAAGTATTAAAATCCTTCGATCAGATCAGGGAAGAGAATACTTGAGCATGGAATTCTGTGACTATTTAAAAGAGAATGGGATTCTCTCTCAGCTTACTCATCCATATACACTACAGCACAACGGTGTATCGGAGCGGAGGAATCGCACGCTATTAGATATGGTGTGCTCTATGATGAGTACTGCTGAGTTACCTATTTCCTTTTGGGGTTAAGTGCTTGAGACAGCCGTATACCTATTGAATTAAGTTCCATCTAAATCTGTTCCTAAAACACCATATGAGTTATGGAGTGGAAAGAGACCATATCTTAAACAAGTTAAGATATGTGGTTGTCCGGCCTATGTCAAAAAACAAAATCCGGACAAGCTCGAGGTAAGGTCGGTTCTTTGTAAGTTCGTGGGATATCCAAAGAATTCACATGGATATCTTTTCTACCACAGTGAGGAACAAAAGATGTTTGTTTCTCAATATGCCACCTTACATGGGACTATTGAATTGTAGTTTGAGGTAGAACTGGAAGAAGTTCCAGTTACACAAACTACAATTGATGATTTGGTAGAACCGGAGAATTCGATAGTCCCCGTGTTAGTTATATGTATGACCTAGAAGCCATTATTGTATATATGATGTATATTATAGTGGATGCTTGGACATATATAGAGAGGACTTTCTTGCTCGACATGATAGTATGCTATCCGGTTGTTCTTTGTCTTAACATGTAGACTTGTATTGTGATACTGTCTTGCTCTCACATGTTGATAAAGCCCTTAGGATGTGTACTTGACTATCAGGACTATGATGGAGATCATACGGGTGGGGCCAAGGTGGTCCACAAGTTCATCCTTTAATTGTTCCTAGTCGAGGGTATATCGAGACAGGGCATCGATATTCCAGGGTAGACTAGCGTATACGCTTCTTGACCCATATGATGGGCGATGGATGATCCCACATCCATTGTTGTTTGACATCAAAGATGGTATACGGATGCTCAGTGGAGACTGGGTACACTGAACAAGACTCGCCGAGAACTCCTATGTGGTAGTATACCTATCGTCAGATAGCAGTCCTCTGGTGACACTGGTACAGGTTAGTCTGTAGACCCGAGATCGTCATAGAGTCTTGTGCGGCTCCTACTGTGCTTTAATTTCCTCCCTACCACACTCAAAGGAGACATGAAAATAGGTGGATTTTGGGTACAGTCCCGAGTCGCATGGAGGCAATGAGCGATAGGAGAGGTTTCGTCTCTTCCGGTATTGGGGGTTGATATTGCGCTATGCTCGATTGGCTATAACTGGAAGACCCTGACCAGGGATGCTGCCGAGATTTACTGATAAGTGTTATCAATAGTTTCTAGAACCGTTATAGGCCAGACATCGGCATGACATATCACGTTACTGGGGTCTGACGATTTCCACCCCTAAACATGATATGCGACATATCAGACGAAGAGACCGGACTGTACGGTAGTGTTACTAATAGGCTTCATTGAGACTGTGGACAGGCTTGCTTGTTGATCTTCATATCGCTCAATACCAAGGTAGCCGTTACGTCCAGCTAGTACCGCTGACGGCTTGTAGATGACTGATGTGATCATCACCTACTGCTAGCGTATTGTTGAGTCTTTAGAGTCCCACACAGAAGTTCCCTGGTTCAAGAGAAATGAAGTAGGACACATATGTGATATGTGTGTGGGCCTAATTAAATACGAGTATGTGATACCGTATTGTAATCTGGCAGTTATCTGTTATCGGTTCGGTTATATGTGATATAACCAGATTGTCGAATTAAGTGTTGATTTGATAATGTGATATATATTATATGTGATATAATTATATCATAACTAATATCATTAGCTCACTAATTATTCTTCATTATATATATATATATATATTAATATATATATATATATATTAATATATATATATATAATAATGAAGCATGGCATAAGAATTTCTATTTTGTGAAAATAGAAATGAGGTGGAAATTGAGAGCATGGTTGCAAGCATGGGATTTACTTTTTTTTATTCATCTTGACTCGCTATTCAGGCATGGTTGCAATTTTATATTGCATAATTCCATGCTTGAATGAGTAAGGGGTCAAGAGTTGCCATTCATTCTAGCTGATTCTCAACACTTAGCTAATTTTCTTGAGTTGCTCCCATGTTTGCTCTCTAGCTTCTTCTTCCTCCTCATGTCATGGTTCAAGCTTCAACCCTCACATGTGATATGAACCATGAAGCTTGAACACAAACTTGTGAGCTTTTAACATCCCCTACTTCATCATCCAACACTTGACTAGCGATCGAGTGTAGCGTGTTTCCTACACTAAAGAGTTTAGTGTAAAGGTAGCTTGAGTTGGAGGGACTTCGCGTGGATCATCTTCGGCACGAAGGTCATCGGAAGAAGCTCGTTCAAAGTCTCAAGAGGAGCCTAGTGGAGTCGCGGGACTATTACACGGAGCAAGTGAAGAGAAAGACCAGTCTACAATTCCCTGTTCTCTTGATGTAAAGTTGTTTACTTTCATGTATCGTCTAATTCTCTAGTTAAGATTCTAGGGTTTGGGTTATTTAGCATTGCAAATTTTTGAAAACGGCATGGATGATACCTTCCAAAACCTTGCTGTCATGCTAGGCAACCCAACACCCCGAGGAACCTCAGCCACTTCGCAGATCTAGTAGGATTCCTCATCCACCTGATAGATACTACGGTTTTCTCATTAACAGTAGGAGCGAGGATTGCATCATGGAAGATGATGACCCAACTAGTTTCGAGCAAGCCATCACGAGTGGAGACTCTGTGAAATGGCCGGATGCAATGCGATCTGAGATGGAATCCATGTACACCAACAAAGTATGGACTTTGGAAGTTGCTCCTGAAGGGGTAAAACCCATTGGGAGCAAATGGATCTTTAAGAAGAAACTTGGTGTAGATGGAAAAGTTGAGACTTTCAAAGCTAGACTTGTAGCAAAAGGTTTTTGTCAACGACCAGGTATCGATTATAATGAAACCTTTTCTCCAGTGGCTATGCTTAAGTCCATCCAGATCCTACTTACCAATGTTGCATACCATGACTACGAAATCTAGAAAATGGATGTCAAGACCGCTTTTCTAAATGGTGATTTAGAAGAAAGCGTGTACATGACACAGCTAGAGGGCTTCGTAGATAGTGGGAGAAACGGAAAGGTGTGAAAACTGCTTAAATCAATTTATGGGTTAAAGCAGGCATCGCGGAATTGGAACATCTATTTTGATGTGGCAATCAAAAAGTTTTACTTCATCAAAAACGTAGATGAACCTTGTACATACAAAAAGGTTGTAGAGAATAAGATTGTCTTCCTCGTATTGTACGTGGTTGACATACTCTTGATAGGAAATGATGTTCCTATGCTACAATTGGTCAAGCTCTTCTTATCACAAAGGTTCTCCATGAAGGATCTGGGTGATCCCTCCTACATCCTGGGGATTAAGATCTATAGAGATAGATATAAAAGGATGTTGGAATTGTCCCAATCCAGGTACATTGATACCATACTAAAGAGGTTTATTATGGAAGATTCCAAGCGTGGAAATTTACCCACGATCTCAGGAATCACTCTCTCCAAAGAGATGCCCCTCGAGACTGATTTGGAGTGGGCTCGCATGCAAGGGTTACCCTATGCTTCGGCAGTCGGGTCTATCATGTATGCGATGTTATGTACCAGACTGGATGTAGCTTACGCACTTAATGTTGTAAGTAGGTATCAATCGGATCTTGGGGAGAATCACTGGACAGCTGTGAAGAATATTCTTAAGTACTTGAGAAGGACTAAAGAAATGTTCATGGTGTATGGTAACGGTGAACTCCAGGTAGATTCCTTCACCAATTCGAGCTTCCAGAGTGATAAGGACGATAGTAAGTCAGTCTCGGGATTTGTCTTCACCCTCTATGGAGGGGCGGTATGTTGGAAGAGTTCCAAGCAAGATACCGTGGAGACTCGACGATGGAGGCTGAATATATCGCTGCCAACGATGCCGCCAAAGAGGCCGTCTGGATAAAGAAGTTCATAACTGAACTTGGTGTGGTTCCATCCATTGAGATTCCAATACCTTTGTATTGTGATAATAAAGGAGTTGTGTCTTTAGCTGAGGAACCCAGGTCCCATCAGCGATCTAGACATATTCTGAGGCGGTATCACCGGATCCGGGAGATAGTTGATCGCCAGGAGATCAATGTCAGGAGAGTTGACACGAAGAATAACACGGCGGAACCACTCACGAAGGCCATTCCCCAGATACAATTTGAGAGACTTTTTGGGATGTTGAGTATAAGATACTACAACAACTGGCCTTAGTGCAAGTGGGAGATTGTTTGATATCATGACGCACTGACGTCTGGGTTTTGCATGGCCCAAATCCTCTATCTCTGTCGTAGGCAGTTCAGGAGTATTTTGACCAACAAGCCGAGCAGTGAAGATCATGTTAGTTGCTAGTTAGTTTAGTTTTATTTTCGTACTTTCATTCCTGATGTGAGCCCGTATTTTGGGACGTACTTTCCAGATTGTTATTGCTTATTGGATTTATTGCTTCCGCATATATTATTTCTTGACTCGTTATTTCTGGATCATGGACATGTACTAGATAGTTTCTTTTATTTTCCTGTTCTTGATATCTATAGACAGCTGTAATGTGACTGTGGAGGGATGTTTCCTAGCCACAGGTAGCATGGTTGGCTCTGTCGCGTGCCGATCTTAGCGCACTCTGGGAAGCGGGGCGTGACACTCGATATGATAGTATGCTATCTGGTTACTCTTTATCTTAATATGTACACTTGTATCATTATACCATCTCTCCGTTACATGTTAATAAAGCCCTTAGGATGTGTACATGACTACCGGATTTGATCGTGCAAACAGTAGAGAAAATTAATACTATCCGGAATCACATGAAGGCCGCACAAGATCGGCAGAAGAGTTGGGCCGACACATCGAGAAGACCTCTAGAGTTCGTTATTGGTGATCTGGTATTCTTGAAGATATCACTGACTAGAGGAGTGATTCGTTTTGGGAGTCGAGTCATGCTTAGTCCTTGATTCGTGGGACCTTTCGAGATTTTGGAACGTGTTGGAGAAATGGCTTATCGATTGGCGTTACCACAATCTTTGGCGAATGTTCATGACATGTTTCATGTATCTTAACTCCGTAAGTATGTTCGAGATGAAACACACGTGCTGGATCATTCGGAGCTGACTATAAGAGAGGATTTGACCTTTTGAGGAACGACCGATATCGATTGTTGATCGAAAAGATAAGGTCCTTAAGAACAAGGTTATCCCTCTCGTACTTGTTTCTTGGGAGATCGCTCGCGCGGAGAATCGACTTGGGAACGAGAAGACGGGATTCGATAGAAGTTTTCACACCTATTCTTATAGATTCTTGATTGTTTATCTTTTCTTGTCTTGGGAATTTCGAGGACGAAATTCTTTTTGTAGTTGGGTATAATGTAACACCATAGTTCATTTATACCAGTTCTAGTCAAGTATTTCTTTATTTATGGTAGTTTCTTGATTTACTGTGTTTTGGGTGCGAATAGTATTTTGACATCTGTATTTGCATCCGACCCGACCCACATGCTTGAAACCTGTCTTGATTCATGTTTATGGTTTATCCTGACCTGATACGTGGACTCGTGCACTTTCATTTGCATACTAGCATTTTACCTGGCATCTGAATTATAATATAACATTTAAGTCACATAAAATAGTTTAAAAATATATTGCATGGCCTGCATGATACCCCTGACCCTGTGGTAGCATCCGCGCATCTTGTTCTCGTCCCGTTCAGTGAAACGGACTTTGTTTGGATGGCTACGCGCACGTACGTGCATCCGTTCTTGGGGGTATGCATTTTCATTACCCGGATATCTGATTTTGGTTTTGGTTGACATGTATATTTTTCATATTTTAAAACTGGATTTTTAGACCCGACCTGGGCATATTTTGGAGTAAGTTTGTATTTACCAGAATATCGAATTTTATATTTTAAGTATTAATTAACAGTTTAAATTTAAAATAAAGAAAATATTTTTAAACTTAAATCTTAACCACTTAACAACCTCTTTCTCTCGCGCTGACTCACTATTTGACAATTTCTCTCTCTTTCTCTCTCTCTCGCGCTGACTCTCTCTCTCTCCCCCTTTCTCTCTCCTCTCGATCCCTCTCTCTCTCTCTCTTATCGTGATCACTGTGTATTCCTCCAGTCGGTTTACCACTTTCCTCCACTACGGTCACCTCCCTCCTCTTCTTTTCTCCTTCCTCTATTTAAAGCCCCTGCCTCGCCACGAGAACACAAAAGAAACCCTAAAATAAGCCCAGCCTCCTCTACCCTCGACCTCGTCACCAACACCTCCATCACTATCATCTCCTTCTCCTTCTCATCTCCATCATCTCCCTCTTCCTCTCCTCTTCTTCCTTAACCGAGAAACCTGCACACCAAACCTAGCTCCTCACTGCCAATCCCAGGAACCCTCATCTCACCTGCACCTCGCCGCAGGTGACCCCGACACCATCACCTCGTCTTCCCTGACCCCTGTGCACCAAACTCCAGTGAGCACCAATCCCTCTCTTTTCTTCTTCCTCTTCTTCTTTTTCTTTTCTTTATTCTTTTCCTTGAATCTTGATTTTCCAGCGATCGCCGGAGTCATATCGCCGCTGCCGATCCAGACGATCCAGTGAACGTCCCTTGCTCGCGTGATCACCCTCTTGCCTTGCCTAAACCCGTTCCGCATACCGTGTGTGCATTGCGACGATTTACCGACGTCGGACGTGCCGTACGTATCCGTCATGTGATCCGATCGAGGCAAGTTTATCTTGTTACATGCTATATTATTATAATTGCATCCATATTAATAATAATATTACATGTTTATTTCATGGTGCATCCATATTACAATTTTACAGTTTTCGGATACCCGTATGAATCCATATCATTTAAAATATATATAGCTGCATCTGTAGATCATATTAATTCATGTTATTGTTGTAGTAACACCCCATGCTTAATAATGTGCATCCCACTTAGTCTTGGAGCTGTAAATATAACCCCCGATCGATGTTTGTGCATCCATACCGTTAATTATATATCTAATTGCATGCCATGTCACGTTATTTCATATTACTGCTACATTAACACCCCATGCTAGATAATGTGCATCCTATATAGTCATGATGTAACCCTTGATAGATAATTGTGCATCCATGCATTTACTGTACATCCGTACTTTTACCCCGATCCCATAATTGCTGCATTTTACTGTTGAGCACCCATGTGATACACTGTGCACCACTTGACATGACCTGATACGCCACTACTTGACATGTTACCTGATCCTGTTTCTAATGCCGACAATCCTGACCTGTTGTCCCGACGGACATATCCTGTTGTCTGTATAGACAAACATGTACCTGCTTGATCCTGTGTTGGCATTAGCTTAAGATTATCAATACCTGACTTGAACACATAACCTTGGGGGCATGGGGAAATCAAAAGTGTAACTGAAGTGTAGCTTAAAAGGGTATTACTTGATCCGTGGTCCCGGGGGATAACGGGATAGAATCATTCGTGATTCTTACTTGATCCGTGGACCCGGGGGATAATGGGACAGAGTCATTCATGACTCCCACTATCTGATCCATGGTCCCGGGGGATAACGGGACATATTCTTTGAGTTACATGGAGGATTACATTAATTGATTTCAAACAAACTTTAGAATAGATAACCCAGTAGCACAGCTTAGAGTGATCACTGCACGTCACATATATTGATACATTTCACTGTTATACATCCTTGTTGACTTGTTACTATTTATGATTCATGCCTGCATATCCCGTGTATCCTGTTCATTTATTATTGTTTGATATCATGACGCACTGACGTCTGGGTTTTGCATGGCCCAGATCCTCTATCTCTGTCGCAGGCAGTTCAGGAGTATTTTGACCAACAAGCCGAGCAGTGAAGATCATGTTAGTTGCTAGTTAGTTTAGTTTTATTTTCGTACTTTCATTCCTGATGTGAGCCCGTATTTTAGGATATACTTTCCAGATTGTTATTGTATATTGGATTTATTGCTCCCGCATATATTATTTCTTGACTCGTTATTTATGGCTCATGGACATGTACTAGATAGTTTCTTTTATTTTCTTATTCTTGATATCTATAGACAACCGTAATGTGACTGTGGAGGGATGTTTCCTAGCCACAGGTAGCATGGTTGGCTCTGTCACATGCCGAACTTAGCGCACTCTGGGAAGCGGGGCGTGACAGGGTTTGTTTGGTATCAGAGCCATAGAATTTAGGTTAATCGGGTTTGATTCTTTTTGTAGTTGGGTATTGGACCCAATACACGAATCAGAAAATCCGTAATTAGGAACGTGTCCTGCCACATTGTTCTCGTGATTCTTGAATCTTAATTTTCTCTTGATCTTTTGTCTTGACGATATGCAAACAACTTTGCATCTTGGCTTGAAATCCTTTTGGTTTCCTATTGTTTCTCCCTTCCTTTTCGTTCGATTCTGATACTAGGATTTGGGCGACTTGAACGGAGTTATGCAATTGTAACTATGAACTGCAGCATGGTTACAATGCGGTACTCTATTTAAGTAACTTGGAGTCCTAGTCTTGATTCACTTCTTTGTTTCATGGTCGTTATATTGCCTTGCTTCTCTTACTTTCCAGTTCATGTTTTATCTCAAGATTGAATCCTGTTTACCGTGCTTAATCTTCTTCAGTATCTTGGCTTCGGATGAAGTCATTTAAGGTATCCTACTTGTTCTTGACTTTCCCGCATTAGCATTATTCGATTCTGGTGCATCCCATTGTTGTATGTCTTCCAAGTTTATTGCTGCGCATTCGATTTCTTGCACGACCCTGTCTTGTTGCTGGGACATACACACTGGGAATGGGAAGATCATATCTAGTAGTGAGTGCAAGGATTGTTCAGTTGTTATTTGCGGCGAGAGTTATTTGCAGATTTCTTGGTGATCGATACCGGCAGTCATGAAGTTGTCTTAGGAATGGATTTTCTCGGCACTTTCCACGCTCACATTGATTGTAGGGCAAAGAAATTGATTTTCCATATTCCCGCACATCCGGAGTTTGTTTTTGCTGGAGAAAGCAGTTCTGTCGGACCAGTCGAGTTTAGGGCTATGCCGACAAACAATGTTCTTTCATCGATGGAGGTTGATAAGGAGGAAGCGCCAGCTGTAGTTCGAGAGTTCATGGATGTGTTCGAGAACATCTCGGGTTTACCGCCAAAACGAGATGTGAAGTTCGCGATCGATCTCGATCCTGGTGCAGCGCCAATCTCAAAGGTGTACTATCCGATGGCATCTGTGGAGTTGGAAGAAGTCAAGAAGCAGGTTACTGAATTACTACAGAAGGGTTGGATTCGTAGCAGTAATTCACCTTGGGGAGCTCCAGTTCTTCTAGTCAAGAAGAAAGATGGCACAAGGAGGATGTGCATCGATTATCGAGAATTGAACCGGGTGACTATTAAGAACAAGTATCCGATCCCTCGCATTGGCGAATTATTCGAGCAACTCAGTGGCGCGAGGGTATTCTCAAGGCTGGATTTGCGATCCGGATATCATCAAGTTCGAGTTAAACCAGAGGATATTTGCAAGACTGCGTTCCGAACTCGGTATGGACATTACGAGTATTTAGTGATGTCATTCGGAGTCATGAATGCACCGGCGATATTTATGGACTTGATGAACCGAATCTTTTCACCGTTCTTGGACCAGTTTATAGTGGTATTCATCGATGATATTCTGGTCTATTCGAGGAGCCTAGAAGAGCATGCAGAACGCTTGAAGATCGCACTGCATTCATTGAGGCAAGAAAGGTTATATGCGAAGATGAGCAAGTGCGAGTTTTGGCTTGAAAAAGTGAAGTTTTTGGGGAATGTCGTATCCGGAGATGGAATCGCCGTTGATCCTGAGAAAATTGCAGCAGTTCAAGATTGGCCGATTCCGAAGAATGTAGCGGAGATCAAAAGTTTTCTTGGACTTGTCGGCTGCTACAGAAGGTTCGTGGAGAATTTTGCTCGCTTGGTTGAGCCTTTGACAAAGCTTACGCACAAAGAAGTACCGTTCGTACGGACGGAAAAGTGTGCGTCAGCTTTTAAGGCGTTGAAGGAAAGGTTGATAACCGCTCCTATTTTGACTGTACCAGACAGTTCCGGAGGATTGGTGATTCATAGAGACGCGTCTAGGAAAGGTTTGGGATGTGTTTTGATGCAGCATGGGAAAGTTATAGCTTACGCATCGAGACAGTTGAAGATCCATGAAAAGAATTACCCAACTCATGATTTGGAGCTAGCAGCTGTGATTTTCTCTTTGAAGATTTGGAGACACTACTTATTGGGCGAAAGGGTCGAAGTATTCACCGATCACAAAAGCCTAAAGTATGTGTTCACATAGAAAGAGCTTAATATGAGACAGCGTAGATGGTTGGAGCTGATGGCTGACTATGATCATGATCTTAAGTACCATCCGGGGAAAGTTAATGTAGTGTCGGATGCGCTTAGTCGGTTGCCAGCAATTCGGTTGTTGACTGCACAGAAGGAGCTTATCGAAGATTTTCGGAGATTCGGGTTGGAGATTGTGCTACCACATTCTTTGGGACAGTTGATTCAGCTACAAGTACAGTCGTCGTTGATCGATAATATTAAAGCAGTGCAGTCACAGGACCCAAGATTGCAGAAGTTTCGAGAACAGGTTGAAGCTGGAGTACGAACGGACTTGTTGATTCATGAAGATGGTTCGTTACGTTATGGTAGCCGTTTGTGTGTGTCGAAAGGAGACATTCGTGACGAAGTTATGAAGGAGGCACACCGTTCCGCATATTCCGTACATCCAGGAGGCACGAAGATGTACCGTGATCTAAGACAATATTTCTGGTGGGAAGGCATGAAAAGGGAGATTGCCTGCTTTGTAGTGAAGTGCTTGGTGTGTCATCAAGTTAAGGCTGAACATCAAAGGGTAGCTGGTTTATTGCAACCACTTTCGATCCCTCAATTGAAGTGGGAACATATAACCATGGATTTCGTGACAGCTTTACCGCGGAGTCCAAAGGGCAATAATGTAGTTTGGGTGATTGTTGATAGATTGACCAAGGTAGCTCATTTCATACTGTTTCGAGTTGGTCAGTCAACGGAAGCATTGGCAGAACGGTACATGCAGGAGATTGTGAGATTTTATGGAGTACCTGTGAGCATCGTTTTCGATCGTGTCACCCGATTCTTATTGCACTTCTGGAGGAGTTTGCAGGAAAGTTTGGGGACGCGATTGAAATTTAGCACAGCTTATCATCCTCAGACAGATGGCCAGTCGGAGAGAACGATCCAAACTCTTGAAAACATGTTGAGAGCTTGCATGTTGGACTTCAAGGGTTCGTAGGAGTATCATCTACATTTGGTGGAGTTTTCGCATAATAACAGCTTTCAGACGACTATTCAGATGGCTCCATTCGAAGTATTGTATGCTCGCAAGTGTCGTTCACCTGTTTGTTGGGACGATGTTGGTGAACGAAGATTTTTGGGACCGGATTTGATCGTGCAAACAGTAGAGAAAATTAATACTATCCGGAATCACATGAAGGCAACACAAGATCGGCAGAAGAGTTGGGCCGACACATCGAAAAGACCTCTAGAGTTCGTTATTGGTGATCTGGTATTCTTGAAGATATCACTGACTAGAGGAGTGATTCATTTTGGGAGTCGAGTCAAGCTTAGTCCTCGATTCGTGGGACCATTCGAGATTTTGGAGCGTGTTGGAGAAGTGCCTTATCGATTGGCGTTACCACAATCTTTGGCGAATGTTCATGACGTGTTTCATGTATCTCAACTCCGTAAGTATGTTCGAGATGAAACACACGTGCTGGATGATTCGGAGCTGACTATAAGAGAGGATTTGACCTTTTGAGGAACGACCGATGTCGATTGTTGATCGAAAAGAAAAAGTCCTTAAGAACAAGGTTATCCCTCTCGTACTTGTTTCTTGGAAGATCGCTCGCGCGGAGAATCGACTTGGGAACGAGAAGACGAGATTCGATAGAAGTTTCCACACTTATTCTTATAGATTCTTGATTGTTTATCTTTTCTTGTCTTGGGGATTTCGATAACGAAATTCTTTTTGTAGTTGGGTATAATGTAACACCCTAGTTCATTTATACCAGTTCTAGTCGAGTATTTCTTTATTTATGGTAGTTTCTTGATTTACTGTATTTTAGGTGCGAATAGTATTTTAACATCTGTATTTGTTTCCGACCCGACCCACATGCTTAAAACCTGTCTCGATTCATGTTTATAGTTTATCCTGACTTGATACGTGGACTCATGCACTTTCATTTGCATACTAGCATTTTACCTGGCATCGGCATTTTAATATAACATTTAAGTCACATAAAATAGTTTAAATATATATTGCATGGCCTGCATGATACACCTGACCCTGTGGTAGCATCCGCGCATCTTGTTCTCATCCCGTTCAGTGAAACGGACTTTGTTTGGATGGCTACGCGCATGTACGTGCATCCGTTCTTGGGGGTATGCATTTTCGTTACACAGATATCCGATTTTGGTTTTGGTTGACATGTATATTTTTCATATTTTAAAACTCGATTTTTCGACCCGACCTGGGCATATTTTAGAGTAAGTTTGTATTTACCAGAATATCGAATTTTATATTTTAAATATTAATTAAAGTTTAAATTTAAAATAACGAAAAGATTTTTAAATTTAAATCTTAACCACTTAACAACCTCTTTCTCTCGCGCTGACTCTCTCTCTGACAATTTCTCTCTCTTTCTGTCTCTCTCGCGCTGACTCTCTCTCTCTCTCCCTTTCTCTCTCCTCTCGATCCCTCTCTCTCTTATCGCGATCACTGCGCATTCCTTGAGTCGGGTTACCACTTTCCCCCACTACGGTCACCTCCCTCCTCTTCTTTTCTCCTTCCTCTATTTAAAGCCCCTGCCTCGCCATGAGAACATAAAAGAAACCCTAACCATAAGCCCAACCTCCTTTGCCCTCGACCTCGTCACCAACACCTCCATCCCCATCATCTCCTTCTCCTTCTCATCTCCATCATCTCCATCTTCCTCTCCTATTCTTCCTCAACCGAGAAACCTGCACACCAAACCTAGCTCCTCACTACCGATCCCAGGAACCCTCATCTCACCTGCACCTCGCCGCCGGTGACCCCGACACCATCACCTCGTCTTCCCTGACCCCTGTGCACCAAACTCCAGTGAGCACCAATCCTTCTCTCTTCTTCTTCCTCTTCTTATTTTTCTTTTCTTTATTCTATTTCTTGAATCTTGATTTTCCAGCGATCGCCGGAGTCGTATCACCGCTGCCGATCCAGACGATCCAGTGAACGTCCCTTGCTCGCGTGATCACCTCTTGCCTTTCCTGAACCCGTCTCGCATACCATGTGTGCGTTGCGACGATTTACCGACGTCGGACGTGCCGTACGTATCCATCGTGTGATCCGATCGAGGCAAGTTTATCTTGCTACATGCTATGTTATTATAATTGCATCCATATTAATAATAATATTACATGTTTATTTCATGGTGCATCCATATTACAATTTTACAGTTTTCGGATACCCGTATGCACCCATATCATTTAAAATATATATAGCTGCATCTATATATCATATTAATTCATGTTATTGTTGTAGTAACACCCTATGCTTAATAATGTGCATCCCACTTAGTCTTGGAGCTGTAAATATAACCCCCGATCGATATTTGTGCATCCATACCATTAATTATATATCTAATTGCATGCCATGTCACGTTATTTCATATTACTGCTACATTAACACCCCATGCTAGATAATGTGCATCCTACATAGTCATGATGTAGCCCCTGATAGATAATTGTGCATCCATGCTTTTACTGTACATCCGTACTTTTACCCCGATCCCATAATTGCTGCATTTTACTGTTGAGCACCCATGTGATACACTGTGCACCACTTGACATGACCTCATTCGCCACTACTTGACATGTTACCTGATCCTGTTTCTAATGCCGACAATCCTCACATGTTGTCCCGACGGACATATCCTGTTGTCTGTATAGACAAACCGGTACCTGCTTGACCCTGTGTTGGCATTAGCTCAAGATTATCAATACCTGACTTGAACACATAACCTTGGGGGCATGGGGAAATCAAAAGTGTAACTGAAGTGTAGCTTAAAAGGGTATTACTTGATCCGTGGTCCCGGGGGATAACGGGACAGAATCATTCGTGATTCTTACTTGATCCGTGGTCCCGGGGGATAACGGGACAGAGTCATTCATGACTCCCACTACCTGATCCGTGGCCCCGAGGGATAACGGGACATATTCTTTGAGTTACATGGAGGATTACATTAATTGATTTCAAACAAACTTTAGAATAGATAACCCAGTAGCACAGCTTAGAGTGATCACTGCACGTCGCATATATTGATACATTTCACTGTTATACATCCTTGTTGACTTGTTACTATTTATGATTCATGCCTGCATATCCCGTGTATCCTGTTCATTTATTATTGTTTGATATCATGACGCACTGACGTCTGGGTTTTGCATGGCCCAGATCCTCTATCTCTGTCGCAGGCAGTTCAGGAGTATTTTGACCAACAAGCCGAGCAGTGAAGATCATGTTAGTTGCTAGTTAGTTTATTTTTATTTTCGTACTTTCATTCCTGATGTGAGCCTGTATTTTGGGACGTACTTTCCAAATTGTTATTGCTTATTGGATTTATTGCTTCCGCATATATTATTTCTTGACTCGTTATTTCTGGATCATGGACATGTACTAGATAGTTTCTTTTATTTTCCTGTTCTTGATATCTATAGACAGCCGTAATGTGACTGTGGAGGGATATTTCCTAGCCACAGGTAGCATGGTTGGCTCTGTCACGTGCCGATCTTAGCGCCCTCTGGGAAGCGGGGCGTGACACTCGACATGATACTATGCTATCTGGTTACTCTTTATCTTAACATGTACACTTGTATCATTATGCCATCTCTCCGTTACATGTTAATAAAGCCCTTAGGATGTGTACATGACTACCAAGATTATGATGCAAATCATACTTGTGGGGCTAGGGTTTTCCATAAGTTCATCCTTTAATTGTTCCTAGTCGAGGGAGTATTGAGACAGGGCATCGATATTCCAGAGTATACTAGCGTGTACGTTTCCTGACCCTATATGGGGCGATGGTTGATCCCACTGCCATTGGTGTTTGACATCAAAGATTGTACACAGGTGCTCATTGGAAAATAGATACACCGAACAGGACTTTCCGCGAACTCCTAGATGGTATTATACCTATAGTCAGATAGCAGTTCTCTGGTGACACTGATACAGATTAGTCTGTAGACCCGAGATCACCATAGAGTCTTGTGTGATTCCCATTGTACTTTGATTTCCTCCCTACCACGCTCAAGAGAATCGTGCAAACAGGTGGATTTTGGGTACATTTCTGAGTCACATGGAGGCAATGAGCGATAGGAGGGGTTTCGTCTCTCCCGGTATTGGGAGTTGATGTTGCGCTATGCTCGATTAGCTATAACAGGAAGTCCCTGGCCAGGACTGATGATGGGATTTACTAGTAAGTGTTATCAGCATTTTCTTGACCCGTTATGAGCCTCACATCGGCATGACTTATCAAGTTATTAGGGTCTGACGTTTGCCACCCCCCAGACTTGATATGCGACATATCATACGAAAAGACCGGATTGTACGGTAGTGTTACTTACTGGATTCACGGGAGTTTGGACAAGCTTGCTTGTTGATCTTTTGATCGCTCAATACCTGGATAACCGTTATGTCCAGCTAGAACCGCTGACGGTTTGTGGGTGACTGATATGATCATTACTTACAGCTGGCGTATTGATAAGTCTTTAGAATCCTACACAGAGTTTTCCTAGCTTAAGCGAAACGAAATAGGGCACATATGTGATATGTACGGGACCGAGATTATTGCGTGTATGTGATACAGTATTCTAATCTCGCGATATATGTTATATGTGATATAACCGGATTATTGAATCAAGTGTTGATTCAATAATTTGTTATATGTATATTTGATATACATATAAATGATATTAGTCGGTTGTATGTGATATAGCCAGATTATTAAATCTAGTGTTGATTTAATAATTTAATATATAATTATATATTTGATATATTAATATATATTAACTAATATTAGCTCACTTAAGAATTTCTTTTTTATAAATACATATAAATATATATGAGATATATATTAATGTATTTACTTTTGTGTCATGCTAAATGATACATTGGAAATGGGTGCATGAGACTCATACCAAACTAAAGATAATTTGGGTGATTAATTATTAATGGAAAAATCAAAATTTGGTGGAAATTAGAATGGCTAAAGTTGCTTGTGGAAGTATGTAGAAGCCTTGACTTAGTCCACTAATTTTATTTTACTCTAGATATTTATTAACCCAACCATTATCTTTAGCCATGGTTAAGTCTCTACAAATATCAATTGAGATATTTTTTCACCATAGTTCATCACTTGATCATCTTCTTCATCTCATTTTTCTTCTCTAGTTTCTGATGTGGTGAAGAAAGAAAGAGAGAAAAATAATTCTACAGTGAGCAAAAATCCTACTTCATCAATCTATACCAAACTAGTCATTTAGTATAGGTTGTTTACTTCACTAATTCCTCAATTAGTGAAGAGGTAGCTTGAGTTGGAGATTCCTCAAAGTAGATCATCTTCGGCCTCGAAAATCTTTAAGCAAGCTCATTCCTTTCGTCTAGTGGATCCTAAGAAAAGTTCGGGGACAACTACTTGGAGCTATGGGACTACTATAAGGAGCTTTAGAAGTGAAGGACCGGTCTTCAAAGGTTGTATTCCTATTTCACTAAGTGTAAAGTTTGTTTACATTCTATAAAACCCTAATTCTCTAGTTCGATTCTAGGTTTGTGTTCCTTAGCACTCTAGATTTTTTTTAAAATTGCATGCTCGATGCTTGCTTAAACCTAGTGTTCGTTCTATGAAACTCCAACAGATACTGGTCCTCGACCTAGTTCTTGAAGACATAGCAATCCTCAATTGGATAGCACACCATTCTGTGATAGGAGCAGCAGTTGGGGTTATTGACATCGCCGGGTTGCGGTGGACGTCGTGGATCTGGTAATGTGATGAGTTTGTTACGCATTTCCAACTCAAATATTCTCCCCGTCTTATCGCGGGAAAACGAGTAAGCGCGTCCTCTCCTTTCTTCCGGGGATAGGCGTAGACGTGCATTGTTTTGACGAACAGCCAGTTTTGGGCCACTCGGTTGTTGTTGAGTGTTGGAGATGAAGGTCGCTTTCCCTTTACCCTTGGTATTTCGAGGGTCCTTGTTTGAGGAGGAAGGCCCGTGGCCCATCTGGTCCATTTGGGCCAGTTTATCGATCGGAGCCTGAAAGGTAGTTGGTTTGAAGAACGTCATGAACTGGGACACAGTCGTTTGTGGATCTAGGGTCTCGGTGAACATGCCCACAGCGGGGGATTCTTTGATGCATTGTTCGCACTTTGACCGTAAGTTCCGCCACCGGATCGCATATTGGACCCAGGTTTCTCCTGACTTTACCCTGGCATTGATTCATGCCGTGATCAGGCTGCGCTCACTTGCACTGGCTAACCGCTGTGTGAACAGCAGTTCCATCTCTATGAATGTTCTCACGGAGTCATTTGGGAGCTCCTAATACCATTCAAAGGCCGTCTCTAATAGTCTACCAATGAACTGGCGAAGCAACAGTTTGTCGTCGCCTCCAGTGTTGCCGCACAAAGCTCTGAACTGAGCGATGTGCGGGTGTGGGTTGCCTGTCCCTTTGTACACATGGAACTTGTGGATCGTATATCCTGGCAGGTATTTTATTTAGTCATACCAGCCTGGATACGGTCGCCCAATTCTGACGATTTGTCCAGCCGCTTCATTTGATTAATGAGCTCGTATTTGTTGAGCTATATAATCAACAAGAGCATCCTTGGAGAATGTTTCCTCCTTGGTTGCCGATAAGGCTGGAAGAGAATTTAATACTTCTCCTCTGTCATACTCAATAATTATCGGTGAGTCCTTAGCTAGGGGTTCTGGTTGGATCATCATTCAAACCATATCCTGAAATAAGAAAGCCATCTGCTTTATGTTAGCAGCCTGCTCAGCAGCTTCCTTGTCCTCTCTGTCAAGCACCCTTCGCAGGAACTCTGTATCGGTCTCCTGCTCTTGGCACTGCTCAAATGTTGTGTCCGGGGTTTCTTTCTGCCAGGTAAGCGCTGCCATTTTGGTCAGCATTTCCTGGAGCTTTTGTTGTTGCTCCTGAGCTTTTGTTAGCGATTGAGTTTGCGGCCAGTGACCTACGGATGCACAGCTTTCTTCTTTCCGAGAAGCCATGTAGACCGTATGCATGATCATGCCCCCATACTTGGGGCGCTTGGGTCCAGCACCTTTGGAATTTGCCGCAGGCGGTGAGATTTTCTCCGGACTCATCTTTTTGTGGGAGGTCGAAGTTGAAGGAGCCGTTGTAACAGGCACCTGTGCAGAAGAAGTCCATTGTTGTAAGACGGAGGGACAGTCTTTCTCTTGCCGAGCCTTCGATTTCTACGGTCGACGAGGTTTGTTTTGATCAATCATGGAGTTCTGGACTTTTTGTCAGACCCTGTGAATTTGCGAGGAGAGCCGTTGATGGGGGCTCTACGTCTTTGCCTGCACTATGGTTTCTGCAGGCGAGGGCGATTTCTTTAACATCGCCATTGAAGAGTTCTTGCATACCCACCTGAGTAGATCAAAGCAGTTCTCGGTTGGAACAGCAGCATCAACTTCCACCGTTGGAGCTGGCGGAGTAAGTCCGGAGGGGGAGTTGCCCCCAGCTTTTCTCACCCAGCACCAGTGGCGACGTCGAGCGTGTCTTGCAAAAGGGACCACCTCAGTTTTAGAAGCGGCTTTTTCGTGCCCCCTTCTTTACTGAGGTGCTGCTGTTGGTGTCAGTCTGTTGAAGATTGGCGTCCTGATTGAAGTTTGGGGAGGTCCGGCCAATCTTTCGAAGACCGACTTTCTGGTAGAAGAAGCACCTTTGATGACTACACCTGTAGGAGGAGTTGGGAAGGCTATCCGTTTTGGGGAAACCCCTTCAGGTATGACGAGCCCCTTTGCGAGCCCGTTTTGGTTCTGGATCAGCCTGTTGAAGACCGAGACGTCTGAGCTTCGGCTCAGCCTGTTGAAGACCGAGACGTCTGAGCTTCGGCTCAGCCTGTTGAAGACCGAGGCATCAGATTTGGACGACCCATTGAGAGGAGCCATTGGGGTTGCAAGTCTATCGAAGATCGATTTCTTGGGAGCTTCGTCTAGCGGCTCTGGGGCGCTGAAACTCGTTGGGGAGATGATGGTCCCGAAGAACAATCTGGTAGTGGCTTAAGTTACTTGCCCCACCGGCATTGAAAAAATGGAAGCCGTGTTGGGCCTATAAGTCACTCCTCCAGTTGGGACGGAGCGGGAGTTGTTGTTGCTAGTTGTGCAGTTGGAAGTCATCGATTTTTTTCCGCACAGGAGCAAGACACCAAATCTTAGTACCTCAAATCCAAGGGCAACCATAGCGAACCATGATTTTGTTCGCGAAACACGACACACGAAGTGTGGAGTGGAAAGAGGAAAAGGTCATACCGGGCGTGCCAAAATCTATTCACCGTCGAAAACAGAGACGAACCGGGATGGATCGTCTTGCCTGAATCTAGGGGCAGATGATATTTGGATTTATCCGTCCACCTCTCCGAAAATACCAAGTTGATTTATGGCACCGTATATCGGAGGTTTGGACGGATGCGACCGTTGTAGCGGACTTCGTCAAATTCCCCCTCATTTTATGAGCGGTTTTTTATTGTGGCGACGCTCTTCCCTGCAAGCGCAAGCCCCTGCAGTTAATTATGTTATCGCATTGAGATAACCACTTTCTCCTGCTCCGGAAGTTCACTTCGTGTCGTGTATGTTTTTTTTTGTTTTGGTTTCTCATGGATTGTATACGGAGACTAGTTTATATCGTTGCCCGTAGGGCGCGGATTAGTCTAAATCCGTATATTTTAGATTTGGGTTTGATTTATTTAAGGACCATTAATCTGATTTGAGATTAAGGTCGACTTAAACATATAAGCTTTTTGGCCCAATTATTTTAGTTTAAGGACATCGCGGTCCATTATTGTCATGTTTGAGGCGAATATTAGTTTAGGGACATTTCGGTCCAACATTCCCATTTTGGGGACGAATATTAGTTTAAGGACGTTTCGGTCCATTATTCATCTTACACGCACGTGTATTTGTTACGTGAAAAAGTGTACAATGGAGATATGGAATGTGCCCAATTTGGGGCACGATCCGATTTGAGTCATGCACGTCAATTTGGAAGTGCATCAAGAAGTTATTGGTCGTTGGGACCCGACACCTCTCTGAAGACGTTGAGGAATTACAATGACATGTATCAGAGATGTGAAGATATGTACCCTTAAACCAAATTCCGTATTTGAGGGAAAAGGGGTTTTTATGGACTTAAGAATCGTTAGTCATATTTGAGACTAAAATTACCTTAGAAGATATAGGATGAATATCATTTTTGATATCATCAATAAGAGATCATTAATCATGTTTGAGACTAAGATCAGTTTAATAACATTTTGGGATCACTTTTACTTAAGATCCAGCAAAAAGAGCATTTGGGCTCAGCTGCAAGAAAACTTCAGAGACTTAACCAATTTGGGCTTTAGTCTGCCTACTCTTCTTTTTCTTTTTTTTATTTGAAAAGTGTTAAGGACTTATTTGGTCTCTGTTTGTTCAGCCATTTTCTTTTTATGCAAAAGTGCTAAGCACTTATTTGACGCTCTCACACTCACATGGGTGTCATGTGATGAATTTAATTATGGGCGCCGCCCAATGAACGCTGAGCACTCTGCCACTTTGGCTGTTTATGAAGTGCTAGGTACTTTTCTTCTTCTTTTCTTTTTTGGTGGTACCCACGTGAGGAGCACGTGAGGCCCTGGGCGCTGCCCAATCAGTGCTAAGCACTCAGCTGCTCTTATTTTTTTTTGGCGCCCACAAGAGGAGCACGTGAGGCGCTGGGCGCTGCCCAATCAGTGCTAAGCACTCGGACGCTTTGGCTCTTTATGAAATGCTAAGTACTTTTTAGGTGGCGCCCACGTGAGGCGCTAGTTTCTTTTGTATGGAGATTTAATCTCTGTTGATGTTTCTCTGTTAATAGTATTTTGACCATTAACGACCACCAAGATCATTATTTTGAGGATTTAGGATCATGTTCTTTATGAACTAAGTTCTTGAATTAAAGGAATTGAGTTCCTGGAGTATTATAGACTCCATATCTTTCTCTTTAAATTTGTTCTTCCCTGAATTTTTGATTCTCAAGAACAAGATCTTCCCGATGAGAATTAAATTCTCAACTTGTAGGAGACTTGTCTTGTGAATCTTAGATCCAGAAAAAGAACTAAGTTTTTTTTCAAAAAGGGTTAAACCCTTAAATGTAATTTTTTAGAGATATTTTGATCTCTTTTCTTTACCTAGAATTTCAAGAATGAAGTTGTTCTTCTTTTCTTTGGAAATGAGTTCTCTGTTGTTTTGGAAGCTTTCTGTATTTTTTTTAAAAGCTTATGGTGGTTCCCTCTATATGAGACTTGATGTCTCGGGTTCTTTATATAGTAGAGGCAAATTGTTAATTAGTTTTGAGAAAATCTCTTATTTAGAGATTCCAATTGATTTAATTGGTCTACAAATTGAGTTGGGGAATTTTACCCACCATTGGATCTTTTGATCCAAGGACTTCTGTTTTTTTTTTACAGAATATGATTTTTGTTTTTAACGAGATTGGGAAAATATTTTCCCTTATACAGAATTTATTCTGTAAGATGGTGATTTTTTAATCACCCTCGGATTTTTAATCCAAGCGTTCTCTGATTTACAGAGAGCAATCTTTTTGTTTGGAAAGATTGAGAGAATATATTCCGAAAAAATAGAATTTTATTCTATTATTAGATCATTGATCCAATCAAGAGTATCTTTCTTATTTAGAAAGATTTAGGAGATATTTTCTCCTAATAGAATTTGATTTTTTATTTTTGATAATTTATCTTTGATCCAACGGCTCTAATTAACAGAGAGTGTGGTAGAATTTTAATTCTACCGGGATGCCGGTGCTCACGTGTTGTGCACGTGGGTTCCACTTAAGAATTTAATTCTTAATATGAGTATTCATGTGCTTTGCACACTAGCGCCCGCGTATGGAGCACGCGCGGCGTCATCTAAGAGTTTAACTCTTATATAATGAACACTTCTGTGCTTTGCACATTGGCGCCCGCGTGAGGAGCACGTGAGGCACCACCATAGGATTTAATCCTATAAGATTGGTTTTTGGCGTTGGCGCCCTCGTGGAGAGCACGTGAGGCGCTGCCTCATTGAACTTTGGACAGACCTTTGCTCTTTTATTAGGTTAAATATTGGGG
Source organism: Agapanthus africanus (assembly GCA_030015575.1). NCBI lineage: Eukaryota > Viridiplantae > Streptophyta > Magnoliopsida > Asparagales > Amaryllidaceae > Agapanthus > Agapanthus africanus. The sequence goes on from CM057343.1 coordinate 589,898,050, forward strand.
GAACAATGGTATTTATTTGAAAAATATATTCTCTTAAATTATCCATACATCTAAACCTTGTGCTATGAATCAAAAGTGTGCGTGTAGGGTAAGTCGTTACCCCGTGAATGTTCTACAGGTACATATGCTAGTTATCGATAATACGGTTATATTAAAGCTCATGGTATTTTTCTGAAAAAGTTCATTTATATGATCATTGGACATGAAATTTTCGTTACATGATAAGGCAATTGATGTGCATATTACATTGAAGTGATATTAGAGAATTCATATGAACTTTTAAATATGGCAAAGCGACAAAAATTAGTTTAAATGTTTAAAATACATGTTAACTCCGCTTTTGTCGATAAATTTTAAAAAATATTTTGAAGTGAAAAGAGAGAGAGATAAAGGGACTTACCGGTTGAGTAGTGCTAGGAAGAGGGTAAAGAAGGGATAGGGGGCTCCGTAGGGTCGCGGTAGCTCCAGAAACAACTCTGATTTTCAACGAAAGAGGCTTGATCGCTAACTCCTCTTTGACTAGTCTTAACTCCACCTGTACTTAGAGAGTTTTGAGGATTTTTTATAGAATTTCATAATAGGGAGAGCTAGGAAAATGGTGTGGTATTTATAGTTAAGAATTTAGGGTTAGGGAATTAAAAATTTGATTAAAAGAATTAAAATTGGTATTAAATGATGAATTGAATGGTCACTTTTTTGCCAAATGCCTCGAGATTCGTGCCACATGGTTTAATATGTGTTTACTCCTCATTGAGCTTCTTTGATTTTTCTGAAACCTTTCGATTCTCCATGAATTGCACGTACAACTCTTGGACTTCCGAAAAATTTAAAAAGAAAATTCTTTAAAATAATTGGGACTGAGGGGATTCAAATACACAATCTATGTCACAACAGTGTAGATGATTAACCAGTGAGCTACAAATTGTTTCTTACCTTTATTAAACAAATTTAACTTATAACTCTACAACAAGCTGAAGTTTCCTTTCTATACAATAAACAATTAATTTTGTACAGGGATTTCAAAGTCATTACATTCTACCCTCCTTATAAAAATTTTGTCCTCAAAATTTACATAAAGGACTAATCTTCTAATAGATGAGGGTATCGTGCACGCATATCATCTTCTCGCTCCCATGTCGATTCTCCTGGCGAGTCTTTTCTCCACATCACCCGGACCAAGTTCACTTCCTTATTCCGTAAGATCTTCACCTTTCGATCCAAGGTCTTGACTGGCTGCAGCTCACAAGTCAGATCGGTCTGTACAGTGATCTCTGGGTGATCAAGTATGTGGCTGGGGTAGCTCACATATCGTCGTAATTGGGATATGTGGAACACATTGTGCACTCCTTCCAATAAGGGTGGTAGTTCCAAATGGCATGCCACTTCTCCAACTTGTTAAAGTATATTGAATGGTCCAATATACCTTGGACTGAGTTTGCTCTCTTGCCAAAACGTATCACTCCTCTATTTCGAGAGATATTCAGGAACACATGCTCTCCAGGTTGGAAATCTAGGTGTCGACGCTTTACATCTACCCAATGTTTTTGTCGATCTTGTGCTATGCGCATCTTTTCCCTGATCGTGTAAACTGCATCTGCATCTGCAGTTGCCACGATCATCTCTAGTCCAAGGAGTTCACAATCTCTAACTTTGTCCCAACTCAACGGGAAACGACATTTCCGTCCATAGAGTGCTGCGAATGGTGTCATCCCAATACTTGCCTGGTAGCTATTGTTATATGAAATCTCCACAAGGTGTAGGTGATCTTCCCACGAACCTTCGATGTCTAACATACAAGCTCTCAGCATGTCTTCCAGGATGTGAATTGTTTGCTTGGACTGTCCGTCTGTTTGTGGATGGTACATTGTGCGAAAATTCAGACTCGTTCCCAGGCTAGCTTGCAGACTCTGCCAAAATTATGATCGGAATCTCGTATCACGATCGGAGACGATGCAAACAGGTACTCCATGTAACCTCACGATCTCCTGCATGAGTTTATGGGTATCAAATATGGTACATCTTGAAGGTATAAACATACTTTAGATTTATACTCACCTCTATGTATTTCCTTGCTAACGTCTCGGTTGACTAGCCAACTCGGAAAGGAATAAAGTGAGCCGAATTGGTGAGTCGATCCACAATAACCCAAATCGCATTGTTACCCTTCGAGCTGCAAGGGAGAGCAGTCACGAAGTCCATGGTAATGTGCTTCCATTTCCATTCCGGGATTGGTAACGGCGGAAGTAGACCAGCAGTACTATGATATTCAGCCTTCACTTGCTGACATACTAGACACTTTGCTATGCTCATTACTACTTCTGGCTTCATTCCTTGCCACCAGTAGTGTTGCCGTAGATCCTTGTACATCTTTGTGCCGCCAAGGTATATAGAATAAGGAGAGCTGTGAGATTCTTTCATCAACTCTTCTCGAACAGGTCCGACTGGCAAGCATAAACGGCTCCCATACCGCACAGATCCATCTTCATGGATGATGAAGTCAGTTCGAAGACCACTTTCTACATGTTCTCGGATCTTTTGTAGCTTGGCATCATTTGCTTGAGCTGCCTTGATTTGATTGACAAGAGTGGACTGGACATGTAAGTTCATCAAAGATGAAGCATTACCTGGTACAACTACTTCAATTCCCAATCCTTGCAGTTCTTGCTATAGCTTCCACTGAGCGGTGAGGTTCATTTCTAATGGTTGTCGACTGCATTGGGAACTACATTCACCTTTCCAGGATAATACTGTAGGTTGATGTCGAAGACCGCCATGAGCTCGAGCCATCTTCTCTGTCGCATGTTGAGTTCTTTCTGAGTAAATACATACTTCAGACTTTTGTGGTCAGTGTATATGTCCACTCGCTCTCCCAATAAGTAGTGACACCAAATCTTGAGGGCGAAGATGACGGCTTCCAATTCAAGATCATGTGTTAGATAGTTGCGTTCAAGGACTTTTAACTGCCTTGATGCAAAAACCACAACTTTTCCATGCTGAAGTAGAACACATCCCAATCCTTTACCGGACGCATCACAATGCATATTGAATCCGCCAGATTGATCCGGTATTACAAGAATAGGTGCAGAGGTTAACATTGACTTGAGTTCTACAAAAACCTTCTCACATATTTCTGACCACGCGAATACTTCGTCTTACGTGTGAGCTTGGTCAGGGGTGCTGTGATCTTTGAGAATTCTTCGATGAAGCGTCGGTAGTATCCTGCTAAGCCTAAGAAACTTCTTATATCTTTCACCGTCTTTGGTATCAGCCACTCACTGACAGCTGACACCTTGGTTGGATCCACCGATATTCCTTCGCCTGAAATTATGTGTCCGAGAAATCCGACTTGATCTAGCCAAAATTCACACTTGCTGTACTAAGCGTAGAGTTGGTGTTGTCGTAATGTCTTCAGGACAATGCGTAAGTGCTCGGCATGTTCTTTCCGATTCTTTGAATACACCAGGATGTCGTCGATGAAGATAACAACAAACCTGTCTAAATACACTCGAAAAACTTGGTTCATCGGGTTCATAAAGATGGCAGGTGCATTGGTCACTCCGAATGGTATTATGAGATATTCATAATGGCCATAACGAGTTCTAAACGCCATTTTTGGATTGTCGAACTCTTGACCTTCACCTGATGATAACCCGAATGAAGATCTAGTTTTGAAAAGACACAAGATCTACTTAACTGATCGAAAAGTTCATCGATGCACGGTAGTGGATACTTGTTCTTAATTGTCACTTTGTTCAGAGCTCGATAATCCACACATATCCTATAAGAACCTTCCTTCTTCTTCACTAGGAACACCGGAGATCCCCAACTTGAAGTACTGAGTCGGATCCAACCCTTCTTCAGAAGCTCGTCTAACTGGATACAAATTTCTTTCAATCCTTTTGGACATATTCGATATGGCGCTTTGATTACAAGTTGTAAATCAATACTGAATCCAAGAGCACGATCGGAAGGAAAAACTGATATGTCTTCAGGGAACACATCCTCGAACTCTCGAACTACTTCAGGCTTTTCTTCTTCAGCTGATATAGAGAACACTTCTGCATTCTTCGACTTGGCACAGTAGCTTCCTGGCTCCAAAGTTCTGTGCCCACTTTTGAAATAGAAGACTGGGTGGTCTACTATCTCAAATACTACCCTCCTTTGACGGTAATCAATGGTAGCATAAAATACTCCCAGCCAATCCATTCCCAACACAACATCAAAATTTTGTATGTCTAGTACTTTGAAATTTGCATAGAATTCTCGACCGCAAACAACAACTGGGCACTGATCATATCCTAAAATTGCCTTCAAGACTACATTACCGAAACTGACATTCCATCTTGAAATGAGTAGCTTCACGGGAATCACGTGTGTTCTCACGAATTGTTGTGACATGAAACAGTGTGAAGCTCCTGTGTCGAAATGTGCGAGTGCAGGAAGGGTGGCTACTAGTATAGTACCAAAGTTGTGTGAGATTGTGTTTAGATATAAGGAAACTATAACGATGCACAAGAATTGAAAGGTTGAAAGGATGGGAGAATTTACCGGTCGGTGATGACCTGTCTTGTGGCTTCGGCCTCCTCGACCGTTATTGTAAAAGCCTGTCGTCTCGGTACATTCCTCCTCGCTGGAGGCATATTCCTCAGCCCTTAAGGCACGTTTCTCTGTACCTGAAGGAATTGACGTTGAGGCTGTGCAGGTGGTCTATGTGGAGCTAGTGCAAGAAGAGCTAGGCGGAGTGCAGGTGCCTGAATGGCTGGCCAATGCGGAGCTGGAATTGCGGGCTGGGTACCGGTGCTGTGTTACTATGAAATGGGCATGCTCCTAAAGCGTGACTAGATGCGCCACAAATCAAACACAAACCATTCACATGCCTGCGGTCCTTTACCAAGTGTCCAGTTCTCTTACAGTAAAACCAGAAATCTGGACTGGACCGGTTAAACGATCCTCCTCGCCTCTTGGGTGCAATAATTGGCCTAGGAGAGGCTCCTCTTATCATCTGGGTAGCGGGGCATTTGATTCCAGCTTCTTGGGTCTTACCCTTCTTCTTGACCAAAGCTTCATAACGGCGTGATGCCTTCTGTGTGAGTTCATGAGTTAGATAGTCGCCTTTTGCTAAAGCCGCCTAAATCTCCGGGCCTAAGCCCTATTGGAATCGTCTAGCCTGAATCTCATCGGTCGGGATCAAGTGTGCCTCGAACTTGATAAGATGTTGATGTCGGGATAGTGATGTGTTTTACGAAACATAATTTGATACAAATTCTTTACCTGCTAAGCATGATGAATTCGGCATCATATTCATCCACTGATTTTACCAATATGGAGCCTTGTTGTAGGTAGATAAACAATTGCTCCATCTCAAAAAGAGCAGTCTCGGAGAAAAACGTCGCATCGAACATATCGCGGAACGTCTTCCACTCTATTGGTTGTGTGAGATGGCTTTCCACCAGACTCTTGCATTGTCGGCGAGCTGGAGCTTGGCCACACAAACCCAAGCTAGGTCTGGTACCTGCGCTGCTGCAAGTTCGTCCTCGATACTTTGGGCATATTCTTTAGCTTCAAGAGGACTCTCTTTCCCTGAAAAGTTCTTAGGATGTAACGCCCAAAATTGCTTTACTCCAGGTTCTTTGGCTTCAGGGTGGATCATGAGAATTGCAGTCTGCTGCTGCTGGCCCTCCAGAAGACTTTTGATGGCTTCTAAAAGCACCGTCTATTCATTGATCGGAGTAGCAACGGTAGAGGAGGTGGTAAAATAGGTGGTGGTGTGTTGCTATTGACGTTGGTGCTGGTGTTGTTGGAAGAATCCATCACCTTGATAGAAAAGAAAAGGTTAAGATGGATTCAAGAAATTTGAAATGAAAGGAATGTATAGTTGTTGATTCTTATAAATCTTGTATATATTGCTTAAGACTTCATGCAGAACTGACCTGCATGGGCCACCAACAAAACCTATCATGCCCCGTTTCCCAATAGACGGAAACGGTGGCGTGGTAAGCCCGCAACGTATTACTATAAAAATACGTTAAGCGTAATTAAGCAATATAACAATAAGAAAAAATGACAAGAGTAATAAAATGAAACAGTCACTTTATTTAGATTCAACATTACATACAATTGTCTGGAAATAAAAGATACAATAATAATGCATGTGCCTAAATAATGGCATAATGAAAGTAAGTACTAGTAGTAAGAAGCTAATAGTCTGGTTGAGTAGCAAACTGGTCCAAGTCCTCCTGGCTCGGCTCTATGTCCTCAAAGTCCGATCCTCCTGACGAACATTCCAAAGAAAGAAAATAGGGAGGAATGGCGTAAGCTTACTAGCGCTCGATAAGTCCCAAAAGAAGTGAGAGAAGATAGTATATAATGTGAATAGAAACCAAATGAACAGTGGACGGTAAAATTTAATATGATCATTCACAGGTATAAGATAGTTATTCTAACGTGGTTATTCGTAGTTTGATAAAGTAAGTATTCATGTATACGAGAAGAGCCCATCTTACCCCATGGACTATGGTAACATGTAGTACAAGGCCCCGTCATAACCCACGGGACAACGGCACGTGAATTCATGTAGGTGTCTTTTAAAGTGATCTCTCGTGCCACGATATACGTTCCGTACCAATCTACCCATTTATCCCCGCATATTGTATTGTATAGATTAAGATTACAAGTCTTGGCCGAATCTATGGATATAAAATGTACAGGTTCATGTTCAAAATTTAATCATGTATTCAGGTATTCATGTCAAGTTATATCTATGGTTCGGTCAAGTCGAGTCAAGTGTTTAAGTTCAAGTTTGATATTTGAATTAGAGTGTTCAGGTTCATGATCAAGTATTCAAGTTTGTGTTTGATTTTGAATTCTGGTTTGAGTTTGGATTCAAATTGGAGTCAGAATCTTATGAAAGAATTTAGTTCTTGAATTTCTCAGGTTTGGGAGTAATCGGACAACTGCTGCACATGAACGGCAGGATTTGTGCCTTTTTCCAAGACAATTGCCATTGATAACTCCGTTAAACTTGTCTAACTTGAATAGGCAAGCACCCAGTTTCTCCGGCTCTCTGGAGCTCAAGAAAAATGATACCGTTTAAATCTATATTAATCTAGAGTCCTTAAATATTTATTATTTTGTTGTTTACATTGTATTTATATTGTTTGCATTTCTCGAGGGGGTTTTATGAAATATACTTTAATATTATTTAAAAATAATCTCGAGGGTGATTTATGATATTTAGAGTTTCTATGGATATGTATTTTAATTTTAGTGGCATTTTAGTGATCAAATCTAGCTTTTAAAGGTTTATGATATTTTTATGAAAACTAGCTCTTTTGGAAACTTGACAGTATTTTATTAAAATTTCAATCTTCATTTTAAAAATATATTTTCACAAGTTGTTTTTATTGAAATTACGGATTGGTGGTTTTATATAAATTTTTTGAAGATTGTTTTGTTTAGAAAAGTCATATTTCTTAAAAATCGTAATTTTATTTCCTTCGAGACCGAATACTCCGTGAGGAACTCTGCATCTCGCTCTACTATCAAAAGAATGTGCGATAATCCACACCGTCCATTAGCGGGTCTCCTAACGAAGGTTGTAGAGGCGCAATTGCTAAGAATTTAAAAATATTGATAAAAACGTATTTTTTATAAAAGTGGTGGTATTTATTTGAAAAACGTATTCTCTTAAATTATCCATACATCTAAATATCATGCTATGAATCAAAAGTGTCCATGTAGGGTAGTTCGTTACCCCATGAATGTTTTACAGGTACATATGCTAGTTATCGATAATATGGTTATATTAGAACTCATGGTATTTTTCTGAAAAAGTTCATTTATATGATCATTGGACTTGAAATTTACGTTACATGATAAGGCAATTGATGTGCATATTACATTGAAGTGATATTACAGAATTCGTATGAACTTTTAAATATGGCAAAGCGACAAAAATTAGTTTAAATGTTTAGAATACATGTTAATTCCGCTTTTGTCGATATATTTTAAAATTTATTTTGAGGTGAAAAGACAGAGAGATGAAGGGACTTACCGGTTAAGTAGTGCTAGGAAGAGGGTAAAGAAGGGATAGGGGCTCCATGGCGTCGCGATAGCTCCACAAAAAATTCTGATCTTCAATGAAAGAGACTTGATCGCAAACTCCTTTTTTAATAGACTTAACTCCACTTGTACGTAGAGAGTTTTGAGAATTTTTGATAGAATTTTAGAATAGGGGAAAGCTAGGGAAATGGTATGGTATTTATAATGAAGAATTTAGGGTTTGGGAATTAAAAATTTGATTAAAATAATTAAAATTAGTGTTAAATGATGAATTGAATAGACACTGTTTAATTGCAGGGAAATCAAACAGTGCAGGGGAGTAGAAGGGAGTCGAAAGGACTTGGGTACAAAGAACGGAGATGATTGGTGCAAGGTGGACCATCGGGGGCTCTAAATAAAGGAAAATGGGCAATCAGATTTTTTTCAAATGCCTCGAGATTCTTGTCACGTAGTTTATTCTGTGTTTACTCCTCTTTGCACCTGTTTGATTTTCTGAAACCTTTCAATTCTCTGTGAATTGCACGTGTAACACTTGGGCTTCCGAAAAATTTGAAAAGAAAAATATTAAAAATAATTGGGACTGGATGGATTCGAACACATAGGCTATGTCACAGCAGTGTAGATTCTTAACCAGTGAGCTACAAGTTGTTTCTTGCTTTTATTAAACAAATTTAACTTACAGTTCTACAACAAGCTGAAATACCCTTTCTATACAATAAACAATTAATTTTGTACAGGAATTTTAGAGTTGTTACAGCTTCGAAGGCCTTGGAAGGCCTCCAAGATCAACTTACGGCTAATGCCATCCGAGTTTATAATATCTGGCAAGCTCTCCAAAAAATCGTGACGGAAGTGGTAGCTCCTGATAGAGCCGTTAACTTCACAAAGGAAATGGTGGAAGGTCATAGAAGAGCTCAAGCACCGATTGTCCTCGTATCAACAACAGCAAAAACAAGAAGGGGCTCAGCTTGCTGCGTTGATAGAGCTCGAGATGGAGGTTCAACGGAAGAGCGATGATCTGACTGGCCTATTGAATAATCCGCCGTCTTAGACTTTTTTCTTTGTTGTATACCCTTTCTTTTTTTTAGATTTTATCTTTTAACCATTTTGATTTATGATTAAAAGATACTTATTTTCATATTTGCACCTCTCTGTCCCTTGATTGTCCTGAGTTGGCGTGGATTAGTTTATTTACTCATTTAAGAGTATTTAGTTTACCTTTCTCTTAGGCTTATAGGCAAATTCGCCCTAATGTTAAATATAGATAACCTCCTTTTTATGATAGGAGCCTGTTAGGTTTGTGGTACTGGATTAAGTCCAGCGTACCGTCGCGTTGGCTAATATATTCTCGTCATGCATTCCCTTAGGTTGCTTCTTGAGTAGTCTCGCATTTGTCGTGTGATTGTTACGTGAAAGTGTATGTTTGTAGTTTAACCGCAATCGGAACGGTGTCGCGTGTAGCTAGACCGAGATGAGTATGGGTCGTCCTCTGGGAAACGTGGAACTTTTTACTTTTACTTTAGATGTGTTGAAAAAGAGAGGAGGAATAAAGAATTTTATAGAATGGTTTCTAGATCTACGTTAAACAAGAATGTAAAATATAGATCTAGATTATTTTAAAGATGTAATTAATATAATAAGAGGGCTTGTAGGGTTCGTTAGGATTTAGTAGTTATGGACGATTAATTAAAAGTTACCCTTTTTATCCATTAATAGATTTAGAACTAGAACGACGGTGATGCGTGTAGATTAGGGTTTCCGGAGGGAAAAGGAATCCCACTCTTAACCCTTATCTCGACACGGAACTCCGTTCATATCTAGCCTTTACCAAAACAATCATTAATCTAATCTCTAATCGCGGTCGGAACTAGCAAAGAATTGCTAGCACGCCCGATTAGGATGTTAATGATTCTTTTGATAAAGTTCCTAAACTTTATAGGACTTAAAAAGGGTTTAGTTATTTTCATCGTCCATTAGCCTACCCTAATCCTACGAACCCTAACAAGCGGAGAATTACCCGCGCATGTTGGGAGAAGAAGATGAAAAGAAAGAGAGGGAAAACATAATGTAAAAGAAACAATTAAATAAAATAACTACCTTTATTAATCGACTTGAACAAACTACACTTTTAATCCATAGAAAATGATTACAACTAGTTGCTTCTCGATCTTTCCTAAGGAGGTAGTCGAACAGTCGATGATCAGCCTGGATGCGTGAGCGTCGGGAGCTTCGTGATCTCTTCGGCTTGATCATTTTTCCAAGAGGCTCTCGGTGCCTTTTTATAGTGAAAATCCAGAATCTTATTGTTGAAAAGTTGGTAAAATTCAGCAGTAATCAATCTCCCAAAATCTTGCATTCCAACTCCTCATTATTGCGGCGGATCCGCGGCCCAAAGGTGTGTTTGGCCGCGGATCCGCGCTCAAGGGATGTGATCAATTGCTTATTTTTCTTGGGCTTTCATCTGGTGACATGTGGCAATCCAAGGCATCTTCAGAATCTGAAAATCTTTTCTCTGTTGCTTCCAGACTTGGTCTCCAAGTTTGCTTCTTAATTTGGCAAGATTTCTTCAACAAATTGATTTGTTTGTTAAATCCTTCATAACAACTTGGAAATATTCTGCACAACAACTCAAATAAGATTTTAGTAGACTTTGTTCTACTAGGATTAGATCAATAATATTATTTGCATACATTTTCCTACCAAATGATAATTAAAATATATTAACACATGGAAAATATTGTTTTTACACATAAACCCTCATATGTATAATATATTATAATAAAGTCCTTTTTTAATATAAAAATGGTAGGAAAAATGTACTACAAATGTGCAGTTTTATCAACTGAACAAATACCCCCAAACTTATCTTTGATCGTCCCGAGCAAACTAGTTTATTCACGAGGAGAAAAAGAAATAAGAAAACTAAGCACACTTTCGTAGGCAGACACGATTGCACTGAGCACGTGCAACAAGCCGTTAAACCTCTAGGTGTCCCTAGTAGGAGGAGTGTTGTCTCCTGAGGGTTTTCAGCGGATTACACCCACAAAATCCAATAACAAAAGAAAGATGGTGAAATTTACATATAAAGACAAGAACCATAAAAGAAATACTTTGAAAAGAAGAGTTTCCAACTATACTAGCTTTTCAGTTGTCATGAGCCCTATCTTAATAGTCATGAAAAAATGTTAGAAATCACATCATCCATCAATAAAACATCGTCTTTATTCTTCATTCCTACCTTTCATCCAAACATTGATCATATAACCCTACGTGTGTGTAAATAACATCCCTACACTCGGAGAATTCAATTCAAGCTATCATACTCTTGTCCATCTACCTCAGTACTTTATGAATACTTAGGTTTGCTCACACCTTTTCATGCGACCGCTAATACTTCTTGAGGTACTAACCGACCGATTACTCAAGTGCTTGCTGATTTGGTGATAGTATTTTCCTTGTCTTGCACCACCTAAGGCTTAGCAGTGACTCCCAGACCAGTTGGCCTTAGGGCACTAGGTGAAGAGGCACCCTCGCTATATTTTTTTTTATTGCTGCCTTGGCGATACAAAACCAGTGTTCATTTTTTTTCTTTTCACCATTTTTATACTTCCTTCATACTTTGGCTTTTAGACAAGAGCATTTCAAGGTATCCTCTACTATCCCGAGTTTCAAGACGTGTGTAGGTGCATATTGTAGGGTATCAACATTCAAATGTTTGGCTTCCAGAATAGAAACTATTTTTCAGACTTATTTTTATCCTCAGATTAGTGACTTCCTTCATCTTACTAACCCTTGGGACAACAGCTCATAACTACTTATTACTAGTTCGTATAAGAAAACTTCTAATTTTCTTGGTTTTCTTAAACTATTCCCATCTTTTGGATGTAATGTTTCACTTTCTACTCTTTTGTTATAAAAGAAAATTTTTGAAATTTTCTTTTTTTTTGAAAATATTGTTCTTATGCAAAATATGATGCAAATTGATGTGTAAATAAGCACAAACCTCCCCCAAACCTGTTTACAGCAGTGTCCTCACTGATGTCATCTGTTAAGCTCAAAAACCTGTAGACTTGGGAGGAAATTATTAATGGGGGAAAGAATATATGGAAGTGAAAATTCTTCCCCAAACTTATTTTTGGCTCACAAATTTGAGGACAAAAGTTATGTTCAAGAGCCAAAAATATACCCCCCTCAAACATGAGTTAGACAATACGAAGCATTTTAAGAGGGGGTGAGTCATTTGGTCAAAGTAAGGCTTTACAAAGACCAAAAGTTAACACCAACCATTCAAAGATTTTATCAGTATAGCGTATAGGTTGGTGGAAGAACGTGTTGTATCGAGTCAAGAACAAATGGGGAAGGGATAATAGGTGGTCCGGAAAGGGTTTGAAATTAGAGAAAAGAAAGAATGAGGATGAATGCGAATGATTAGGAAGAAAGAATGGGGACGGTTCCACCTCTATAAGTAGAGATTGATTAGTCACAAAATCCGTATTGGTTAAAAATTCAAGTTTGTCAGCAAAAAGTTCTTCAAAACTTTTATCAATGGTGTGATTGAACATTTTGCTGTCAAAGAGTTTTGTGCCAGAATTTATTCCACTTGATTCATAAAAAATCTCTGAGGTAGAGGACTCGAAAAACTCATCTACCTCTTTTTCAAAAATATCCAAATCAAGTTGAATTTCCGGTATTACTGAACTTGAATTAACGGATTGTGATTTATCAAAACTCACTGAAACTATAGGAACAGAAGAAGAACCGGAGAAAGTAGAAGGTGAAACGGGTAAACAAATTGGTATGTCGAGTGTTGCTGAACCAGATGTGGAAGATGGAGGTTGTATTTCGGTCTGATCTTCGGGTATACCATTATCATCAACTTCAAGACATATTTGGGATTCGGGAAGAATTAAAGGCTCAAGATGATGACCATAAGGAAGTGAAAGGATTTGATGAATTGGTGGGCCAAAATCATCCAAAATTTCGGGTTCATCAATCAAAATATCCCCAACGTCAATCACCTCATTCAAGTGAAGGTTAAAATTCTCAAACTCCTCATCAAAAGTATGGTTTTCAATCAGTTTTGGTTCAAGAGTGGAGGTGTAGAGATCACAAGGGTTGGGTATGGTTTCACTTGAAAGGGACCCTTCACAGTTGGGTAAATCAAACTCTACAAAGTCACACAACTTATCAGTCATTCTATTTGGTGTACTTGACGAATCTATGAAACTGGAGTTGTGGATTTCAGTTTGGAGGTACAGTTCTGTCTTACTACCCAAATCCTTCATAATTTGGTTCGACATTTCCATAAATTTTTCTAATGTCTGCTTCAGACTAGTCTTGGGCTGATAAGGGGTTTCAGTATAAGATTGAAATTCCTGTAGATAATTAAAACTCCCAAATGACTGATTAGAAGAACTGTCTAGAGTAGGTGGAAAAGTCGGATTGGATTGATAGGAATAGAATGGTTGCGGAACTTGGGTAGGAGTAGGATCAATATTATGATAAGAAGAATATTGATATGGGTTGGTTGGTTGGCTATTTTCAACAGACATCTTATATGCCACAAACCGCATATCAAACTCTTCTCCGGACAGTGGTGGTGATGGTTGATATTGGTCCGGGTTGAAACTTTGGCCTCTAGACCTAGCTATGTGCTCAGCAATGGACATTCGTCTAGGGGCTTCCTCACTCTGGGTATGAACTGAAACAGGTGTAGGATTAGGATATGCTTGATAAGACCTAGGCTGAGGTGGCCAACTGTTTCTTCCCGCTTGTTCTATATGATCTCTTAAGGACATGGAAGAGCCGGACGGTATACCGAAGGGATTTCGAAAACAAGAGATATCTGGTTGTGGACAGCAAAGCTCGGCAAGTGTTCTTCTGTTTAGGTCACCCATTATAAGAAGAGAAGAAGGGGGAAGGGGTAAAAAGGAGAGAAAGTAATTGGTTTGTTTTGAAAAATGACGGATTTAGACAAATCACAAAAAATGCACAACCCTAGAACTATGGTTACCTAGGTCCAGTCTCTAGACCGCTCCTAGACTTCCAAAGGACAAGCCGCAGGATAAATCCTCTACCGCCTCCGTACTACCCTTGTAGCCAGGTAAGTGCCAGGTAAGTGGGAAGGAATCACGTCGTGGGCCTAATTAAAAACCACTAGCCTTTGTCACACTTACCTAGGCACTACAAAAGTAATGCGGATAAACGATAGATTACCCACGACCTTCCTCTGTCCTTATTGAGCGCGACAGTCCTTAGAGTCTGGTCTAGATATTTTTTAAATTAATGAAGGGTTGATCTATATGCTCGGTTTGTGATTTGTGGGGCTTAGGAAGGGTGATGAAATCCCCACCTAATCTTGATTTGGTCCTTGCCCCTTAAATATCCGTATTAAAATATGGAAAAACAAACTGAAAAACAAAACTTTGCAAAAAGATTTTTGAGCGGCGATATTTTGCAAAGAATCCTGCAGAAAATCGATTTTATTGGATTTTAGAGGAGAGAGAAGGGAGTTAGAATCTTACCAGAGAAGTGTGAACCCTAGATCTCCTGTTTCCTCAAGTCCGTGACTCCAGATTTCCTCGTAAAAATTCACACAATAATCGTTAAATATACAATTTGCAGTTTTGTTTTAATAATGATATAACTCGTCGAAGAATTCAACACAAATAGTAAAAATAAAAAATTACGCATGTATCCCCGGCAACGGCGCCATTTGATTGTTACGTGAAAGTGTATGTTTGTAGTTTAACCGCAATCGGAACGGTGTCGCGTGTAGCTAGACCGAGATGAGTACGGGTCGTCCTCTGGGAAACGTGGAACTTTTTACTTTTACTTTAGATGTGTTGAAAAAGAGAGGAGGAATAAAGAATTTTATAGAATGGTTTCTAGATCTACGTTAAACAAGAATGTAAAATATAGATCTAGATTATTTTAAAGATGTAATTAATATAATAAGAGGGCTTGTAGGGTTCGTTAGGATTTAGTAGTTATGGACGATTAATTAAAAGTTACCCTTTTTATCCATTTATAGATTTAGAACTAGAACGACGGTGATGCGTGTAGATTAGGATTTCCGGAGGGAAAAGGAATCCCACTCTTAACCCTTATCTCGACACGGAACTCCGTTCATATCTAGCCTTTACCAAAACAATCATTAATCTAATCTCTAATCGCGGTCGGAACTAGCAAAGAATTGCTAGCACGCCCGATTAGGATGTTAATGATTCTTTTGATAAAGTTCCTAAACTTTATAGGACTTAAAAAGGGTTTAGTTATTTTCATCGTCCATTAGCCTACCCTAATCCTACGAACCCTAACAAGCGGAGAATTACTCGCGCATGTTGGGAGAAGAAGATGAAAAGAAAGAGAGGGAAAACATAATGTAAAAGAAACAATTAAATAAAATAACTACCTTTATTAATCGACTTGAACAAACTACACTTTTAATCCATAGAAAATGATTACAACTAGTTGCTTCTCGATCTTTCCTAAGGAGGTAGTCGAACAGTCGATGATCAGCCTGGATGCGTGAGCGTCGGGAGCTTCGTGATCTCTTCGGCTTGATCATTTTTCCAAGAGGCTCTCGGTGCCTTTTTATAGTGAAAACCCAGAATCTTATTGTTGAAAAGTTGGTAAAATTCAGCAGTAATCAATCTCCCAAAATCTTGCATTCCAACTCCTCATTATTGCGGCGGATCCGCGGCCCAAAGGTGTGTTTGGCCGCGGATCCGCGCTCAAGGGATGTGATCAATTGCTTATTTTTCTTGGGCTTTCATCTGGTGACATGTGGCAATCCAAGGCATCTTCAGAATCTGAAAATCTTTTCTCTGTTGCTTCCAGACTTGGTCTCCAAGTTTGCTTCTTAATTTGGCAAGATTTCTTCAACAAATTGATTTGTTTGTTAAATCCTTCATAACAACTTGGAAATATTCTGCACAACAACTCAAATAAGATTTTAGTAGACTTTGTTCTACTAGGATTAGATCAATAATATTATTTGCATACATTTTCCTACCAAATGATAATTAAAATATATTAACACATGGAAAATAATGTTTTTACACATAAACCCTCATATGTATAATATATTATAATAAAGTCCTTTTTTAATATAAAAATGGTAGGAAAAATGTACTACAAATGTGCAGTTTTATCAACTGAACATCGTGTCTCTGATCCCTTCCGAGGCTAGACAAGACGACTTCAAGTAGTCTTCTTAGGTTAGTATATCCACATTACCATTAGAAGATCGGCATTAGGTGTTACCGTGGTGCTTTACATGAGCTTAGGCTCGATTTGGAGGCCCTATGAGTCATAAACATGCTCATCTGAGGTGGGATGATATCCAATGGTCTTTAAGCTTACCATCAAGACCCAAAACTAGGCATATGCCGTCACTTTGCTTTTGCTTTGATGATATTGTGCCAATTCTTCGCCGAAGTAGGGTAGACATCCATATGACTTCTAGATCGTACATATTGCCATTGAGATCTGGAACAAGGAATATGCCATTACTCCGATTTTATTTGACTGTTGCTCCTGCACCCTATTAGAATGAGGAGGAAAATCGAGAAGCTCTCTAGGATGTAGATGTTGCTATTAAGATTTGGAGCTAAGAATATTTCATTGCTCTACTTTGATTTGACTCTTTGGAGCTTTGTTGACATCCCGTCCGTACTTTGCTGGAGTAAAAGAGGCGTCAAAATATTCTTTAGGCTATCGATGTGCCGTTAAGACTCGGTTCTTCTTTTGACGGAGCATGGTGGGAAAATATGGTTCCCTTTTATTCATTTGTGCCCATTGATTGTACACAAGAGTCAACCTTGTTCCCCTTGTAGGGCAGAAATTTTTTATCTTATTATTATTATTCATCTTTTTATTTTCCGCGATGCTCTATCCTTTCAGCTTTTCTTATCGCGAGAGTTGCGATTGCCCAATTATTTCAGCTATTTATTCGCAGTGCCTAATCATTTCGGCTATATTTTTACTTTTACTCGCTGATTTTCATTGCGAGCTGCCCCATCATTTCGACTATTTTTCTTTTTCATACTCATCAGTTTTGTGATGAGTCGAAACTTGATATTTGGTATCAGTATTGGTACGACTGGAATATTGCCAGGAGAAACTCATCATATGTCATTGCTAATTTTGGCCAATGGCGGCTAGGTAACATGTTTAGATCCCTGCTAACTAAAGCTTTTTCGACTTTATGGGCTGTAAAGGTCTCATAAAGATATTTCTCCTTATGAGTTGTGAGGATCTCATAAGTGTATTTTCTCCCCAGGAGTCGTGAGGGCTCGTAAGTGTATTTGACTCTTGTAAGTCGTAAGGATCTTATAGGAGTACTTTCTCCTTACCAATCAAGGGGACATGCAAGTGTCGTTCACCTTGTTGAGCTATATTTCTCATTTTTGTTGAGACATGGTTGAGAATATATTTATTTGCGTCTGTGGATTGTATACAAGAGTCGATATTAGACCACTTATAGGGTATAAATTTTATGGCGTTGTGATAGCTTAAGAACATATTTAGATCCCTGTAAGTTAATACTTTTGAATTCCATAAGCCGTAAAGGTCTTACAGAGGGTATATTCTCCTTACGAGTCGTGAGGATCTCATAAGTGCATTTTCTCCTTTGGGATTGTATGGATTCCTAAGTGTGTTGCTCTTTTATGAGTCGTAAAGATATCACACAAGTGTTTTCTCCTTATAAGGTCAAGAGGACTTTGCAAGTGCATCTTTTCTTTTCTTTTAATGAGTTCACGCCTTTTCGGGTTTTCACAAGCTCGCCGGTAGCCCTGCTGTTTTTACTCACGGCGCCCTTTCGGGTTTTCATCCGTGCCCATTTTGCTTATGGACATACCATTTTTGTTTTTTTGTTTTTTTGACATCGCTTGAGGAAACAAGCGGTCCGTAATGTAACGCGCTCTCTGCTGCAGGTTACAACGTTTTTTGCATCCTTGGTAGAGCTTCCTGGACGATGGGGATTTCAATCATAGTTTTGCCGATAGGGCCTGGGAGAGATATGAATTGTTTATGCCCGTGGATTGTATACAGCTGGTTATATAGCCTATGTCATAGGGCTAAACATATTAGTTTAGAGACATTTCGGTCCAATACCAGTTTAAGAACGTAGTGGTCCATCATTAGTTTAGGGACGTTTCAGCCCAATACCAGTTTAAGGACGTAGTGGTCCAATATCGCATAATGGGGAGTATACGACTTTCAAAGTTTTAATTCAAGAAGATAGCGAGTGGACACAAGCATCGTCATCAATCATTGACCTAAGTCGCAACTCTTCAAGCGTAGTATTTTTTGAGGAATCGACCGTTTATTAGTCGAAATGGCCATTCTCCATACGTATCCATGAGCAGGTAAACTCCACCTTGGTAGACCTTATTTATGATATACGGGCCTTTATAGTTTGGATCGAACTTCCCCCATTTTTCACGATTGGGAATTACTAGTCTTTGACAACTGGCACGAGTTCGCCTTGGCGGAATGTTCTCGACCGGTTCAGTCTCTCATATGATCATGGCGTTCTTACTTTATAAGCTTCCAGATTTGTTGTGTTACAAGGCGGGTTTCTTCGAGAGCATTAAGTTCTTCGATTCCAAGAAGAGCTTTTTCTTCATCCGTTAGCTCGTATTAAACTGCCACTCGTAATGAGGGGAGTTCTATCTCCATTAGAAGTACTGCTTCAGTGCCAAACACCAATGCATATGGTGTTGTATTTGTGGCCATCTTGAACGTTGTTCGGTATGCCCAAAGAGCTTCATGCAGCCTCTCGTGCCAGTCCTTCTTGTTCTTGGACACCGTCTTCTTTATAATCTTGGTCAAGGTCTTGTTGAATGCTTTAGCTAGACCATTAGCTCGAGAATTATAGAACAAGGAGTATCTCTAGTCTATCTTGTGTTACTGTGTGAAGCGACTTATTTTACGGCTTCTATAGACTGGTCCAGTATCCGAAATTATCCGCTACGGAGTTCCGAACCGATAGATAACATGAGTTTTGAAAAAGTAGAGGATATTCTCCGTTTTCACCTCCCTTAGCGGTACTGCTTCTGCCCACTTAGAAAAGTAATCAGTTGTTGCTAGTATAAACCGATGCCCTCTAGATGATGCTGATTCAATAGGGCTGACTATATCTGTTCCCCACATCTCGAACGACCAACTAGCTACTGTCGGATGCAGCGAATTTTGAAGTTGATGCATGAATTCCCCGTGTATTTGGCATGAGTGACACTGCTTTGCATATTCGAGGCAGTCATGAATCATCGTGAGCCAGTAACAACTCATCCTTTTTATCTTCAGCTTCATTTTTTGTCCTGGTTGATGAGAGCCGCAAAGTCCATCATGTACTTCTCAAACGACTTTCTTTGCTTCCTTCGGCCCTAGGCATATTAACTATACGAAGTCGAATGATCTCTTGTATAGAGTATCATTGACGAAGGCGAATGGCAAAGCTCGTTTCATGAGCTGATGTCTAAATGACGCATCTTCGGGTATTCGTTGGGCTTTAAAGTAGCCTATAAAGGCTTCTCTCTAATCCTCGACCTCTTCTTCATTTTCTATTTAGAGAACTTCTCGTTCAGTTGTTTCTTTTTCTTCGGATAGTTCTATTAGGGCTTCTGAAGGTATATCTGCTGGCACCAGGATCTTGAGGTTTTGGACAATGATCCTTACGACATCGAGGTCTTCATCGGCCAATTCTTTAGCCAACTTGGCTAATGCGTCCGCCTTGTTGTTTTCCACTCGCAGTACGCTTTTCAGGGTATAGGAAGGGATTTGGGTCAGCAGCTGCTACACTCTTTCGCCATACATTATTAGTTCTGGCTTGCATGTCTTGTAGTCACTATTTACATAACTGACAATTAGCTGAGAATATCCATATATGAGGAGGTCCTTGATTCCCATATCGATTGCGATCTCAAGACCGGCTATCAAAGCTTCATATTCTGCTTCATTATTAGTTCTGGACTCCATCAAGGAGAGAGCATAACGCAATATTCTACCTTGCGGGGTCATGAAAATAACGCCTACCCCGGCTTTAATTATGGAAGTGATGTTCTTTCGCCCCTTCATGGAAGATTCTCTATCGAAGTAGAGCTACCATCGAGACTCATTTTCTTTTTTCTCCTTCTTGACTGCATCGAATGTGTGTTCATCCGGTAACTCACAGTTTAGGGGAGAATCGGTTGGTATCAGATGTTCCACAAGAAATTCGGTGATGACTTGTCCTTTCACCGCTTTGAGGGGTCAATATAATATCAAGAATTCCATCAGCAGTATGGCCCATTTGGAAAGCCTTCCCGTTAGTATAGCCTTTGAAATCAGATACTTAGAGGATCCACCTTTGAATTGAGATGAACCTCGTTCGCCAAGGCGTAGTGTCTGAGCTTCATTACTATGAAGATCGGCATCAAGCAGTGCTTTTCGATGGGGGAGTAGTTGCTTTCTGCCTCCAGGAGAACTCGACTTAGATAATAAAGAGCTCTCTCCTTTCCTTGATCGTTCTCTTATACCCACAACGCGCTTAAAGAACCTTCAAGGGTTGTTGTATACAAGATAAGGGGTTTCCCCTTAACTAGAGTGGCTAATACCGGTGGATTTTACACATGTTGTTTGATTCGTCAAATGCGTTTTGGTATTTCTGATCCCAGACAAACGGGGTCCCTTTCTTCATTAGATGGCTATAGGGACGACATTTTCCGGAGAGGTTGGCTATGAACCGCCGGATGTATGCGAGCTTTTTTTTGGAGAGATCGTAGTTGTTTGAGGGTTCTTGGCGAGGGAATCTCCATAATTTCCTTGATCTTTGAGGGATGAATTACGATACCTCGGTGGCGGATGATGAAGCCTAGGAATTTGCTTAAGGAGACTCCAAGCGCGAACTTTAAAAGGTCCATCTTCATATGATACTTTCGAAGATGCTCAAACACGGTCTTTAGATGCTCCCAGTGTTCCTCATAAGATTTGCTTTTAACAACAAGGTCGTTGATATAGCATTCGATGATCTTATGTATGAGGTCATCGAATATCTTCGTTATGGCCCTTTGGTACGTAACTCCGGCGTTCTTCAAACCGAAGGGCATCACCTTGTAGCAGAATACGCCCAACGGATCCGGAAGGTGGTATGCTTCTGTTCTTCAGGATTTATTTTTATTTGGTTGTATCCTGAAGATCCATCCATGAAGGAGAAGACTTCATGGGTGGATGTGTTATCGATCATCAGCTCGGTAACGGGCACTAGGAAGTCATCTTTCGGGTATGCCATGTTGAGGACCCAAGAGTCTTTGCAAATGCGAACCATCCTATTTTTCTTTATCACCGGAACGATGTTAGCGATCCAGTCGGGATATTGAACTTCTTGGATGAACCCGGAGTTGATTAATTTCTTGACTTCGGCATTGATACTCATCTCGAGTTCAAGCCGCATCCTTCTTAGTGCCTTCTTGACTGGCTTTATGTATGGCGATATGGCCAGTTTGTGTACCGCTATACTTGGATCTAAACTCGGCATTACAGAATTGTTCCAAGCGAAGTAGCCTTTGTACTGCATAAGCACATCTTTTAATGTGGCTGCCTATTTTTCGGACAGTAGCTTACTGATAAATGCCGGCCTCAGATCATCCTCCGTTCCTAAGTTGATTTTTCTTAGGTTTTCCGCCGTGGTATGTATCCTATCCTCCAGCTCTTTTAGTGTCAGTAGAAATTCTGAGATCCCCTCGTCATCGTCTTCGTTTGTGAAGCGTCCGAAAAGGTCAGTCATATTCTCATCTCCTCTCTCTTTTGAGAATGTTATCATATGACAGGTATGGTCCGCTTCTATTTTCACGATCGAGCTGGCCCCATCCTGATGGTATAGGTCTTCTTTGGCTCATGCTTTTATGGCAGGCTTCTCCTCCAGCAATCGGATAACATGAACCTGCATTATTGATATTGGTCCTCCACCCAGTTCTTGAACGTGAAATAGTCTTCGATGTGGCCTACTGCTCGGTGATAGGAGCAATAATCCAGATGATGGACTTCATTTATCTGTTCGGGATGCCGAGACTTCGGAAGTGTCATCATTTGGTGCTTCATGACAAGGCTGAAGATCTTTCCTGTCTTGTCTCGAGAAAATGAATATTTCCGACCCATCTTCTTTATAAAGGATGGGTTCCAACCGAACTTTTCTCGATTAAAAGGTGTCTTGGACCTGCTTTGTTTTTCTTGAGCGTTACTTGCGATTGTCTCCTTATTCTTGTCTCTGCTTCGGGATTTCCTTCTTCGCGAGAGTACATAACGGGTTGTAGATGAAGAGTTTCATGACCTGCTTCTTCAACTGATTGTCCATTGAGAAACTACTTCTTGGTTTTTTCATATATGGTCATTTCGCGACTGTGGTTATCTCAGCTCGCTCGACAAGCTTATTTTATTATTTTGTCAATTTGTTCTTCGAGCGACGGACTTGAGGTTCTTTGAGCGATACTTTTTTCCCGTTCGGCGCCATGGCTGCTTGGAGAAACATTTTCTCCTCCATTCGAGCTATTTATGGCTTGGCAGCTGTAAATTTGCTCCCATTTCTTAGAACAAATATATCACATCCCGGTTGTTTCTATCTTTCTGTTGGGCTTCTTTCGTTGAGTCCCGGGGAATATCATAATCTTTTTATAGAATTGGGCTAGTCGAACAGTTGTTCGAGAGGCACGCCTTGGTGCTTTAACATCTCCTTTAATCCCTCTACATAGTATCTGGGCATACGGATGGGCTTGAACTTGTCAAGAGTGGGATCAGCCCCATGCCAGACTTCTTTTTCCACCTTGGTCTCCATAAATTTATAGAAGAGAATCGCCTTTTCACCACTTCGTCTTGGAGGCATGTAGAAAGTTTCCAACTCTCACACACTATATATATTGATTGCATCAAGTTCTTTATAATGTCGAGGGGGAGCCATCATAATATGAAGACTCTGATTCGCTTCGGCAAGAGTCTGCATCGATGGGCGAATGGAGAACACTGCGTTTGTCTCATTTTCGGAGTCGCTGCTAAAAACCAGGATAGGAGTCGATGGTCCGGCTTTATTGATCTCCCTCTGAGGCTATCCCGAGTAGACTATTTGTTCGTCTTCTTCAGTATCGCTTCCAAAGACCAGGACAGTGGCCATGGATTTTTGCTTATTTTCTGGCCTGTGGCACCTTTTAGTATTCTCAAAATCTGGATGAAAGTATTTTGCATATTCATACTTTTGCACTTCATTCACCGAGAAAGGATTAAGCTCTCCTATGACGCTGTACTCTAAGCCATCATTGAAATACTTCATACACTGATATTGTGTAGAAGGGATGAAGTTATACTCGTGTAGCCAAGGTTTACCGGGTAGAGAGTTATAACAAGTCTTGGCGTCAATGATATGGAATTTGATGTTAGTGAAGAGCAGCTCGAAGCGGAGCATCAATATTACGGACCCAAGCGTCTGCGATGACTGCGAGTCGAACCCCGAGATGGTATTTTTTTCTTGGGTAAGATGCTGGACATTCATGTATATCTTCTTCAGCACTCTCGCGTTGAGAAGATTGACGGAGATCCATTGTCGACAAGGATTTTCCCTATCTTGATGTCGTGGCAGTATCCGGTGACATATAGCGGTCGATTATGCTCGCATGTACCGAGAAGTAGATCTTCATCGCTGAATGTAATATCAGGCGTGTGGACCTCTGCCAATTCATTTTTCATCTTCTTTTCTACGATGAAGGTTTGAAACCGATCAGGTTCTTGCAAGGCCTTGATTAAGGAGTCTCATGCCATTTTGGACAAGAGTAGAGCATCTAATATACTCAATTGTGAGGGTATCCTCTTCAAATGTGTAAGGACATTATAGACCACCTTAGTTTTCTTAGGCAAGTCCTTTGCGGCGAGCTCTTTGGCCACCTCTTCATCAAGGGAAATCTCCTCGGGCATTTTCCCTTTCCCTTTATCCTTTTTATTCCAACCCTTGTTTGCGGGTCTAAGGTTCTTTTCAGGCAGAGTGCGGTTGCCTAACCGGATGTTCTCGTAATCCTTTTCCTCTTCTTCTTTCTCGAAGGCGAAGCTTTCAAAGAGAGAGTTGAGCAGCATTTCATCCTCAGAATCACTCCTGAACGTGAGAACCCGAGATTTTTCCCCTCCTGAACTGGTACCAACCATATGACAGCTGCCAGTTTCTTCTTTATGCACTTCCGTTTCACCGCTCTCATATCAACGAGCGCGAGCCTCGCGCTTCTCCTTCTTGAAGTGTTTTCTATGGTAAACATATCCTTATCACCACTTCTTGAAAGCGTTGCATTCTTCGATGGGATGAGTGATCCTTCGGTAGTATGAGTAGTATTTTGGGTGTCCCTGATCATTCGAAAATATTGCATTCTTAACACATCAATTTCCCTACTTTTTCTAATCATGTAAAGGTGTTTGGCATAAATATAGCACATATTAGAAATTCGTCTGCAAAATATCAAATAACATGTGTTATACATTATAACCGGCATTATGAGGGAAATTGTGTCTTTATTACAACACGCATGATCTTTGTATATCAACACTTGTCTCGAGATTGTGTGCAGGAAATCCTCCAGGGTAAAGAGCCGGAATCACAAAACTGCTGATAAAACGCATCAAGTCCAAGACTTGAGATCTGGCAGTAAACTAGAAACAATAATAAGATTCCAGGTATCAGAGAAGAACCCTAAAGTTAACATAAAGAGACACAGAGAAAACCAGCCTTCAAACTCATCAAACGGCCGCGGATCCGGGCCGAGTCAGGCCGATCCGCCGTGGATCCGCGGCCGTTCTGACTCATCGGCGGCAGAAATGTTCATACGTGGCTTCTTTTCAACGGCCAAACTTCATCAAGACGGTTCAGTTCCTCGAATTCTCCAAAAGCTTCCCTCCAACAGCAAGTCTTTTCTTGTAAGCTAGATAACTACCTTAATCTAGAAACTTCTCTTCAACTATCTAGCTTCCAAGGGAAGATAGACCTAGCTTCTAGGGGAAGCTAAAGGAAAAACTATAAAAGGGCACCTAAGGCTTCATTACAAAGGTGGTTGATTGGTTGTTCATTAGTTCATTAATTTTGGGGTTCAATCAATTCACCGACAAGTTGAGTGACACAACTTGTAATTCAAAACCCTAACCCAAATCATTCCAAAGCAAAATCAAGATCCATCGAAATGCAAATCAAGAAAGCCTTCAATGAGCCTTTGAAGCAATGCCGGCCTTCATCCGAGCAAGAGATCCACGACGATCCGCGACTCAAGAAGATCGATGCGAAGCTAATTTCGGCGGGTCTAGTTACCTCCTCAAATCTTGTAACCTCGACTTGAGTGAATTGTACCTAATCGTCGATTAATAAAGGTGAAAATTATAAATCTTGCTTTTCTTTACATTCTTGCATTATGAAGAGTTATCGATTCTTGATTCTTTCCTTTTTCATGATGTGTGAGTGAAATCTCCGCTTGTAGCGGAATCGAGAGAATAGGTAGATGATGATGATGAAATCCTTGAACGATTCTTAAGTATTATGAGTTTTGTAAACTTTAGGAAATTGAATCATCGAAGACCTAATTTGAGCGAGATCGCTTTCTTGAATGTTTTCGCTCCAAATTAGAGATCAACGATCGGTGATTTAATTTGCTAGAGGCTAGAATTTGAATGATAATGAATGAAAGGACAAGGGATGATGAAAGAGAAACCCTAGTTTCATCAATAGATCTCTAAACCTCGTTGATCGTCATCGATCTAGCAACAAATCCTCAATAGATAAGAATTCATAATCATTAGTATTCATCATCACTATCAATTTGATCGATTCCTACAAGCTACTTTACGAATCTTGATAATTCAATTGGTTTGGAAAATTTCTTGATCTTTATTAATTCTTGATTCTAGATCTAATTTCTTTATGTTCGAATCATTTTCTTTTATCTTTTCTTTTCAACTCAAATAAAACGATTTCGAACAAATTCACACTTTCTCAGTGGACGATCCGCTCTCGCTAACGAAACTACAATAGAAACCGTTATTGATTGCGGTATAAATTTCTTTGGTTGTGATTAAAACTTTTCCATACACACGAAGATGATCAATCAGTCCCTTTCCACCGTCGAAATATGGGACCCCGGGAGTGTACAAGATGAGAGGTGGTTGTTTCATCCCCATGGATATAGCTTTGGTAAACCGCTTCTCAGCTTTAGTCCTGCTCTTATTTGTTGCAGGCATGCTTTGGTTTGGTCGGAGATCTTTATGAATCATCCTCGCTGCAGGTTCTTCGTTTAAACGTTGTCATTTGGCCTATTCATATATGGCCATTTCGCGTTCCTGATCATATTTGCTCTTTTGAAAGGCTTCTTGCAGCAACCTTTCAAGCGGGTCTTCTTCTGGCAGTTCCGGAATTTTTGATACCGATTCTGCCCCCAATTCATTTATGTCGCTTTCCGATGCTGGCGGAGCTTCTTCATCATATAGTGATGAATGGGAGATCATATGACAGCTTCTACACGTTCTTCTGCTTCCTCTGATGAGTCATTTTTCTCATCATCGTCACTGTCCTTGTCCTCGAGAATATGCTGGAGGAACTCTTCAAGTGTGACTGACATTCGCGCCTTCTGATTGTACTCTTCCAGTGCGTCTATATATTTTTGGAGATCCATGCGGCTGTCGACATTCTCATCAGGCTGCACAGGCTTCTTAGTCTTCTTCTTTTTCTTAGAAGACTTCAAAGGATTGACTTGGGGGATTTTCCCTTTGTCAGCAATTTTCGGCGTGGGACGTGGTTTCAACATCCTTTCTATAATCTCATACTCAAGCGGGCTTTTACACTTGATCTCCGGGCATGCTTGTAGATCTTTCAGCATTCTTTTGGTTTTTGCCGAAAGAAATACTTCCCATAGAGCTTCTTCCACAAGTGAGCAGGATGCCTCCTGCGCATCCACTTTCTTGGGAGCATGCTTTTAAGATGGATACTTAGATTTCAGACCTGAGCTAATACCTGCACAATATCTCAAATCAAATTGTTAATAGCATTTGGTATTTTTGAGATACTATTCCAACCATTTGTATGATATAATGTCTTAATAATATTGATTAGGAATATTTGACATGATTTGCATATCTTAATTAATAATATTTCATTTAAAAATTATATGCATATATTTTCCCTAATTATATTACTTATAAATGAAGAAACATATGATAATAATCTTTTTACAAATAAGCCCACATACGTTCTCTATTTATATTTAACACCTTTTATTTATTAATAATAGTAGGAAAAATGTTCATACAAATATGCAATATTTTTGACTAATCAGGTGCCCAAGTCACCGAATTTTGGAAGTGCTGGGTGGCCCACTCACTTCGTTGAATAGGGTTACCTCGCTTCTGGGATTGGTGGGTGGCTTATCGCACTCGTAGGGGTTTAGGATCCGATACTACGGGCTATCCACACAGCCGGGAAAATTGCATTTCATACTTGGCTCTATTGAAATGTACTTTTCCTAGATTATCCGCATTTCCATTCTGTGTCTACTTCTGCTGTGATGCTTCTGTGATGTTATTTGATATCATGCGTGAGACGAATATTGCTATATATATTATATATATATATTAAAGGCTATATATGTTTTGCATCCGCGCTAGTCCTGTCCCCGCCCTGTCGCAAGTTAAGTAATCTTACGGTGAAGACCTAGGACCCTATGGCGAATGCGGATGGCATATATGTGTGTGCATATTTTCGTTTCTTTTCTAGCATGACATGTTTAATTGATAGGACCACATTAATTCTGATTAATACAAGGAAAACAAACCTAAATGATGTCGGAACCGAAATTTAAAACTACTCGGTTTTTCTTCTAAACCATAGTCATAATCTTTTGCATTGCATAGAGGTATTCGATTAGGAATATCCTGCACCTCATTCGATGAAGAAAGAGCTTTGATCCCTTCATGGAGAGTACACTCTTAAGCAAAAGTTTATGTTACTAATTTTAAAAGCGGAGTCTAAACAACTCTTTTTCAAAGATATTCAGTTCCTTCAACGATATCAAGTTCATTACGTTAAAAGTTTTTGCCAAAAACCAGTCGTAGCCCTCCGTCATTTCAAATCGGTACTGCTTAGTATTCGTCTTGCGTATGTTGACTGTGTCAAGGCGTAGTGTTCGGTAGCTATGTGGTGCTTTTCTGTAGTATTAGTTACGATTGGTTAAGACAACCATATAACCATTTTGACTGTGTCAAGGGTATTATGCGGGTGGGTTTAATGCAATCAAGATAATGACGGGTTGAACTTCACTAGAACCCTTTGATATGTTGACTGTGTCAAAGTCACTTGGGTCTTAGGGGCAAAAACCATATTGGGAGTTTCAAATACAAGGGAAACTTGCCAAGTATGCGCATACCTTTTGAAGTGTGGTGATTGGTCGGCATCCGTCAAGATTATCATGTGATGATAGTTGGGTCCCAATTCCCACTGACGAGTAGTTTACTCCTCGGGTTATCCCGACTAATTCTCCTTTTAGAGTTTGAAGGAGAATTCGAGAAAACAATAAGAGCCATCTTGATTAGATAAAGTGATTAACCAATCTAATTTAGGTTAGAGTGCACGCTGAGTGTTTCTTTTCCCTTTCTCTGGTTACTGTGACCATAACCTAGCTTAAACTATAACTCATGAACCAAGTTAACTGAGTTCTTTTACATCTGGCTTTGGATTGTCGTGATTCACGACAAATTCACATATATCCCTGCAACTCCTACATTCCCTTTGCTCTTCTCCGGAATACTCTGTATCACTTTGAAGATCCATATTGCTTGAAAAAGCCATCTCGTATAGTTACATGCGAACTCGAAGAAACTTGCTTCAAATCGAGGATGGACACGGGTTCTGAAGAAATTGAGTAGGATTATTCGGTTGTCTTTTCTCTTTACCTTCTCTCAGATTGCGAGGGCTTTCAGTGTTAGGATAGTACACCTATTACGCTTATTGGATAGTCTTCTTCCAAACCTTAGGCTGATGTCGAATGGTAGGGAAAGAAAAAAACCAATTAGCCTAAGTGTGGTGTACAGAAGGTATGAAGTAAAGACATATAAAGGGATTGGAGTGAGGGCAAGGAAATCTGTGACTACTGTCATGAATCTGGATAATGGAAAAGGTATTATTAGGAATATCCGGCCACCCCCTCGAAATATTTTCATGTTTCGGTTTTCCTATGTGATGTCAATTGAAAACTGTTTTCCCAATTAGATTCTGACTTCAGGGTATGTATTTACCAGACTTGATTCTCATATCTATATGGCATTACAGATACTGAGTGGGAGTAGAATATTAGAAATTGGGTGATTAGATCCTCAATATCAGAATTCTTTGTAATTGGTGATATTTGAGAAATCACCTGGGTTTTGCCTTACGGCAAATATTTAGTTTTGAATAAACGTTTTTATGCACCAATTTTTAAATTTGAATATATGTATCTTTATTTTATAAAGTGAGATATAAATTTTGAAAAATTGTGTTCTAAACATTTACGTTTATCAGTTGAGGATAAGGTAAGGTGCATTGAATAACGGTATAATCATTTTTAACCAAAATACAGTTTTCAACTTACAACACACGGAATTTGAGTTAGTATACTCTAAGGACTTATACATAGAAATGTATATTGTCCAGTGTCCTTCGGGACAAGGGGTTGGTATCCTTACTTTATTTAGTTTACTTATGAGTTCTCTGATTTTAGACACGCATTCGTTTTAATGCAAAGTCCAAAGATTTTGAGAACTTTATAGGTATAAGAATAATGTAGAGAACCATACGTTGGAAGTATTAGGATTCTTCGAGGTGATCGAAGATATAGATACTTATGCTAGGTATTCCATCATAGTAATATTTGAGAACTTGCTTCTTTCTCAGGTTACTCATCCATGGGTGCGCTCCTTGATGTGTAATGCTTCATGGTCTACCATTTATGTGATATGCACTGGAAACAGTTGCATGCCAATTGAATATGGTTCTATCTAAATTAGTTCCTTTGTTTCTATGTGGACATAGAATGATGACATATCTTGTGGATGTTAAGATATGGAGTTATCCGATTTCTGTTTAAAAGATGAAACCGAACAAACTCAAGGCACGTTTCTGTAACAGCAGTTTGTGGGTTATTCCAGGCTTTTAGCAAGGGTTTAACTTCTAGCATTTCAAAATCAAAAGTTGATTTATTCTTAACTCGCCACCATTTTATCCTTTTGCAAAAGAAACAAGTGGGAGTATGGTAGAACTGGAAGTGATTCCAGAACCATAAACGGTTACTGAAAATTTAGTAGAATATGGAGATTCAATTAGATTCGACAATCCATTAGCCATTCCGCAGTTTTTAGTGGGTTACCTCAGCCATCCGAGAGGTACTTCGGTTTCCTCAAAGATAGTGACAGGGAGGTTTCGATAACCCAAACTTATCACTACTGCTGTCCTTGACTATGAGACTTGGCAGGTGGATGACTATAACGTCATTCTAAATTGAATTTAGAAGTACACATGTAAATGACTCTACCAGAGGGTTGTTGTAGTCAGTGGGAGCAGCGGAAACGTGGTGGGCAAGTTGCTTATGCCTATTTATAGACTAAAGCAAGGATAGCGGAATTGGTCATCTTCTGTTGATGTGAAAGTCAAAGATTTTGACTTTATCTAAACAATAGATGGACCTGGTAAGAAAGTAGTAGGGAGTGATGTCCTAGTATTTAGATGACACACTCCTGATAGGAATTGATATTCCTATACTATGATCGGTTATACTGTGGTTGTCACAAGGTGTTTCTCCATAGAGGATCTGAATAAAATATCATGAATTATGATGACTAGATCTATGGTTTTAGATCTAGATTTGGGCAGTGTCTCAATCGGGGTACCTTGACACTATTCTAAAGTGTTTTAGAATGGACGACTCCTGGCGTGGTGGTGTACCCGCAAGCAAAGGAGTTACCCTCTCTAAAGAGATGTCTTCTAAACTGATGAGGAGAGAGATTTGCATGATTAACATATCACATGCTTAGGAAATTGAGTCAATCATGAGATGTCAAGTACCACACCAGATATTACTTTTGCACTAGCTGCAATAAGTATATATTAAACCAATCCTAGAGAAATATTAGGAAGCAGTTAAGAACATAAGATGATGTTCTTAGTGTATGGTAATGGTAGCTTCCTACAGGAGGCGATTACCAGTTTAGGCTTCCAAAGTGACCTGGATGACAGAGTAGCTGTCAGGGTTATAAGTTTACCCTCTTTTGAGGTATAGTATGTTAGATAGTTTTCCAAGCAGGATACTGAGGTGGTCATGGCACTGGGTGATGATTACATCAGCAATGGATACAGTCTAAGAAACTTGTTGGATTTGGTGTTCATGTTATGAACAAGGTCCCATCAGATATCCAGACAAGTTCTAAAACATATATCGCTCATTTCGGGAGATAGTTGTTCTCCGCGAAGTTGAGATATAGAGAGATAATGATAGAAACATTGGGGCGGATCCACTCGCTTAGGCTATTTCTCGAACACGTAAGTTTCTCAAAATGAGTTTTGAGAAACTGACTAGTAGAGAAATTGGATATTCGGTAGCACACGAGCTCTAAGTATGCGATACCGCAATAATTATCCTTAACTGTAAGTGGGAGATTGTTAGATATAGTGTCCTCAAGGTATTATTGTAACTGCAAGTAGGCGATAATGATAATTGAACAAGGACCTATATAGATAGAACAGTCTTACTCGAGATGATAGTATGCTATTTGGTTTGTCTTTATCATTGTATATATACATTTTGATAAAGCCCGTAGGGTTATTGCTTGACTACTAGCATTATAATGGAGATCATATATATGGGAGCAGGGTAGTCCATAAACACATCCTTAAATTTTCCTAATCGAGGGAGTATCGAGATTGGGCATCGATGCTCCGAAGTAGAGTAGTGTATACTTTTCAAGACCCTGACGAGGGGCCGTAGCCGGTCTCACAAGCCATTGGTGTTGAGTCACCTGAGATAGTATACAGGTGCTCACTGAAGATGAGTACACCAGACGGACTCACCAAGAACTTCTAGATGGTATTATATCTATCGTCGGATGGAAGTTCTCTTGTGGCATGAGTACATATTAGTCTTTTGACCTGAGATTTTCATTTTTCTTGTGTGAGTTCCCACTGTGCTTAGATTACTACCCTACCACGGCTCAAAGAAGTCGTGCAAACAGGTTTTAGTTGGGTACAGTCCCGAGCCACATGGAGGCAGTGAGCAATTGTCAAGAATTCGTCTCTCCCGGAATTAGGAGTCGATATTGCGCTGTATTGGGTCAGCCATCACCAGAAATTCTTGGCCAAGGTGGATGATATTTACTGATGTGATATCGGTAGTTTCTCAATGGGTGATGAGTTTTAGACCAACATGACTTATCAGGTTAGTAGAGGTCTGACGTTATCAACCCCCTAGACCCAGTATGTGATTATCTCAGACGAAGAGACCGGACTGTACGGAGATTGTCACAGACAGGCTCAGTAAGGGTACGGATGAGTTTTCTCGTCAGCCTTCTTTTCGCTCAATACCTAGGTAGTTGTTACGTACAGCCAGTGCCGCTGACGTGCTTATGGTTAAACCCACTGCCAACGTATTAACGAGTCTTCAGAGTCCCACACAGAGTGTTTTCCCGGTTTAGGCAAAATGATGTAGTGGTCGTATATTGATACGTGCATGGTTCCGATTAGGTATGTGTGCTAGCCACGCAGACTTCAATCGGACGGATGATAATACTGGCCGGCTTAGGATTAAGCCAGATTATTAAATCAAGTTCTGATTTAATAATTTACATATATTTCGATATGTATATTCTAGTATTATGTTCATTTTATTTTTCTATCTCTTGGGTATTCATATTTTGATATGAATACGGGCATGTATTTGCAGAGATGTATTCTTGTATTTATACAAGAATACTTCTAGAAGAAGGACAACTCATTTCAAGGTTTTTCTTTTTTTAAGAAAATATGAAATGAGATGGAAAAGAGAAATGGTGGAGGGTATGGGCAAATGAATTATAAATTCATTTGCAAATACTATTCAAGCATGGTTGTAGTTTTAAAATGGAAAAATTCTTTTTACAAAAGTGTTGAAACATATTTGAATTTTTTAAGGATTTCATTCGTTCTACCATTCTTTCGCCTCTCTCTCTTCCATGGCTCCTTCTTCTTCCTCTTCATTTTCAACCATCTCATGAGTTGAGAATCATGAAGATAAAGAGAAAGAAATATACTAGAACACTCACACACATCACTAAGTATCCTAGATTAGCAACCTAGGATCTTTAGTTACTTCATTGATGGAGTTGAAGCTTGAACTTGGTTCTCTCGGGTGGATTATCTTCGGCGAAGGAGGGTCGGTTTGCAAGCGCGATCCGAAGCTCTTGAGAGCATGCTAGAGTCCAATCCAATTAGAGAAAATGAAGACGCTACAAAGATTGTGATTTCTATCCTTTAGTTGTTCTAGTTTTAGGTGTTTAGTTTAAAATCTTGGGTTTAAGTTTCTAGTGCCATAAAAATTTTCATTTTCAGATTCCACAGTGGCCGCGGGTTAGCGACGAGAGCACTAGGAACTTTCAATTTGATCTATAGTGACAAAAATTTAACTTCAGAAAAGCCTAGTCCCTTTTGGACTGGGTATTGGGCTTTCCATTGCCCGCCCAGTGCTAAGCACTGATTTTATGAGGCTCACATGTATATCATGTGAGACGCTCAAGTTTTAGTGTTGCCCTATCAATGCTAAGCACTTAGTCATTTAAACAATGGATATAATATCCAGATCATGTTCTGGTGCTCCCATGAATATCACGTGGGACGCTCAGACTTTGGCGCTTACATGAGTATCACGTGAGACGCTCAGGCTTGGGTGCTCATGTGATACACTTTATCAGTGCTAAGCACTTTTATACAGTGCTCACGTGAGTATCACATGAGACGCTCAGTCTTTGGCGCTCACGTGGGGCGCTTAGGCTTTGGCGCTCTCTTAGATATCATGTGAGGCGTTGAGTGCTTGGTTATAGGTGCTCACGTGTATGGCACGTGAGTGGCACATGAGGCACTGTCTTCATGGGCCTTCTGTGTGCTCACGTGGATATCACGTGAGGCGTTGTCTTCATTATTTCCTTTGAGCGCTCATGCGGATATCACGTAAGGCGTTGTGCCCTTAGAGATTTAATCTTGTTTTTTAGAGAAGTTGAATTTCTGTTAATGGTATTTTGACCATTAACGATCACTAAGATCACTATTTTAAGGATCTGGGATCGGGTTCTTTAAGAACTAAATTCTTAATTATGAAGGAACTAAGTTCTTGGAGTATAAACTCCTCTCTTTTATGTTCTTTCTTCTAAGATAGTTTATATGGGGGTTGATGAAATAAGATAGTTTTCCCCTAGATTTTTTAATCTGAAGAACAAGATCTTCCCGATGAGAATTAAATTCCAACTTATGAGAGATTTGTCTAACGGATCTTAGATCCATGGAAAGAACTAAGTTATTTTTTAGAGGGTTAAACCCTTGTATATATATGATAGGCAAAGCAGATGTTTTTATCTATGTGTTTACCTAGGGTTTGAGAGAAGCAAGAAGATGTTCTTTAAAAAGAATTGAATTCTCGGTTTTTGCTTCTATCACCTTATGGGGTTCATTCTCACCCTAAGACTTGAAGTCTCGGGTCAATTGATTTAATTTATCTTACAGATCACCCGACGAATTTTTTCCACCGTTGGATTTTTGATCCAGTGGCTTTTTGTTTAACAAAAAATATTTTCTGTTGGTTTTAATATGATTAGGAAAATATTTTCTTAACAAAGGATTTTCTTATTTGCTCGGTGATATTATAATCACTGTTGGATTTTAAATCCAAAGGTTTTTTGTTTAACAGAGAAAATCTTCCTAATATTAGAAAGATCAGGAGGATATATTTTCCAAGATAGAATTTAATTCTATGTAGAATTTAATTCTATGTAGAATTTAATTCTATCTAAAGCTAGCAATTCAAACAGATGTGCACACATGTTTTTCACGTGAGGGTTGTCGTATATAAATAATAGTAGCGCTCACGTGTTTTGCACCAGAGCCCTCACGTGTTTAACACGTGGGGCATGTTTGGGTTTTAATTTATTTGTATTCGGCGCTTACATACTTTGCATGTGAACGCTCTCGTGTTTAACACGTGAGGCTTATATCTTTGGGTTTAACCCTTACTGAAGCCGGAGGTCACATGCTTTGCATGTGAGCGCTCACATGTTTAACACGTAGAAGCCATTTCATAGGATTTAATCCTCCCTGAAGCCAGAGGTCACATGCTTTGCATGTGATCGCTCACGTGTTCAACACGTGAGAGGGTTTCGATTCTTTTCCTCTTCTCTTTTTTATAAGGGAACAGAAATCTTATTGCTCAAATTCAACCGTCTCGATGTTGTATCTTGCCGGCAGTAAGGGCATGCTTTGTTAACGTGTACAGACCAACCTGATAGCATTCCATATGCAGGAAGATATTAATTGTCCACATTAAAGCCGCACACATCATGAAAATTGTATCTGTGTTTTCATCGTAAATCTTTATACCATCAATGAATAAGGATTTTAACTCTTCGATCAGAGGTCGGAGGTAGATGTCGATATTATTTCCTAGTGATTTCGGTCCATCAATTGGAGATTGATGCAATTCAACGGTTTTTCTGAACTGTAAGGGCAAGCCATCTTTGTACTAGTAATGTTTTCCTTTCCGATTAGAGATTGATGCAAGAAAACAATAGTTCACAAAATTTGAAAGCGTGAAGCAGGGATGTTTCCCTATTTTTGGGTGTCACGCCCCGCTTCCCAATATACACTAAGTCGGAAATGTAACTCGGCCAACCATGCTACCTACGGTAAGAAATTATCCTTCCATAGTAATATTAAAGTTGTCTTGCAGTTATCAAGCAACACAATAATATAAGATTATCTAACACATGTCCATTGCTACAATAAATAACAATAGTAGAAGCGAATACTGTAATATCAAATCTCAACTGATCCAAGGAATAAATAAGAACAATAAACAAAACTAGTCCCTTATGGGTTCACAAAAGAAATCCAATAAAATAGTTCGGTAATGGAAATAAACCTAAACCATAAATATCTATAAAAACAAGAATACTTCTCATTGCTCGGCTATCTTCTCGAAGTACTTCTTATCCTGTGGTTCTAATGCCAAATGATCTGGGTCATGCAACATCCAAACGTCAGAGCGTCATAGATAATATAATCATAATAATCACCGGATGTGTGATGTAATATATCATTATACAAGAAACTGGTGTTAGGTGAGTATACAATAAAAATAGCAATAACAGGTGATATGATAACAAGATATAGTAAAACAGTCATGTCATGCTGAGCCTATGGGTCAATGTCACTAGTAGTTATCTATCCTAAGGTATTTAAAATCAATGAGTGAAATCTTCATCTTCATAACTCAACAGTGTCTCGTACGTGCCCGGTGAAAGTATGTCTTAGCACCTCTACTAGGTTTATACAAGCATCAATTTAAAAAATTTAAAGGTCTAAGCTATACAAATCTAGAATCGAACTAAAGAATTACGGTTTGTAAAAATAATTTCTAGACTAAGTGAAGAGGGTTACAACCTTTGTAGACCAAGTCCTTCACTTCTAAAGCTTCAAGTAGTAGTCCCTAGAACTCTTCTTTGCTCCACTTGAAGAAAAGATCGAGCTTACTTTGTAGTCTTCGAAGCCGAAGATGATCCACCTTAAAGTCTCTCTAATTCAAGCTCCCTCTTCACAAATCAAGGTATTAGTGAAGCAAACAAGCTATACTAAAGGGCTAGAATAGTGTAGATTGATGAAGCAGGAATTTTTCTCACTTTAGAAATCTTTTTCTCTTTCTTTTTCCAACTCAAGAAAAACCCTAGAGAGCTTAAGAGAAGGAGATGAACTTGGGTATGTGAGCGTAGTGAATGAGAGAATGAACCATGAGCTAGAGATAAGAATGAGATGAATAAATATCTAACAGTAAAACAAAAATCAAGAGAGGAGTCATGGCTACTCAATACTTCTCCAAGCATTCAAAGCCATAACTCATTTCTACGCATTTTTATTTTCCTTTAAAATAAATCATCCCATTAATCTTTAGTTCATGTGTGAGTCTCATACACCCATGTTCTATGTATCATAAACCATGATACAATTCCAATATATATATATATATATATATATATATATATATAGACACACACACATAATGATATATAAAGAGAAGAAAATCATTAGTGGGCATTAATATTAGTTAATATATAAATATATCAAATATAAATATATATCAAATTATTAAATCAACATTTGATACAATAATCCGGTTATATCATATATAACCGACTAATATCATATATATATGTATGTATATCAAATTATCAAATCATTACTTGATTCAATAATCCGGTTATATCACATATAACCGACGATATTTAAATCAACACTTGATTCAATAATCCGGTCATATCATATATAACCAGTCAATATCAAATATATATAAATTTAACAAATCATTGAATCAACACTTGATTCAATAATCCGGTTATATAACATATAACCTAACCGATATCAAATATCGTAAGATTAGAATACGGTATCACATACTCGTATTTAATCAAGCTCCCGCACATATTACTATATGTGCCCTACTTCATTTCACTTGAGCTAGGAAACCTCTGTGTGGGACTCTAAAGACCCGTCAATACGCCAGCAGTAGGTATTGATCACATCAGATACCCACAAACCGTCAGCGGTACTAGCTGGACGTAACGGGTACCCAGATAATGAGAGAATAGAAGATCAACAAGCAAACTTGTCTAAACTCCCGTGAAGCGTATAAGCAACACTTACCATACAGTCCGATCTCTTCGTCTGATATATCGCATATCGAGTCTAGGGGTGGAATCGTCACACCCCAGTAACTTGATATGTCATGCCGATGTGTAGCCTATAATCTTTCGAGAAACTACTGATAACACTTACCAGTAAATCTCATCAGCCCTGGCCAGGGACTTGCTGTTATAGCCAATCAAGTATAGCGCAACATCAACTCCCAATACCGGGAGAGATGAAACCCCTCCTATCGCTTACTGCCTCCATATGACTCGGGACTGTACCCAAAATCCACCTGTTTGCACGACTCCTTTGAGCCGTGGTAGGGAGGAAATCAATGCACGGTGGGAACCACACAAGACACTATGACGGTCTCGGGTCTACAGGCTAACCTGTACAAGTGTTACCAGAGAACTGCTATCTGACGATAGGTATGGTACCATCTAGGAGTTCTCGGCGAGTCCTGTTCGGTGTACCCATTCTCTAATGAGCATATGTGTACAATTTTTGATGTCAAACACCAATGGTTGTGGGATCAATCATCACCCCATACAGGGTCAAGAAACGTACACACTAGTCTACTCTAGAATATCGATGCCCTGTGTCGATACTCTCTCAATAAGGATCTGTTAAAGGATGTGCTTATGGACTATACAAACCCCACTAGTATGATCTTTCATTATAGTCTTGGTAGTCAAGCCCACATCCTAAGGGCTTTATCAACATGTAACAGAGAGTCAGTATAATAATATAGGTGTACATGTTAAGATAAAGTGCAACCAGATAGCACACTATCATGTCGAGCAAGAAAGTCCTCTATATATATGTCCAAGCATCCACTATATCATACAATGATGTCCTCTAGGGCATACATATTACTAACACCCGGGACTACGGTGTCATGACTCTCGGGGCTGAAACCCGAGACACACCGCTAGGCAGTAATCGTACAATGTCAAGCCTGGACGAATGATGTCGGCATCATCATTCCGGAGCACAATGGCCCATATTGACTGATCAGTCTCTAAATACTAGTTGAGTTACAATTTTGGTTCCATTCCTTGATTTTCCCTTTCCCCAGGTTTTATGTTTCATGTCAGGTATCGATATAATCTTTACCTAATGCCAATACTAGAATGAGCAGGTACAAGTCGTGTCAATCAGGACAATCAAATCAAGGTAATATCATGGGTTCGTTGACAATTGGGTAAAACATTGCATTGCATGTAGGTTATGATATGATAACAATAGAAAATAATATGGATACATACAATCAATCAGTATACTATTATGGTCAGAAATATCAATAACATATCAGATAATATATCAAAATCATATCATGATACATGTCAGGCAACATGTCTCGCATGTGTAATGTGATCTAACATATTAGGTTGAAATATCAGTTTGAGATTGCTCATAGTTGTGTTGATACGGCTCACAATGGGGTTGAGACGGATCATAAGTGTTTCAGAATTATGATTTCTTCTCTGGTTACATGAGATGGATCATGACAATCTTGAGTGGGCTCGAAGTCTTTCTTGAGATAGCTCAGTCTAATTTAAGCCAGCTTAAAAGTTGCCTGGAAAGATATATTCTTCTTCGTTTCTAGAAGACGACTCATACTTATGTTGAGCCGGCTCAAAGCCCTTTCATTCAGACAATTAGGTAATTAAAGTTTCAATTGTTTTCTCGATACAAGTAAAATAAAACCATCATGAAATGTCGGATTCTCCAGATTTATTATATCTATCCAAATCGACATAAAGGTGGTATCTTTTAGGGTTTGATGATACATATCATAACCAATTAGATTTATCGATGCATATTTATATAGATCAAAATTATCGAGACATCGTGATTCAAATCTCGATGCATCGTCGATTAGGTGATTATTCTAAATAATCTACTAATGTACAGCAAGATCTAACTTTCCATAATAGCATGTTATGCAAGCATCTAGTACTTGCATGAATCCAAATATTGACCAGTAAATTAATGACAATCAATTTCTCATATTAATATGTTACGGCCCAATCTAATCGAATCGCAACCATGTAATAAGTATTTAAAAATAATTGCCTCAATCAATGATAGAATGACGATGAAGACACGATCTTTCGACTTGGATGAAACTCGCAACATGAAGAAGAATATGACGGTGTCGGCGTGCTCGGCCTTGGATGCTTGAAGGAATAAGAGAAAGGAGAAGATGATGGCGGCAACGATGGTGAAAGATATGTGGAGATGATGATTGTGATGGAGAAGATGTTGATGGCGAACGAGGATGAAAGTAGGTTTCGTGTATGGGTAAGGGTTTGGCTAGGGTTTTGTTTTGATGAGGCAAAATTGTGAGATTAAGGTTTGCATGAGAATTAAAAGGTTTAAATAGCATGGCATGTATACGGGCCGGATATCTCAAGAATTCCTATTTCAATTAGGATAAGGAATAGAGATAAGGTAAAATATGATTATCGTTCATACTAAAAAATATTAATACTTTCCAAAACATAATATTAAAAGTAGCGGAACGTATTGCAAACATAACACCATATAACAGATTAAATAATATAAATTGACCAAAATATTTGTTAATATAGTTTTAATCCAGAGGCACCGTACGATCATTCTAGAGTGTTACATTTGGGTTGGGAAGTCACTCCCATGTGACTCTTGACATCGACCCTACAATTTGTAAGCTATAAGGTTTTGGATGCGAGAGAGATGTGATTGCACATATGTTTCTTGGATTTGTATATATGCGTCTTAAATGAAAATATATACTTAATTATTTAGTCATTTGATGTTACATATGACAAAAGTTTTTCCATAATTTTCTTGGCCAAGAATAATTAATAGGTTTAAATGCAACAAACTCCCTTGTAGTTTCAGCCCGTGGCAAATAACTACTATGAACTTTAAAAAATGCAGATAACTATCCTATTTAACAGATCCTTGTTAATACCGTTAACCCATGGGTTAAAAGAAAATTCCACCCTCATTAATTTTTTCTAAGAAAACAATAAAAATTTAAAAAACCAAGGAGGGTGATGATGTTGATGATGATGATGATGGAGGTGGTGGTGAAAAAGAGTGGTGGTGATTTTAGGGGAGATCAAGAATGGGGTAGAGGAGGGGATGATGATGATGATGGTAGCGGCGATTTTGGGGTAGGTCGAAGAAGTGGGTGGAGAAGGAGATGATGATGATAGAGGCGATGGAAGCGGCAATTTTAGGGGAGGTCGTGTCGAGAAAGGGGGTGGTGGATGGACTGATGATGATGATGGAGGCAGTGGTGGCTGCAATTTTGGGGGAGCTCGAGTCGAGGAAGGGGATGGTGAATATGTGTTCCCACCAAAAATTTTGGCCCAGAGCTTGTTGTTCCCTTATAAAAATAAAGGGAAGCCTTCACGTATTAAACGCATGTGGATCCATATGCAAAGCATGTGAGTGCCGCTTCTGATAGGATTAAACGCTATATTGGTTCCCATATGTTAAACACGCAAGCGTCTCACATGATATCTACATAAGCGCTAGTGCAGCCTCTTGGCTGCGCCTCACGTGATATCCACGTGAGCACACGGGCTAGCTTCTTGGCA
The DNA here is from genome assembly GCA_030015575.1 of Agapanthus africanus. NCBI lineage: Eukaryota > Viridiplantae > Streptophyta > Magnoliopsida > Asparagales > Amaryllidaceae > Agapanthus > Agapanthus africanus. Next base: position 589,939,642 of record CM057343.1, read on the forward strand.
GCGCCTCATATGGGCCAACGCCTTATATGCAATACACGTGAGTGTTCTTTTTGATAGAATTATATTCTATGTAGAATTAAATTCTATGTGGGAAATATTTCTCTGGACTTTCTCAAACTAGAAAGATCTTTTCTGTTAAACAGAGGACTTTTAGATCACAAATCCAATAGTGATTATAAAATCACCAATCGATCATCTGATAGAATTGAATTCTATCTTAGAAAAATATTTTCCTAATCTTTTTAAAACAAACAAAAAATCTTCTCTGTTAAACAGAGAGCTTTTGGATTAAAAATCCAACGGTGAATAAAATTCACCCGTTGATCTTTAAGATCAATTTGATTTATTATGAAATTGATTAGGATCTCTCAATGAGAGATTTTCTCAAAAAAAATTGATTTTTCTCTTCTCCTATAAATAGAAACAAAGAGATTAAATCTCAAAAGAAGGAGACCCTGTATAAGCATCCACAAAAAATAGAGAATTTAATTTTCAATAAAGAAGATCTTCCTCGTCTCAAACCCTAGGTAAAGAAAAAATAGAGATAAAGATATCTCCATTTTACCCATCATTTCATATCTAAGGGTTTAACCCTTTAAAAAAATTTAGTTCTTTCTCTGGATCTGAGATCCACAAGACAAGTCCCTCCCAAGTTGAGAATTTAATTCTCATCGAGATGATCTTGTTCTTGAGAATCAAAGACTCAGGGGAGAACAATGAGAAAAACGATAGGAAGAAGATGGAGTTTATACTCCAAGAACTTAGTTCCGTCATAATCAAGAACTTAGTTCTTAAAGAATCTGATCCCAGATCCTCAAAATAGTGATCTTAATGATCATTTATGGTCAAAATACCATTAACAGAAGCTTAGCTTCTCTGAAATTTAAAAAGATAAATATAAATTAAATCTCTGAGTAAGAAACGCCACACATGATATCCACATGAACGCTAAGGGGAAAATCAAACAAAAGTACCTCACGTGAAAAGCACGTGAGCACCCAAAACAGCAGCTCACTTGAAAGACACGTGAGCACTCAAAAGAAACCATGAAGACAACGCCTCACATGATATCCACGTGAGTGCCCAAGGCCCATGGAGACTTAGCACCTCACGTGTCATACACTTGAACACCTATAAACAAGGACTCAGCGCCTCACATGCCAAACACGTGAGCACTTGAAAAAGACCAGAGGCTCAGCGCCTCATATAATATTTGTTAGTGTATATGCCCAGGGGCCATTATTGTATCATACTAGGTTGTATATTACTTAATGGAAGCTTGGGATATTCACAGTTGTATATATAACAGTCTTGCTAAATATGGTAGTATGCTACTTGGTTTGAGTCTACTTTAATATATGCATATGTTTCTTGTAACGTATCACTTATACATATTAGTAGAGCCCATAGGATCTTTGCTTGATTACCAGCGTCGTGATGGCAGTCACACTAGTGGGGGCTGGGTAGTCTGTAAGCAACATCCTATACAGGTCCCTGGTCATTGGATTATCGAGATAGGACATCGATATTCCAGAGTAGACTAAGTGTATACGCTTCTCATCCCAGTTGGGGAGATGGTCTGTCCCACAACCATCAGTACGTCGTACTAGAGATAGTATACAGGTGCTCGTTAGGTTACGGGTACACCGCACAGGACTTGCCGGGGAACTGATTGGTTGGTGTTATACCCATCGTCAGTTAACAGTTCCCAGGTGACATGAGTACAGCATAGTCCACAGACTTGACACTGCTACTTCGCCTCGAGTGTGTCCCACTGTTCTTAGATTGCTACCCTACCACGGCTCAAAGGAGTCGTGCAAACAGGTAGCAGTTGGGTGCAGTCCCGAGCACTTGGAGGCAGTGGCAGTTAGATAGGATTCGTCTCTCCCGGTATTGGGAGTTGATATCGCACTGTGTCAGAGAGCCATTACGCAAAGTCCCTAACCAGGGCAAGCGAGATATACTGGTAGGTTCCAGTAGCTTCTCAGGGTGTAATGGATTTCGCTCCGACACGACTTATACAGCTATTAGGGGACTGACGCTTGCCGCCCCCTAGGATTGATATGCGATAGTCTTAGATGAACAGACCGGACTGTACGGAGATTGTCACATCAGGCTCAGTAGGGGTTCGGATGGTTTTCCTCATTGGCCTTCTTATCGACATCTACCTGGGGACCGTTACGTACAGCTAGTGCCGCTTGCGGTCTGTGGTTAAACCCACTGCCAGTGTAGTGTCGAGTCTTTAGAGTCCCACACAGAGAGTTTCCCTGCTCCAGGCGAAACGATATAGAGGTCGTATGGTTTTACGACAAGGGTTCGGATGCGTACGTGTGTTTACGCACGTACGACTTTTCGGACAGTTTTTACTAGCCGGCTTTGGTTTAAGCCAGATTCTAGTATCGGGTTATTGGATTTATACAGTCTAAAGTTTTTCCGTGTTTTCACGGATTGGAGGGGCGTTCTCGTAATTTGTCGAGAAGCTTCTAGAAGAGTGGTGACTTGGGGGGGAGGTGGCATTGCATTAAATGAAATTTGTGACTCATTTGTGTGATTCACTATGTCATTAATACATCATTTATTGCTTAATGACTCACATAGTGAATCACTCATATTGAATTAATGAAGCATGGTGAATAATCATTTATTTGATAATTCATTATGTTTCATATATTCAAGTGAGAAGCTTTTTCATTCTCATTATCATTCTCACCTTCTCTCTCCTCAAGCTCACTCTCTCTTCAAACCCTAACCCTAACCTCTCATGTGTTGAGATCAAGGGTTAGATAGACTAATACATCCATAACCTCACTCTATATCCCTTAGGTAGCTTAGATTAGCACTTTAAGCAACCTAGTTATCTCAAGTTTGAGATTAAGCTTGGCGTAGGAGCTTTCGGGTGGATCGTCTTTGATTCGAGGAGGCCGTTGAGGTGTCGATGTTCCAAGGAGCCTACGAGGAGTGGAGGACCGCGATGAAGACCCGAAGGACAAGTAACATGAGGTATAACTTCGTATCCGAGTAGTTAAACCTCTAGCTTTTTGTTAGCAATGGTTTAGATAACGATTCATGCGCTCAAGTCCGCGTTACGAAGCTTTGATAATCGTTTTTCATATATTCCGCCTCCCCGCAAGTTCGTGGGGTGCGTGACATGGACTTACAGTGGTATCAGAGCCAACTAAACCATTACTAGCTTGTTAGAAACTAATTAGAAGTTCGATCGACGGAAAACACGAAAACAAAACCCTGAAAATTCCTAGTTTCTGTTAATTTTAAACCTGTCTGAAAAATTATTTGATATGTCTTAAAAATCACAGCAGGGAATTTTATGAATTCTGGGAAAATACGAGTGCACAAAACGACAAGACAGCCGCGGATCCGCGGCTAAACAGTGCTTTCTGCCGTGGATCCGCCGCCGAGTCAACTCGGTTTTGACTCGTATTTTCACTGTTATTCATTTTTTGTGGTGTTTTGTCTTCCTGTATATACTGTTTCTTCCCAGGTTACTCCAGTGCTGGTTTGCTTTTGGGGTAGACACGGAATATGGTATTCGATCGATGTTCTAAGATATTTGCTAATTGGGTCTTTATCTGTAATGTTTAATGTGTTCGTAAACTTCCCCTAACTGCTAGTATGTCGGTTGGCAGGGGGTTGCACATTTCTGAAATGTTTACTGTTTGTGTATATGAACTGTATTGGACTGTTGTGATGATTAGCTAGGGTTTTGAGATGGGTTTAATATTCATTCATTCGATGTAAATGTAATATGATGTAATATTCTTTTGCGGGGCACATCCAGGTTGCGGTTGTAGCCACCGTTGTATTATTTCTTTTTACTGTTTTTGCTTCTAGGATAGACCCAAGGTGGGGTACACAAACTACCGGGCACGTCGAAGTGTTTAGTGGCCTACTCACGTTGTTGAGGGAGACCGCTTCACTTCGGGTACTTGGCGGGTAGTTTGCCGTACCCGTAGGGGTCTAGGGTGGGGTAATGGCTATTCATCACAACTGTGTAATCCATCTTTTATTGCAGGCTCAAAGCAAATGCGGATTGCTAAAAAATCCAATAAAATTCATCTGTGATCTGGAATGCTTATTATTGCGTCTGACGAATGTACAATATATATATATGATAGCTATTATACGTCACTTATGTTTTACACCCGCGCTAGCCCAGCCCCCGCTCTGTCGTTAGTTAAGTAACCTAACGGGTGATGACGGGACCCCGTGGCGAATGCGGATGGCATAAGAGGACGTGGTATTTTCGTTGTTTTCTGCAATGATAGGATAAATGATGGGACGCATTATTATAATGCAAAGAAAATAAACCAAAGTTTAATCGTTAGAACAAATTTAAAAGAAACCACTCGGTTATTTTAAAAGATCAGAATTTTTAAAACTACGGAGCTTTAACCACTCCTTTTAAAAAGTATCAGGTTCCTTCGATTATATCAAGTTCACTACGTTCACGGTTTTGCCAAAACCATTCGTAGCCCTCCGTCATTTCTTATGGATGGTCAGTAGTATTCAAGCTATGTTTGTTGGCTTTCGTCAAGGCATAGTGTTTGGTAGCTGCTGGGGTATTCATTTGTTGCATAGATAGATGTGTTGGTTTGAGACAGTCGTATTACCTTGTTGGCTTTCGTCAAGAGTATGTGCGGGTGGGTTCAAATTAACTAAGACAATGATGGGCAGAACTTGACATGTGACTTATGATTTGTTGGCTTTCGTCAAGGTCATAAGAGCATGGGGAAAAAATCCACATCGGGAATTTCAAAAGAAACTGAAATTTGCAGTGAGAGCATACCATTTTGGAGTTTGATGAATGTTGGTAGGATTTCTACAACATTATCATACGATGATATTTTGGATTCCGATCCTACTGTGAGTATATACTACTTATCAGAAAAATTCGTCACTTAACGATCAATGCTATAAACCAAGTAGGTGCCTAGAAAGGTGTCAGCGAGGTTACGCCCCCAGAGAAAAGAGGTTATTTAATTAAGGAACTTCGCGAAAGCGTTGGAAAACCTCCCTCGAAGTATCGACACTGACCTGGCTGAACGGTTAAGCAAGAATTGTACGGTGAGAATTGTTCTGGCTAATTCTTCTTTTATGGTTTGAGGAAGGATTCGAGAAACAGTGGGATACATCCTGTTTAGATAAACTTAAAACCAGTCTAAACTTGCAATAGCATCATGCTAAAATGTTTTCTTCTCTCTCTCTTAATTGCAGCGACCCTATGACCACACATAGGTTACATCTAGATAATAATTTGACTGAATCTGACTTATATGACTGGCAAAAGTCTGTCCATATGTCCATTGCCTATGACAAGCTGGACCACCCTATTGAGGGACATTCCTATTGTTATGGGATCGGGCATTGGCAAAATGATTGCAGGGCTTTAGAAGCCAGTAGCCAGGATACGAAGCATGTTGTGGTTTCAACTTTGGGTGTGTTTATGACAGAGAACTGTATGTCAGTTAACCCTACTTCCTGGGTATTGGATACCGGATCAGGAACTCACATCTGTAATTCATTACAGGCTCTGAGAAATCGTAGGGTTTTCGGGATAGGTGATATGACCCTCACAGTTGCTAACGGAATGTGCAAGAACGCTGAATCCGTAGGGGAATATCATCTTGGACTGACAACTGGGCAGATATTGATTCTACGTAACTGTTTTTATGTACCAGGTACGACCTGTAATATCATATCTGTACCCTTACTTTCTAAGGAAGGATATGATTTTACTTTTACAAGAGATGTGGTTCACATCCACCTAAATCAAGATTTGATTGGGTCAGGTATATTAGAAAACGGAATATACGTATTAAATCAAGTTCAAATTTTCAGTGTCCAGAACACACTTAAAAGAAAGTCTCCGGAAACAAATCAGGCCTTCTTATGGCATTGTAAACTAGGTCACATCAATGAGAGAAGGTTGAATAAGTTACATAGAGAAGGATATTTGAATCCGTTCGAATATCAATCTTATGCTACTTATGAATCTTGTCTCATAGGAAAGATGACAAAGACTTCATTTACTGGACACGGAGTAAGAGCAAGCGAGCTCTTAGGACTCGTACACAGTGATGTGTGCGGTCCAATGTCTACACATGCGCGAGGTGGTTATTCCTACTTCATTACTTTTACGGATGATTTATCTAGGTATGGATATGTCTTCTTAATGAAGCACAAATCCGAGGCCTTTGAGAAATTCCAAGAATACAAGAATGAAGTGGAAAAACAAACAGGCAAGAGTATAAAGACACTGTGATCTGATCGAGGTGGTGAATACTTAAGTGCCGAGTTCCTGGGTTACATAAAAGAGAATGGAATTCTCTCTCAGCTTACTCCTCCATACACACCACAACACAACGGTGTATCGGAAAGGAGGAATCGAACCCTATTGGATATAGTTCGTTCCATGATGAGTAACGCTGAGTTACCGCGATCATTCTGGGGATATGCACTAGAATCAGCTGCATATCTTTTGAACAAGGTTCCAACCAAAACTGTGCCTACCACACCATATCAGATGTGGAGTGGGAAGAAACCCTGTCTTCAATACCTGAAGGCATGGGGATGTCTAGCTTTTGTAAAAAGGCAGCATGCGGACAAGCTTGAGGCACGCTCAGTACAGTGCAAGTTTGTGGGATATCCAAAAAACTCCATGGGATATTGTTTCTATTACGCAGAGGAACAAAAGGTTTTTGTTTCTCGTTATGCCCACTTCTTAGAAGCTGAATTTTTAGAAAATCAGAAGAGTGGGAGCGCAGTAGAACTGGAAGAAATTCCAGAACCACAAGCTATTACTGAAAGCTTGGAAGAACCAGAAGGTTCAGGAGAACAGGACATCCCAACACCACTCCGCAGGAGTAGTAGGCAATCCCATTCACCCGAGAGATACTACGGTTTTCTCATAGATGGGGATAGAGAGGATTGCACTATTGACTATGATGAGCCTACAAGCTTCCAGCAAGCCATTCAGAGTGGTGACTTGGTAAAATGGCCGGATGCAATACGGACCAAAATGGAGTCCATGTACACTAACAAAGTATGGACTTTGGACTTTGCTCCAGATGGGGTAAAACCCGTATGATGCAAATGGATCTTCAGAAAGAAGATTGGTATAGATGGACAGGTTGAAACCTATAAAGCTAGACTTGTTGCAAAGGGTTTCCGTCAAAGAGCTGGTTTGGACTATGACGAAACCTTTTCTCCAGTAGCTACGCTAAAATCCATTAGGGTCCTTCTTGCTATTGCTGCCTTCCACGATTATGAGATCTGGCAGATGGACGTAAAGACGGCTTTTTTAAATGGAAATTTGGAAGAGAGCGTCTATATGGATCAGCCAGAGGGATTCATTCAGAGTGGGAGCAGCGGTAAAGTACACAAGCTGCTTAAGTCCATTTATGGACTAAAGCAGGCATCACGGAGTTGGAACATCTGTTTTGATGATGCTGTCAAAGAATTTGACTTTATCAAAAATCCAGATGAACCATGCATATACAGTAAGATTGTAGGGAGAGCTGTAGTATTCCTCACCTTGTACGTGGATGACATGCTCCTAATAGGAAATGATATTCCTATGTTACAGTCAGTCAAAAGATTCTTGTCACATAAATTCTCCTTGAAAGACCTGGGTGATGCCACCTACATTCTGGGGATCCGGATCTATCGTGATAGATCAAAGAGGATGTTGGGACTTTCGCAGTCCAGATACATAGACACCATAGTGAAGAGATTCATTCAGTATGGAAGATTCTAAGCACGGTAACTTACCGGCTTGTCACGGAATCACCCTCTCCAAAGATATGTCTTCCAAGACTGATTTGGAAAGGGATCGCATGTCGATTATACCCTACGCTTCTGCGGTAGGCTCTATAATGTATGCGATGTTATGTACCAGACCAGATGTAGCATACGCATTGAGCGTAGAACCCAGGGGAGAATCACTGGATAGCAGTAAAGAACATTCTCAAGTACCTGAGAAGGACTAAGGAGATGTTCTTGGTGTATGGCAGAAAAGACCTCCAGATGGAGGCCTTTGCCGACTCCGGCTTCCAGAGTGACAAAGATGACTCCAAGTCCATGTCGGGTTATGTCTTTACCCTCAATGGAAGGACGGTCTGTTGGAAGAGTTCCAAGCAAGAGACCGTTGCTGACTCGACAATGGAAGCGGAGTACATAGCTGCTTGCGATGCCGCAAAAGAAGCTGTCTGGATGAAGAAGTTCCTCACGGAACTTCAAGTGGTTCCTACCAGTGTTGGTCCAATACCTCTGTATTGTGACAACAACGGCGCTATAGCTTTAGCGAAGGAACCCAGGTCCCATAAGAAGTCCAGACACATCTTAATGCGGTATCACCTGATCAGGGAGATCGTAGATCGCCGGGAGATCGAGGTGAAGAGAGTAGAGACGGAGAATAACATTGCTGATCCATTCACAAAGGCCCTTCCTCAGACGCAGTTCGAGAGGCTATTCGAGATGATAGGTCTACGATATGCCAGCTCATGGCCCTAGTGCAAGTGGGAGATTGTTAGTGTATAAGCCCTCGGGGCCATTATTGTATCATACTAGGTTGTATATTACTTAATGGAAGCTTGGGATATTCACAGTTGTATATATAACAGTCTTGCTAAACATGGTAGTATGCTACTTGGTTTGAGTCTACTTTAATATGTGCATATGTTTCTTGTAACGTATCACTTATACATATTAGTAGAGCCCATAGGATTTTTGCTTGATTACCAGCGTCGTGATGGCAGTCACACTAGTGGAGGCTGGATAGTCTGTAAGCAACATCCTATACAGGTCCCTGGTCGTTGGATTATCGAGATAGGGCATCGATATTCCGGAGTAGACTAAGTGTATACGCTTCTCATCCCAGTTGGGGAGATGGTCTGTCCCACAACCATCAGTACGTCGTACTAGAGATAGTATACAGGTGCTCGTTAGGTTACGGGTACACCGGACAGGACTCGCCGGGGAACTGATTGGTTAGTGTTATACCCATCGTCAGTTAACAGTTCCCAGGTGACATGAGTACAGCATAGTCCGCAGACTTGACACTGCTACTTCGCCTCGAGTGTGTCCTACTGTTCTTAGATTGCTACCCTACCACGGCTCAAAGGAGTCATGCAAACAGGTAGCAGTTAAGTGCAGTCCCGAGCACTTGGAGGCAGTGGCGGTTAGATAGGATTCGTCTCTCCGGTATTGGGAGTTGATATCGCACAGTGTCAGAGAGCCATTACGCAAAGTCCCTGGCCAGGGCAAGCGAGATATACAGGTAGGTTCCAGTAGCTTCTCAGGGTGTAATAGATTTCCCTCCGACATGACTTATACAGCTATTAGGGGCTGACTCTTACCGCCCCCTAGGCTTGATATGCGATAGTCTTAGACGAACAGACCGGACTGTACGGAGATTGTCACATCAGGCTCAGTAGGGGTTCGGATGGTTTTCCTCATCGGCCTCCTTATCGACATCTACCTGGGGACCGTTACGTACAGCTAGTGCCGCTTGCGGTCTGTGGTTAAACCCACTGCCAGTGTAGTGTCGAGTCTTTAGAGTCCCACACAGAGAGTTTCCCTGCTCCAGGCGAAACGATATAGAGGTCGTATGGTTTTACGACAAGGGTTCGGATGCGTACGTGTGTTTACGCACGTACGACTTTTCGGACAGTTTTTACTAGCCGGCTTTGGTTTAAGCCAGATTCTAGTATCGGGTTATTGGATTTATACAGTCTAAAGTTTTTCCGTGTTTTCACGGATTGGAGGGGCGTTCTCGTAATTTGTCGAGAAGCTTCTAGAAGAGTGGTGGCTTGGGGGGGAGGTGGCATTGCATTAAATGAAATTTGTGACTCATTTGTGTGATTCACTATGTCATTAATGCATCATTTATTGCTTAATGACTCACATAGTGAATCACTCATATTGAATTAATGAAGCATGGTGAATAATCATTTATTTGATAATTCATTATGTTTCATATATTCAAGTGAGAAGCTTTTTCATTCTCATTATCATTCTCACCTTCTCTCTCCTCAAGCTCACTCTCCCTTCAAACCCTAACCCTAACCTCTCATGTGTTGAGATCAAGGGTTAGCTAGACTAATACATCCATAACCTCACTCTATATCCCCTAGGTAGCTTAGATTAGCACTTTAAGCAACCTAGTTATCTCAAGTTTGAGATTAAGCTTGGCGTAGGAGCTTTCGGGTGGATCGTCTTTGATTCGAGGAGGCCGTTGAGGTGCCGATGTTCCAAGGAGCCTACGAGGAGTGGAGGACCGCGATGAAGACCCGAAGGACAAGTAACGTGACGTATAACTTCGTATCCGAGTAGTTAAACCTCTAGCTTTTTGTTAGCAATGGCTTAGATAACGATTCATGCGCTCAAGTCCGTGTTACGAAACTTTGATAATCGTTTTTCATATATTCCGCCTCCTCGCAAGTTCGTGGGGTGCGTGACATGGACTTACAATATTCACGTGAACGCTACACGACTGAGTGCTTAGCACTGCTGGGGTGGTATAGAAACCCAATTTTAGCCCTAAATTGACTAAATGTGTGAAGCTTAAACTTCTTCTTTGATTTTAAATCAACTGAGCCTATATGCTCATGATATCTAATTTGATCTTAGTCTCATATACGGCTAATGATCTTTCATTAATGATATCCAAGTCAATCTTAGTCCCATATATGACTAATAATCTTCATCCCATATGTTCTAAGTTAATCTTAGTCTCATATAAGACTAACGATCCTTAGATCACCATGATCTTTTCCCTCATGCCCGGGATTTGGTTCAAGGGTACATCTCTCCACACCTCTGATATATGTCGTTGTAATTTCTCAACGTCTTCAGAGAGGTGGCGGGTCCCAACAACCAACAACTCTTCGTCTCAACTTGATGAAAGATATGAAATTTCTTCCTAATTCTAATATTGCACCCCATATTTATGCACTTCCATATTGATATGCACATCTCATATTGACACGCATCCTATATAGATGTGAATCTCATATTGAGCTCCGACTTTATACATATATGTATATCTTTGAGGGAAATATCAATGCCTTCAAATTAGATCGCACCCCAATATTGGGTGCATCTCATATTACCATCGTTTGCTTGCCACGTAATATATACACGTGCGTGCAAGATGAATGTTAAACCGAGATGTCTTTAAACTAATATTCATCCTAAACATGAGAATGCTTGACCGAGATGTCCTTATACTAATATTCGTCACAAACACGGGAATGCTAGACCGAGATATCCTTAAACTAATATTCGTCCCAAACACGAGAATATTAGACCGAAAAAACTTTAAACTAATATCCATCCCAAACACGGGAATGTTGGACCGAAATGTCTCTAAACTAATATTGGACCACGATATCCTTAAATTAATATATGTTTGGCCCTACTACTGGTCTCCATATTGACCCCCATATACAATCCACGGGCAAAAATAAGTCATACTCCGTCCATGTTTCCTATGGACCGCGATGCCCTTAAACTAATATGTTTTGTCTGGCGGACTATCTCCATATTGACTACCGTATAATATCCAGGAGCTATTCATATATGATCTTATGATCAGTTGAGCCCATATGCTCATTGCTCCTAAGACAATCTTAGTCCGATATACGACTAACGATCCTTAGATCATACCCAAATATCCCGTGAACTGATGGACCTTATTTATATGAGATCTGCATTCTAAGTTCAAAAATCTAATATACGGATTTGGACTAATCCTCACCCTACGGGCGATGATATACATTAGTCTTCGTATACAATCCAAGGGCAATCTCATATAAAACAAACATAGCACGATACGAAGTGAAATACTGGAGTAGGTGAAAGTTGTTATCACAACGCGATAACGTAATTAACTGCATAGGCTTGCGTCTGCAGGGAAGAGCATCCCCACAATCAAAAATCCCTCACATATCAAGGGGTATCTGATAAAATCATGCAACAACGATCGCATCTATATAAACCTCCGATATATGTTGCCAAAAATCAACTTGGAAATTTTGGAGAGGTGGATGGATATGTTCCAAATATTATTTGCCTCCAAATTTAGGCTAGAGGTCCTCCGCGTCTCGGTCCAGTTTTCGACGGTAAACAGATTCTGGTATGCCCGATGGGACCTTTTCCTCTTTCCACTCCACATTTCGTATGTCATGTTTTTCCGTGATCAAATAATCATGGTATATATGTTTGTAGTTGCCATCGGGTGATGAGATACTGAATCTGGCATTTCATCCCTTTGTAGAATCGCAATTTGTCACGCCCCGCTTCCCAGAGTGCGCTAAGATCGGTACGTGACATAGCCAACCATGCTACCTGTGGCTAAGAAACATCCCTCCACAGTCATATTACGGCTGTCTATAAGATATCAAGAACAGTAGAAATAAAATAAACTATCTAGTACATGTCCATATGCCAGAATAAACGAGTAAAGAAATAATATGCGGAAGCAATAAATCCAAATAACAATAACATCTGGAAAGTACGTCCCAAAATACGGGCTCACATCAGGAATGAAAGTACGAAAATAAAACTAAACTAACTAACTACTAACAGGAACCTCACTGCTCGGCCTGTTGGCTGAAATACTCCTGAACGGCCTGCAACAGAGATAGAGGATCTGGGCCATGCAAAACCCAGACGTCAGTGTGTCATAATATCAAATAATAAAATATAATCAGGAGGTAACAAGATATGTAGGCATGAGTAGTAACAGTAATGAGTGTATAACAGTAACACGGGTATGAACAGTGAAGTGTATACGTGTGGGTGAAGTGCGGTAAATAATCTAAACTGTGCTACTGGGTTTTTTTATTCTAAATTTATTCGAAATCAATTGATGTACTCCTCATATAACTCAAAGAATATGTCCCGTTACCCCCCCTTCCCGGGACCACGGATCAGGAATATGTGAACTAAGAATGGTTTTGTCCCGTTACCCCCCGGAACCACGGATCAAGATGAACCACGAATGATTCTATCCCGTTACCCCCGCGGGACCACGGATCAAGTAATACCCTTTTGAGTTACACTCGGTTCCACCTTTGATTTCCCCATACCCCCAAGGTTATGTGTTCAAGTCAGGTATTGATAAGCTGGAGCTAATGCCAATACAGGATCAAACAGATACAGGTTTCTCTATGTAGATAACAGGAAATGTCCGTAGGGACAACATGTCAGGATTGTCGGCATTAGTAACAGGATCAGGTAACATGTCAAGTAGTGGTATATCAGGTCACGTCAAGTAGTGCACAGTGTAACAAATAGGTGTCCAACAGTAAAATGTAACAAGTATTGAATCACGGTAGAAGTACGGATGTATGGTAAAAACATGGATGCACAAATATCTATCAGGGGTTTCATCATGACTAGGTAGGATGCAAATTATCAAGCATGGGATACTAATGTAACAATAATATGAGTTAATGTAATATGGCATGCAACTAGGTATGCAGAATTAATGGTATGGATACACAATAAAACATGGATGCTTAATTAATTATCATGGGTTATAAGTATCGTTCCACGACTAAGTAGGATGCACATTATCAAGCATGGGGTGTTAGTATAACAGTAATATGAAATAATGTGACATGGCATACAACTAGATATATAATTAATGGTATGGGTGCACAAATATCGATCAGGGGTTACATTTACAGCTCCAAGACTAAGTGGGATGCACAACTAAACAATATGTAATGTTATTATTCACATGGGTGCAAGATATAGTAGTATAGCATGTAGCAAGATAAACTTGCCTCGATTGGATCACACAACGGGTACGTACGGCACGTCCGACGTTGGGTAAACGTCGCAATATCCATACGCGCGTATGGACAAGACCAGGCAAAGAAAGAACACGACCATGCTGGGTGGGGTTGGTGCTCAGGGCTAGAGACGACAAGAACAGAGGGATGACGATGACGAGGTCACAGGTTCGTCGACGGTGAGGTTTCACGGCGATGGGCAGTGATGGGTGTTTAGGGTTGAAGGGGTTTCTGGTTGTGCAGGGGAGAAAGTATAGGAGAAGAGGGAGTGGAGAGAGGGATGAGGAAGGTGCAGAGGCCGGGATGAGATCGGCGGAGTGAATGCACCGGCGATGGGTGCAGGGTGCTGGGTTTCTTGTAGTCGGGTGTGCTGGGTTCTGGTCGGGGTTTGGAGAGAGGAGGATGAGAAGGAGTTGATGAGATGGTAAGGGTGATGACAGGGTGGTGACGACGTCGAGTCGCCGGCGGTAGAGGAGATAGGTCGCAGTGGGTTTCTTGGGTTGGCTCGAGATTTTGGAAGGAGAAGAAGAGCGGAGGTAGTGACGGGATTAGGATGAGGGTGAGGAGGTGGAGGCGCTAGCTGCGATGGTGACGAGGGGGTAACGACGATGCAAGGCTAGGGTTAGGGTTCTGGGTTTTCTGGGATCTCGTCGCGGGTGCAGTGGGTTTTTAAAAAAGAAGAAAGAAATGAAGGAGGGAGGTGAGCGTAGTGTAGGAGGGAGGTGACGGGATTCGCGAGCGAATAGTGATCGCGAGATGTGAGAGAGAGAGGGAGAGAGAAAGAGAGGAAGAGAGAGAGTGTGTGTGTGTCACGGGGGGAGAGAGAAAGAGAGAGAGAGTTAGTTAGGATTTTAATATAAAAAATATTTCTGTTAAAGTAATATAAACGAATATATATATATATATTAACATTTATATATAAAAGAATATAATACTAAATAAATTTGAGTTTTCTGGCTAATACAAAAATAGTCCAAAACACGCCCGGGTTGGGTCCAAAAATCCAGTTTTAAAATACGGAAAATATACATGTCGACCAATATTAAAACAGGACATCCGGGTAACGAAAATGCATACCTCCAAGAACGGATGCACGCACGTGCACGTAGCCATCCAAATGAGTCTGTTTCACTGAACGGGACGAAAACAAGATACGCGGATGCTATGACAGGGTTAGGAGTATCATGAAGGCCATGCTAGATATTTTTAAAATATTTTTCTTGACTTTAAATGTTATATTGAAAAAATTGCAGATGCTAGATAAAATGCCAGTATGCAGTATATGAAAAAAAATGAAAGTGCACGGATTTACATAACAAGCTGGGATAAATCATAAACAGGAATCAAGACAGGTTTCCAGCAAGCGGGTCGGGTTGGATGCAATACAGATGTCAAATGTACTATTCGCACCCAAAACCCAGTAAATCAGGAAAATACCGTAAATAAAAAAATACTTGAAATAGAACTGGTATAAATGAACTAGGGTGTTACACATTTGCTTCCACTCACCGCAACTCAAACTCTGTCATATTTGGTGGAGTCAAGTATGAGCCACTTGCAGCCTCAAGTCTCTACAATACGGCTCTTCATGAAATCAACGGGCTTTTCTTTGGGACAATAGACCCACCTTCTACCCTCGATGCCTCAACACTAAAGGGGAAGCCCAGAGCAAGTCTGCCTTCCATAGCCTGGATTCTCAAATATCAACTTTACCGACGGAATCAGTGCCCAAACAACTGGCACCTGCCAAAGACCAAGGTCGATACAGGGGGGCAGAATATTCATGCTCTCAAGAAAAACAGGGGGCATGCTCAGCAAATTCCTAAGGCTGAAGAAACTCCGGTCAAAAGACATGATCGACATCAATATGGGCATCAAATAAGACAAGCTAGGGCAGTTCTTCGTCCGGACTGACTCCAACTCTGATAGTGAATGCTGCTGCTCCAATCGGGAACAGTTTCAAACTGTTGCGAAGGGTCAGACAAAATTCTCCCACCGCAGTACTGAAGAAATCTCCGCAGCCCGTGGAGATCCAAAAAGAGCAGAAGCTAGATCACTCTTCAAAAAGACTTTCCTCATCCATATATAAGGTGTGGAAGCAGGTGAAGAACTCAGTCATTGTCTGCGGCTCTTCTCCTAAACGTCGGCAAAACTCTAACAACTCCACTTCCAAATACAAAAGGATTCATCCCAAGGCGATTCCTACTCTGACGGTTCCTCCTAAAGCGGCTTCTCATAAAAAAGAAAGGCCAGATAAAGCTCAAGCGTCCGAGGAAAAATCCAGAGGACAAAGTTCCAAACGCCCCAAACTTGGGGGCATGGTAGTTCATACAGTCCACATGGTGAACTCCAAAGACGAAGGTTGTGCTCCTACTAGTCACAGGCTGCATACTCGGTCTTTGACAAAGGCTCAGTAACAACATGAAAAACTGTAGGAGATGTTTGCTCAGGCGACAGCACTCGCTAGTCCTCCGCTTATGGCAAATCCCGAAAACGCACCCGAAGAAAGAGTAAGGTAAGAGTTAGATATTGACTTCCTGAAGTGTGCTCTCAAGAAGAGAGATAAACAAGCGGCAACGATGTCCGCTAGAATGAACCAGATAACCCTTCTGATCCAGAATAAGGCTAGAATGATGGTCCATTCGGAACTACTGGCAAATGAACCACCGGTAGTCGCTCTTAAAGACAAGGGTGACATTTCAAATCCTTTTCAAGCCTCATCAACGGCTGAGAAGGAAATGATCCCAAAAGCAAAGCTAAACACATATTTCGCTCAGCGAATCAAAACTCACTATGCCAGTGAAGCAGCAAATAGGTCAATCAAGACTGGTCGGCCGTATCCGACATGGTACGATCAAGTAAAGTACCCGTCAGAATAAATACTTCTGACATTCCACATGTACAAAGGAATCGGGGATCCTCGCAGTAAATCGCGCAATTTAAATCAATGTGCAGCAACACTGGAGGAAATGATATACTGCTCCTCCAACAGTTCTTCAGCAGTCTGGCGGGCATTGCGTTCGAATGGTATGCGGAACTCCCAAATGATTCCATGAATACATTCGACGGGATGGAGATGCTCTTCTGTCAAAGATTCGTCGGTGCGAATAAACGCACTACCATGGCGGCGTTGGTCAATGAAAGAGTTAGATCGAATGAGACCTGGGTTCAATATGTTACCTGATGGCAAAATCTCTGGTTTAAATACGAGAAACGCATCGACAACGCTCCAGCCGTGGGAATGTTCATAACCACCCTTGACCCAAATTCAAAGGTTTTCCCATATATGGTCCTCTTCAAGCCGACGTCCTTCCAAGAGCTCATGGATAAAATGGCTCGATTGGATCAGATGGGTCAAGACGCTTCCCTTCCGATCAGGATATATAAAAAGCAGAGGCAAAGAGGCGTTTTTCACCAACGCTCAACAAAAAATGAGCGGTTCTGAAGCAACATGTCGCCAAAATAGCGATAGCACGGGTTCTACCTTACGAAAGATTCGGATGCGAATACTCTCTCCCCTCAAAATATACGCAGGAGGCATATTGCTCGCTGGTGGAGGAACCTCTACGTGAGGTGGTCCTTTTTTCAAAGAACAAAAAGGATATTAAGGGACCTACAAGCGGGTCCTACAATCAAAGTGTAACAACTCTGAAATTCATGTACATAATTATTTGTTTAAATTTATAAAAAAGGGTATTTCAGACTGTGTAGGAGTTATAAGTTATTTTCGTTCAAGAAAAGCAAGAGCAACTTGTAGCTCACTGGTAAAACCTCTACACTGCTGGGATGTAACTTGTGTGTTCGAATCCCATTAGTCTCAAAAAATTTTAAGATTTTCTTTTTAATTTTTCAGAAGCCCAATAGGTGCACGTGCAATTCACGGAGAAACGAAAAGTTTCAGAAAAATTAAACATGCGCAAAGAGGAGTAAACATCAAACTAGACACGTGGTATGAATCTCGAGGCAAACCCTCAAGATCCGACCGCCTATTCCTCCCTTATGGCCGCCGCCGACGGTCCCGATACCTCCAAAAGCCTCCATGCTTTACACACTCGTCCCTTCAGCTCCCCTCAACTCCCCTGCATTGTTTGATTTTCCTGCAATCAAATAAAGGCTCTTCAAATCCCTAATTAACACCATTAAATCTATCTTAATTCATTTTATTCTACACCCTATCTCATTTTTACCCTATAAATACCACCTCATGCCCTAGCTCTTCTCTATTCTGAAAATTCCTTAAAAATTCTCTAAGTTCAAAAAGGATTAAGGCTATTCAAGTGGAGTTAAGCAAGCCAAGGGGAGTAGCGATCAAATTCCGACAACCGGAGCATCTCCGACGAGACCAAAGCCCCCTCCCTCTTTCTTACCCTCTTTCTAACACTACACAACCAGTAAGTCCCTTCCCTCTCTCCTTCTTTTCAACTAAAATCGCATTCTTAAAACATATCGATAAAGTAGAGTTAGATCCGATATTATTTTCTTTTCAAACCTTTTCACCCACTTGATAAGCAAAATAAATCGCAAAAACATTATAAAAACCACTCTTAATATTATTCACATCATTTAGTTTTTTTTAGCGTAATAAAAATTTCCATGTGAAATACTCATATAACAAACTTTTTCATTAAAATATCATGAATATTAGTATAACCCTTAATTAGCATAAATATCGTAGGAAAATTCACGGGGTAACGACCTACCCCACACGCACACTATGGTTTCATAGCACGATATTCTATATGTATGGTTAATTCAAAGAAGATGTTTTACATTAAAATACTATATTTTTTCAAAAAAAAAAGGTTTCTTTAATCGATATTTTTTAATTCTTAGCAATTTTGCCTCTACAACTCTCGTTAGGGGAACCGAATAATGGATGGTGCGGATTATCGCACATCCTTGGGATAGTAGAGCGAGATGCAGAACTCCTCATGGAGTATTCGGTCTCGAAAGGAAATTAAAAAATACGGTTTTTAAGAAATACGAATTTTTCTAAACAAAACTAAATTTTTTGGAAAGTTATATAAAACTATGAATCCGTATTTTCAATAAAGACATATTATGAAACTATATTTTTTAAATAAAAAATTAAAATTTTAATAAAATACTATCAAGTTTCCAAAAGAGCTAGTTTTCATAAAAATACCATAAACTTTTAAAAGCTAGATTTTATCACTAATACACCATAACAATTCTAATACATGTTCATAAAAACTTTAAATATCATATATCACCCTCGAGATTTATTTTTAAACAATATTAAAGTATTTTTCATAACACCCCCCCCCCCCCCCCCGAGAGATGCAAATAATATAAATACAATATAAATAACAAAATAATAAATATTTAAGAACTTTAAATTAATATAGATTTAAGCGATATCATTTCTCTTAAGCCTCAGGGATTTGAAGAAAGTGAGTGGCCTCAGGGAGCCGAAGAAAGTGAGTGCATGGTTATTCAGGTTAGACAAATTTAACGGAGTTATCAATAGCAATTGTCTTGGAAAAAGACACAAATCCTGTCGTCCATGTGCAGCAGTTGCCGATTACTCCCAAAGCTAAGAATTTCAAGAATAAATCCTTTCATAAGATTCTGACTTCAGCCCGAATCCAAATTCAAACCAGAATCCAAAATCAAATACAAACTTGAATATTTGATCATGAACCTGAACAATCGAATTCAAATATCAAACTCAAACTTAAATACTTGACTCGACTTGACTCAACCAGGGTTATAACTTGACATGAACTTGACATGAATACCTAAACACATGATTACATCTTGAACATGTACATTTTATATCCATGAATTCGGCCAAGACCTGTAATCTTAATCTATACAATATAATACGCGGTGATAAAGGAGTAGATTGGTACGGAACGTATATCGTGGCATAAGAGATTACTT
This sequence comes from Agapanthus africanus, assembly GCA_030015575.1. Taxonomy (NCBI): domain Eukaryota; kingdom Viridiplantae; phylum Streptophyta; class Magnoliopsida; order Asparagales; family Amaryllidaceae; genus Agapanthus; species Agapanthus africanus. The sequence continues at coordinate 589,959,369 of CM057343.1, forward strand.
TAAAAGACGCCTACATGAATTCACGTGTCGTTGTCCCGTGGGGTTATGACAGGGCCTTGTGCTATATGTTACCATAGTCCATGGGGTAAGATGGACTCCTCTCGTATACATGAATACCTTTTTCATCAAACTACAGATAACCATGTTAGAATAACTATCTTATACTGGTAAATAAACATGATTAGATATTCTCTTATATAACTGTGCATGTTCACTTTTACTTGGTTTTTCTTCACTTTATATACTATCTTCTTTAATTTCTTTGGGGACTTACCGAGCGTTAGTTCCCTGACGACATTTCTCTATATTCTTTCTTTGGAATATTGGTCAGGAGGACCAGATTCGGAGGAGATAGACCCGAGCCCGGAAGACTTGGACTAGTTCGCTTCTCAGCCTGATTTTTAGCTCCTGCTTGTATTTACTTCCAGTATGCTATTGTTTAGGCATTTGCTTTATCATTGTATCTTTTTTATTACAAACAGTTGTATGTAAATTTGAATGTAGTTGCTGTTTAATTTTATTACACTTGTTATTCTTGCACATTATTATATTGCTTAATTACGCTTAACGTATTTTCATAGTAAATACGTTGCGGGCTTACCACATCACTGTTTCCGTCTACTGGGAAGCAGTGCATGACAGGTTTTATTGGTGTCCCATGCAAGTCAGTTCTGCATGAAGTCTTAAGCAATATATCACAAAAATTATAAGAATCGACAACTATACATTCCTTACATTTCAAATTTCTTGAATCTATCCGAACCTTTCCTTTTCTATCAAGGTAATGGATTCTCCCAACAACACCAGCACCAACGTCAATGGTAACACACTACCACCTATCTTACCACCTCCCCTACCGTTGCTGCTTCGATTAATGAACAGAACGTGTTTCTAGAAGCCATCAAAAGTCTTCTGGAGGGCCAGAAGCAGCAGACTGCAATTCTCATGAACCGCCATGAAGTCGAAGCACCTTGACTGAAGCAATTTCGTGCATTGCATCTAAGAAACTCTTCAGGGAAAAAGAGTTCTCTTGAGGCTGAGGAATGGGCCCAAAGTATCGAGGACGACCTTACAACAGCGCAGGTACCAGACATAGCTTGGGTTCGTGTGGCCAAGCTCCAGCTCACCAACAATACAAGAGCCTGGTGGAAATCCGTCTCACATAATCAATAGAGTGGAAAACATTCTGCGATCTATTCGATGCGAAGTTTTTTCCCGAGAATGCTCATTTTGAGATGGAACAACAGTTCATCCACTTGCAACTAGGCTCCATGTGGGTAAAATCAGTAGATGAATATGAGGACGAATTCATCATGATTAGCAGGTAAAGAATTCGTATCAAATTATGTTCCGTAAAACACATGACTATCCTGATATCAACATCTTATCAGGTTCATGGCACACTTGATCCCGACCGATGAGATTCAGGCAAGACGATTCCAACAGGCCTTAGACCCGGAGATTCAGACGGCTTTAGCCACAGGCGACTATCCAACTCATGAACCCACACTGAAGGCAGCACGCCGTTATGAAGCTGTGGTCAAGAAGAAGGGTAAGCCTCAAGCAGCCGGAATCAAATGCCCTGCTACCCAGATAACGGGAGGAGGCTCTTCTAGGCCGACTTTTACACCCAAGAGGCCAGGAGGATCATTTAATCAGTCCTGTCCAGATTTCTGTTTCTACTGCAAGGAAACTGGAAACTTAGCAAAGGACTGCAGGCGTGAAAATGGCATGTGTTTGATTTGTGGGCATCTACTCACGCTATAGAAGCAAACCCATATCGTGGTAACACAACACCAGCACCCAGACTCGTAATTCCAGCTCCGCATAGACTATCCATTCAAGCACCTGCACTTCGCCTAGCTCTTCCTGCACCAGCTCTACGTGGGCCACCTGCATAACCTCAGCATCAATTCCATCAGGCATAGAGAAACGTGCCTCAAGGGTAGAGGAATGTGCATCCAGCAAGGAGGAATGTACCGAGACAATATGCTTTTACAACGACGGTCGAGGAGGCTGAAGCCACAGGACAAGTCATCACCGATAAATTCTTCCATCCTTTCAACCTTTAAATTCTTGTGCATCGTTATACTATCCCTATATCTAAACACAATCTCACACTACTTAGGTACTATACTAGTAGCCACCCTTCCTGCACTCGTACTTTTCGACACTGGAGCTTCACACTACTTCATGTCACAACGATTTATGAGAACGCACGTGATTCCCGTAATGCCACTCATTTCAAGCTGAAATGTCAGTTCCGGGAATGGAGTCTTGAAAGAAAGTTTAGGATATGATCAGTGCCCAGTTGTAGTTTGCGGTCGAGAATTCCACCCAAATTTCAAAGTACTGGATATACCAAATTTTGATATTGTGTTGGGAATGGATCGGCTGGGAGTATTTTATGCTACCATTGACTGTCGTCGAAGGAGGGTAGTATTAAGATACCAGATCATCCAGTCTTCTATTTCAAAAGTGGAGACAGAATCTTGGAGCCAGGAAGCTACCGTGCTAAACCGAAGAATGCAGAAGTGTTCCCTCTACCAGCTGAAGAAGAAAAACCTGAGGTAGTTCAAGAGTTTGAGAATGTGTTTCCTGAGTTCATATCAGGTTTGCCTCCCGATCGAGCTCTTGAATTTAGTATTGATTTATAACCTGGTGCACAACCTGTAATCAAAACTCAATACCGATTAAGTTTGGAGGGATTGAAGGAAATCCATATTCAGGTGGACGAACTACTGAAGAAAGATTGGACCCACCCAGTACTTCAAGTTGGGGATCTCTGGTGTTACTGGTGAAGAGGAAGGAAGGTTCTTACAGGATGTGCATAGATTATCGAGTTTTGAACGAAGTGACAATTAAGAACAAGTATCCACTACCGCGTATCGATGACCTTTTCGATCAGTTAAGTGGATCTTGTGTCTTTTCAAAGTTAGATCTTCGTTCAGGATACATCAGGTGAAGGTCAAAGAGTCCGACATTTCGAAGACAGCGTTTAGGACTCGTTATGGCCATTATGAATATCTCGTAATGCCATTTGGAGTGATCAATACACCTACCATCTTTATAAACCTGATGAACCAAGTTTTCCGAGAGTACTCGGACAGGTTTGTTATCTTCATCGACGATATCCTGGTATATTTAAAGAATCGGAAAGAATACGCCGAGCACTTACGCATTTTCCTGGAGACATTACGACAACACCAACTCTACGCCAAGTACAGCAAGTGTGAATTTTGGCTAGATCAAGTCAAATTTCTCGGACATATCGTTTTAAGCGAAGGAATCTCTATGAATCCAGCTAAACTGTCAGCTATCAATGAGTGGCCGACACCAAAGACGGTGAAGGATATAAGAAGTTTCTTGGGCTTAGCAAGTACTACCGATGTTTCATCGAAGAATTCTTAAAGATTGCAGTACCCCTGACCAAACTCATACGTAAAGATGAAGCATTCGTGTGGTCAGAAGTATGTGAGAAGGCTTTTGTAGAACTCAAGTCGAGATTAACCTATGCACCTATTTTTATAATACCGGATCAATCCGGCGGATTCGATGTGCATTATGATGCGTCCGGTAAAGGATTAGGATGTGTTCTACATCAGTATGGAAAAGTTGTGGCTTTGCAATAAGGCGGTTTAAAAATTCATGAACGCAACTATCCAACGCATGATCTGAAATTGGCATCCGTCATCTTCGTCCTCAAGATTTGGCGCTATTACTTAATGGGAGAGCGAGTGGATATATACACTGACCACAAAAGTTTAAAGTATGCATATACTCAGAAGGAACTCAATATACGGCAGAGAAGATGGCTAGAACTCATGGTGGACTTCGACATCATCCTACAGTATCATCTTGTGAAGGTGAACGTAGTTCCTGATGCACTTAGTCGCCAGCCATTAGCAATGAACCTCACCGCTCAGTGAAAACTACAGCAAGAACTGCATGGATTGGAGATCGAAGTAGTTGTGCCAAGTAACACTTCATATTTGATCAACTTACACATCCAGTCCACTCTTATGAATCAGATCAAGGCAGCTCAAGCAAATGATGCCAAGCAACAAAGGATCCGAGAACAAGTAGAAAGTGGACTACGAACTGACTTCATCATCCACAAAAATGGATCCTTATGATATCGAAGCCCTTTATGTGTACCAGTTGGCTCTGTTCGAGAAGAGTTGATGAAAGAAACTCACAGCTCTCCGTATTCGATACACCCCGGCGGTACAAATATGTACAAGGATCTACAGCAATACTACTGGTGGCATAGAATGAAGCACAAAGTAGCAAGGAGCGTAGCAAAGTGTTTGGTGTGTCAGCAAGTGAAGGTTGTACATCACAGAACTACTGGTATACTTCAGCCGTTACTAATGCCAGAATGGAAATGGCAGCACATTACCATGGACTTCGCGACTGCTCTCCCTCGCAGCACGAAGGGTAACGACGTAATTTGGGTTATTGTGGATCAACTCACCAAGTCGGCTCACTTTATTCCATTCCGAGTTGACCAGTCAATCGAGACATTGGAAAGAAGTACATGGAGGTGAGTAAAAATCTAAAGTAAGATTTATCCTTCAAAATGTACCATACTTGTCTTGACACCCATAAACTCATGCAGGAGATCGTGAGATTACATGGGGTACCTATTTGCATCGTCTCTGATCGTGATACGAGATTCCGATCACAGTTCTGGCAGAGTCTGCAAGCTAGCCTGAGAACGAGTCTGAATTTCAGCACGGCATATCATCCATAAACGGACGGACAATCTGAGCAAACAATTCAGATATTAGAAGATATGCTGAGAGCCTGTATGTTATATTTCGGAGATTCGTGGGAAGATCACCTACACCTTGTGGAGTTTTCATACAACAACAGCTATCAGGCCAGTGTTGGGAATAGCACCATTCGCAGCACTTTACGGACAGAAGTGTCGTTCTCCGCTGAGTTGGAAAGACATTGGAGATTGTGAACTTCTTGGACCAGAGATGATCGTGGCAACTGTAGATGTGATTCGCATGATCAGGGAAAAGATGTGTATAGCCCAGGACCGACAGAAGATTGGGCAAAAGAAAAACATCGACATCTAGAGTTTCAACCCGCAGAGCATGTGTTCTTGAAGATCTCTCCGAACAGAGGAGTGATACATTTTGGCAAGAGAGGTAAATTAAGTCCATGATATATAGGGACCGTTCGACATACTCGAACGAGTTGGAGAAGTGGCGTGCCGCTTGGCACTACCACCCTCATTGGAAGGAGTGCACAATGTGTTTCACATATCCCAACTACGACGATATGTGAGCGACCCCAGCTATATACTTGATCACTCAGAGCTCACAGTAGAAGCTGACCTAACTTGCGAGCAGTAACCAGTTGAGATCCTGAACAGAAAGGTGAAGACATTACGAAACAAGAAGGTGGACTTGGTCCGAGTAATGTTGAGAAAGGATTCGTCAGGAGAATCAACTTGGGAAAGAGAAGAAAATATGCATACACGATACTCTTATCTTTTTAAAAATTAGTCTCTATGTAAATGTAAATTTCGAGAATGAAATTTTTATAAGTGGGGTAGAATGTAACGACTCTGAAATCCCTATACAGAATTATTTGTTTAAACGTATAAAAAAGGGTATTTCAAACTGTGTAGAAGTTATAAATTATTTTTGTTCAAGAAAAACAAGAAGCAACTTGTAGCTCACTGGTAAAGCCTTTACACTACTGGGACATAGCCTGTGTGTTCGAATCCCATCAGTCTCAAAATTTTAAAGATTCTTTTATAATTTTTCGGAAGCCCAAGAGTTACACGTGCAATTCACGGAGAAACAAAAGGTTTCAGAAAAATCAAACAGGCACAAAGAGGAGTAAATATCATCCTTCATGGTTTGCACAGCGTCCCTTCAGTTCCCCTCAACTCCTCTGCACTGTTTGATTTTCCAGCAATCAAACAGAGGCTATTCAAATCCAAAATTAACGCCATTAAATCTATTTTAATTCATTTTATTCCACACCCTCTCATTTTTATCCTATAAATACCACCTCATGCCTTAGCTCTCCTCTATTCTGAAAATTCCTCAAAAATTCTCTAAGTTCAAAAAGGGTTAAAGATATTCAAGTGGAGTTAAGCAAGCCAAATGAAGTAGCGATCAAATTCCGACAACCAGAGCATCTCCGACGAGACCAAGACCCCCTCCCTCTTCCTTACCCTCTTTTAAACACTACACAATCAGTAAGTCCCTTCCTACTCTCCTTCTTTTCAACTATAATCGTATTCTTAAAACATATCGATAAAGTGGGGTTAGATTCAATATTACTTTCTTTCAAACCTTTTCACCCATTTGATAAGCAAATTAAATCACAAAAACACTATAAAACCACTCTTAACTTTATTCACATCATTTAGTGTTTTTTAGATTTCTATGTGAAATACTTATATAACGAACTTTTTCATTAAAATACCATGAACTTTAGTATAACCCTTAATTAACATAAATAGCTTAGGAAAATTCACGGGGATAA